>SJYT01084428.1:0-63623 GCA_006410635.1 Cephalophus harveyi
GAGAGTCCCTTGGACTGCAAGGAGATCCAACCAGTCCATTCTGAAGGAGATCAGCCCTGGGATTTCTTTGGAAGGAATGATGCTAAAGCTGAAACTCCAGTACTTTGGCCACCTCATGCAAAGAGTTGACTCATTGGAAAAGACTCTGATGCTGGGAAGGATTAGGGGCAGGAGAAGAAGGGGACGACAGAGGATGAGATGGCTGGATGGCATCACTGACTTGATGGACGTGAGTCTGAGTGACCTCTGGGAGTTGGTGATGGACAGGGAGGCCTGGCGTGCTGCGATTCATGGGGTCGCAAAGAGTCGGACACGACCGAGTGACTGAACTGAACTGAAACTATGGTGGAGGTAAAAGAGAAAATGTCAGACAGTTTTAGGAGAGGGGTCGAGACTGTACATTTCAAAATGTAGGATTCATTATCATTTAGACAGTATTTAAACCATGAGAAATAATGTGAGCACCAATGGTGTAAACGTAGATAATGAATCAAAAAGGACCATGGACTGAACCATGAAGTACTCCAAAATGAAGATGAGGAGAAGAATCAGCATAAGATATTGAACAAGAAAAATCAGTGAGATGGGAGGAAAAATAAGAGTATTGAATCCTAGAAGTCAAATGAAGAAAATATATAAGCAGGGAGAAGTGTTCAACTGTTTCAAATGATGTTACTTTTTCAAGTAAAGCGTGTGTGTTAGTTGCTCAGTTGTGTCCGACTCTTTGTGACCTCTATGGATGGCAGCACACCAGGCTACTCTGTCAATGGAATTCTTCAGGTAAGATTACTGAGCCGGTTGCTGTTCCTTCTCTAGGGGATCCTGTCCACCCAGGGAATGAACCCAGGTCTCCTACATTGCAGGCAGATTCAAGCAAGGTGTCAAGTAAATCAATGACCTAAAACTGCCTTTGACTTTAGTAGTGAGGATATCTGTATCACCTCAAGTGAAATTACTTTGGAGTAGAGGATTTAAAGACTGGGGTGGGTTTAAGAGAGGATGAGAAGAAAGGAATTGTAGATAGAGAATATAAACAACTAGACATCTAGAACTTTTGCTACAAGGAGGTAAGAGACTATTAAGGGAAGAAGATCTAAGAAGTATTCCTTAGTATATAAAAAATATACCATATGTTGAAACTGATTAAAATGAACAAGTAGAGAGGGAAATCTTGATCATGTGGTGGAGGCTGAGAAGTGCTCCAGTGATATCCATGGGTAGGCAAGAGAGGATGGTTATCCAGTGGGGACACAGGTTTAAAGAGAGACAGTAGCTCATCTGTAACAGGGAGAAATGAGAGGATATGGGTGCAGATGCTGGTAGAAAAGACAGGATGTTGACAGTCTGGAAATTATCTTCTGAAAGCTTTAATTTTCTCAGTGGAGTGGGACAAATAACCATGAACATGGGAGAGAAGGTGTGAGAGGTTTGAAGACAGAAGAGAACATGTGAAACAGTCACCAGAAGAGAAGGAGAGTCAATAGATAAAGGAAGTACAGCATGATTGCTGGGAAGCATTAAGGCTACACTTCAGAATAGCAGTCATGAATTTTAAGGCATATCAGTCAGTGTGGTGGAGTGTTTTTTTTTTTTTTTTTTTTAGATCCCTTCAGCCATAGGTAGACAGTTAGATTCAGTCATGCTTGTAATTTTACTGAGTATATGTAGATAAATGTGAGAGAAGCAAAGATGTAACAGGGGTCATCTGATGACTGGCCATAAAATTCAGGCCATGCAAAAAGGGCAGAGCAAGCATCAAGGCTGACAGAATTCATGAAAAAATGGTGGTACTTATAGACTGGTGGGTTTGATGGGGCCAAAGGAAAGTTGGAGTGCTATAAGAGGGAGTGTTCTGGTGAGACAGGAGGATGGAGTCAGTGGCATTCCATTTGATATTCCTGACAATACCTAGATCAGACCTAGGAAAACAACAGAAACTCAGGAAGTGTCTGTTAAATTGGCTCTAATTATATTTTTGTATCAATATCCTGAAACAATGAAGCAAATCACTTTACAAACATGGAAAGAAACACAGGCTCTTAAGTATAGATGCTTTAGATTCAAATTACCTTTTCTAAATGAAAAAGGTAACTTTTCCGTACAAAGTTATAAAAAGGACTTTCTGCAAATACCAAAGTTGGAATGCTTCTGTGTGCTCTCAAATGCATTAAAGTTTATGTTTATTACTTAAATTTTTATATAAATCTGAATGCATGATAATAGTTATGGATAGTGCATTTTGAAATGTTTCTGAGTTCTCTGAATTTCAGAGGTATCATCAGCTCAAATGATTTACTCCATGATGCAAATGCCACAGGCTGAAAAATGATTAAAACCTTAATGCTATATAAAGAAGAGGGATATATATTTACAACATTTAAAATTTTTCACCTGATATTTTAAATGTGATAGCAATTTTTATATTTCTCTTTTTAAGTTTTGAGAAAGTGGGCAGGTTTTTGGATATCTAATAAATTGTATTAGATTTAGGAACAGAATGAATGAAATTTATTGAGGAAACATTATAATCACTTTGCTTTATTTCATCTTCACAACAATTTTATAAAATGATTTATTATTGATACTTAACTAATGAAGAAATGAGGCTCTGAGGCTAGCTGGTATTTGAAACCAGGCCAAGTTTATTCCAAACACTATCACATTTCATGTTATTAAGCTAACTCCATCAAATCCAGGATTTAAACTATTTGGGGTTATAAATTTTAGTTACTCAAAAATGAAAATGCAACATTTATAACAGACCACAATATATTGGATTTGTTCCATACATATTTTCCAGGTCAAATACAAACAACCCCAACTTCCTGGAACTCTGAGTTTAATGCACATTCAGGATTTACCATGTGGTGTTCATACAGGGGCATTGCAAACTGCATTTATACTATGATTATCTTAGATCAAATTTCAATCAGCATTAATAGTATCAACTTTCTGGAACTTTGGGTACATTGCTCAGGTCATAAAGTTTTCTGTTTTGTTGTTGTTTAACTTCTCACTTACGTCTGATTCTTTTGTGACCCCATCTACTATAGCCTGCCAGGCTCCTCTGTCCATGGGATTTTTCAGGCAAGAATACTGGAGTGGGTTGTCATTTCCTTTAGTTCTAAATTTAATATACTATAAGTGCTATAAGCTTAGTTCAGAATTTGTCCTTTTAATATATAGTCCTACCAATAGCTTTTAGAAGGAACAAATAGGAAAAGGCTACTCAAAATAGGGAGAATGTCAGTCTGAAAATGTGATAACATGGTCTGATAGAAAAGGTAGCAATGGGGAAAAGTACAACATTAACACTAGAACTCTTTTTATTAAAAAGATTATTTGATGTGGATCATTTTTAAAGTCTTTATTGAATTTGTTAGAATATTGTTTCTGTTTTATGTTTGGGTTTTTTTGGCCACAAGGCATGGAGGATCTTAGCTCCCTTAACAGGGATCAAACCCTCACCCCCTACACTGGAAGGCAAAGTCTTAACTACTTGATCGTCAGAGAAGTTCCAGCACCAGAACTCTTAAAGTCTAATATGGCAACCCACTCCAGTGTTCTTGCCTGGAGAATCCCAGGGACGGGGGAGCCTGGTGGGCTGCCGTCTATGGGGTCGCACAGAGTCGGACACGACTGAAGTGACTTAGCTTAGCTTAGCTTAGAAGCAAGCAGCTAAAATTACTAAAAAAAAAAAAATTCAGTGACACAAACCACAATGAACTCAAGTCAATTTGGAAAGGCTAAAGTGCATTCATTATGGTCACATAAAAAAAATAATAGGAAATATTTTGGGGATATTTTCCATTCAGCATGATTCACACAAGATTTATAAATTTGATATATAAAGTGATAAATTGTACATATTTGTGGGAAAATAATTTTGTGTATAAGCCCACATTCCTGAAGGATATCCAGTAAATGAGGCAATACTCTATTAAGAATGGAAGTACGAACTAGAATTAGATTTCAGAGACACAACCTATTGTATGGGAGAAAGTAAAAGCATACAGCAATTAGGTTCATAAATTTGGGAGAAACTGGGCAGGTTGGTTATACCTTAAAGAGAAAGAGAGAGAGAGAGAACAAACTGACTGGAATGAATTGCTTTACTTACTATCCTTCAAATGAAGGGAGCTAAGAACTCAGTGGAAAAGACTCTGATGCTGGGAGGGATTGGGGGCAGGAGGAGAAAGGAATGACAGAGGATGATATGGCTGGAGGCATCACCCATTCGATGGATGTGAGTTTGAATGAACTCTGGGAGTTGGTGATGGACAGGGAGGCCTGGCATGGTGCAATTCATGGGGTCTCAAAGAGTCAGACATGACTAAGTGACTGAACTGAAGCACTCAGTAGGAACCCAAGCAAGAGGACAGTTTCCTGCAAGACTCAGCCTATTTTAGTGGCACTATAAAGAGAAAAGCTAAATCAGGTAAAATAATCAACACTTTGAGGCAGTTGTGCAACTGATTCGGCCTTTAGGACATGCCTGTCTAGAGAAAATTTTGAGAAATCTTTATGACCTTGACCAACAATGAGTTCTTTCACAGAGAAATGAATCTTAGTCAAAATGAATTAAAATGACACCTACCCTCCCTGCTCACCTTCTTTTTGCCTCAACAACAAACATATGGAGTCACTACTTTATGAAATAGGCTTCCCAGGTGGTGCTAGTGATAAAGAATCCGCCTGCCAATGCAGAAGATGCAAGAGACATGGGTTCAGTCCCTAGGTTGGGAAGATCCCTTGGAGTCGGGAGTGGCATCCCACTCTGATATTCTTGCCTAGAAAGTTCAACGGACAGAGGAGCCTAGGGGCTACAGCCCACAGAGTTGCAAAGTTGGACATGACTGAGTGACTGAGCTCACATTATGTGAAATGAACCTATTTAATAATCTTACTTCATATTTGACTAATGATTTTTTCTTTCATTATCAATTAACCACTTTATTGAACATTTACTATGCCTGCTCTTTGATAGCGGTTACTGTGGATCTAGAAACAGTATAAAGTGCAGCAGTTTTTATTTTTAAGGAGTTTATACTGAAGCTGAGAGAGAGTGTGGCCTAGTAGAGAGAACGCTCACGACGTTCCATTACCAGTTCAATTTGGTTATTTTACAATTTCCAGGAATTACAGAGACACACAAAGAAGCCAGAAGCCAGGTTAATCAATCAGCCCATAAAAGACTTTGCTGACTCCAGGAAAATTTGTTGGTCTAAGTGAACACCACCTTCAAAAGGATGACGAGGTAACACCAGTTCCTTTTTCCCTAGTATTTAGATCTATTACCAGATTAGAATTTCTACCCCCATGGAGTAAATGTTGGTACGTACATGGTAACACACAGAAAAATTATTTGTTGACTTTATTTCCTGATGAAGACATTAGAAAGAGTTAAAAAATCCTGGCATCCAGCTGAGAAGGTGGCAGGAGAATAGACGTGGCTTTAGTTGCCATCATATTCTTTAATGGAAATAGAGGAGCCAATCCTCTATTTAAACACTATAATCTTGGGCAGAAGTAGATACTAAAGAAAGGAAAGTAGTCCTACGGTGATGGAAGTGCTAATGAGTTTTAGATAAATAGCACATCTAGTGTTGAAAGTGAGGTATTTAAGAGAATAAAATAATAAGCTTTACTCTAAACAAATGGCCTAATGATTTGCCAAACATCAAAGAGCATATTTACTGCTAATTGAGAACAACTGCATGGTGATATTTTATCCCCAACTCACATAAGTCATTCCAAAATAGATTTCCTTGAGAATATATATGTATAACCAGAGTCTCTATTCTTCTGTTAATAGGCTCAAAATTTTAAAGATTTTCATCCTTTAACTGGTTCCTCATATTTTCTTTCCCTAGTGTGTTTGAGAGAAACTCTTTCTCTTCACTGAAAACTGAGGATATTGCTGTCTTCAGTGTTTTGCATGCATTTTGGGGGAAGGGGTGGAATAATTGGCAAGTCAATAAAACACATAATAATGCCTTCAACTCTGATTGCCTTTCATTATAACTAACAACAGTGGTTTTGCCCACTATGATGCCTTTCAAATCCATTTTTGTATAGCAATAAGTTTGAGAGGATGAGAGAAAAATCACTTAATTGCTGCAGTATTAGGAAAAGTTTTCACATTAAATCATTTTCATTAACGTCCTTAAATTAGAGTGTCACAGTCTCTATGAAGCTAGGACAAATCAACAATCAGACTTAAAACTGAATCACTGCCTAATTAAACCTTATCATTCACTATTCTGCTTTATTATATAAAACAATTTACTCCATTATGACCATGTATCAGCTCTGCCAACAGGCATAGAGTATCTATTCAAACTCCACGCTATCATGCAATGCAGTTATCTCCGATGGACTAGGATTTTAATTTTACTGTTGGATTAAGATCTGAGGAAGAAAAGATAAAAGATCCACTGGCATGGAAAGTCAACACATTTACCCATGGATTGCTGTATATAATTTTGGGGAATTTCCTTTGAGAGGAAGAGTGATTTACACACAGCATGAATATTTATTTACATTTCTTTCTCTTTCTCCTCAAGGAATATAGAGGTTAAAGTACTTATTTTTTTAAAAAAAAAAAGAATAGAATTTTTATTGAACACAAGAGGTTAAAATCTCATTTCCAATTAATTTTATCCCAGTTCATTAGGTGTGTTCGATGTTCCAAGTAGGTAAATGTTCTAAACACTGGGTACTCTCAATGTCCAGGCATATAGAAATCACTAAGATATTGTATTAGTCCTAGAAAAGCCTATAATACTGTGAAGAACTAAGTGTATTATTAGATGATCCTTATACTCAATGATCTGAGAATATACATTTTTCTCACAAACAACAAATATATTTTAAACCTTGACCATATCCTAGGCCACTATGTGAAAGTTAATGAATAAAGAAAAATTATCCAGATTATGTAATCTGCAACACGTTTCAGTAGAAATAATATGACTAAAAAAGTTGCAAGTATATTGGAATACTAAAAACCAATACATAAACTAAAAAAGTAGGAGGGGCATAATGAAAAGGCTGCAGCATAAAGTAGAAAAGTAAAAACTTTTCTACTGATTGGAGAAAAAGACAACCACCCAGCCAAACAATATTGAGACTAGTAAGTCAAGAGTATTACTAGAAAGATTAGTAAAGTAGAAAAATCTCTGGCAGTATGGAAGATAAAAATGTACAAGATAGATGGAATAATTAAACAACATTAAAAACACAAAGAAACAGCCACAGATATGGTAGAAATTTCTAAAACACCTTAAAGAAGCTTGTGGACAATCTTTTACAATAAATTTAACATCTAGGTGATGGAATAGATTATTTTTCAGAAAATTATGTCTTATAAAAAAGTAGCTCATGAAGATATAAAGGTGTAAGAATAGAAAGAAAAATACAATTGCTGTATGCAGATGATATGATTTTCCATGTAAATAATTAAAAAGGGTCTACTGGTTATATATGTTCAGCACCATGACTGAATGTAAGATTGAGATATCAAAATGAGCAATGTGTTTATACATAGCATCAATTGAAACATTTAAAATTTTAAAAAGGAAAAGGGTCTACTGGTTATATATGTTCAGTACCATGACTGAATGTAAGATTGAGATATCAAAATGAGCAATGTGTTTATACGTAGCATCAATTGAAACATTTAAAATTTTAAAAAGGAATACAGGAGTTCCCTGGTCCAGTGGTTAGGACTCTGTGCTTCCACTGCAGGGAACATGGATTTGATCTTTGGTTGGGAATTAAGATCCTGCATGCTGCATAGTGAGGCCAGAAAAAAAATAAAAAATAAAAGGAATACAGTTTATAAAACTAACAACTTCAGCTACTTAGAGATAACTCTAATGAAAAGTGTGCAGATCTTTCTTGAAAGAAATAACAAAACTTAATTGAAAGACAAAATAAGATCTAAATAAAGGTGAATACCATGTTCATGGACTACAATACTTACTATTATAAAGATTTCAGTTATCTCAAATTAATCTTTAAATTCAAACCAATTAAAAAATTCCAATAGATTGTTTGTGAACCTCAACAAGTTAACCTAAAATTTATATAAAGAATTGAGTACCCGAAACAGTGAGACACACTTTAAAACCCCCTTACACTGTTGGTGGCAATGCAAACTAGTACAGCCACTATGGAGAACAGTGTGGAGATTCCTTTAAAAAACTTGAAATAGAACTGCCATATGACCCAGCAATCCCACTGATGGGCATACACACCGAGGAAACCAAAATCGAAAGAGACACATGTACCCCAATGTTCATCGCAGTGCTGTTTACAATAGCCAGGACATGGAAGCAACCTAGATGTCCATTGGCAGACGAATGGATAACAAAGCTGTGGTACACATACACAATGGAATATTATTCAGCCATTTAAAAAAGAGCATTTGAATCAGTTCTAATGAGGTGGATGAAACTGGAGCCTATTATACAGAATGAAGTAAGTCAGAAAGAAAAGCACCAATACAGTATACTAACCCATATATATGGAATTTAGAAAGATGGTAATGATGACCTTATATGTGAGACAGCAAAAGAGACACAGATGTAAAGAACAGTCTTTTGGACTCTGTGGGAGAAGACGAGTGTGGGATGATTTGAGAGGGTAGCGTCAAAATGTGTATATTATCATATGTGAAGTGGATCGCCGGTCCAGGTTCGATACATGAGACAGGGTGCTTAGGGCTGGTGCACTGGGATGACCCTGCAGGATGGGATGGGGAGAGAGGTGGGAGGGGGGTTCTAGATGGGGAACACATGTGTGCCCGTGGCTGATTCATGTCAATGTTCGGCAAAAACCACTACAATATTGTAAAGTTATTAGCCTCCGATTAAAATAAATAAATTAATTAAAAAAATAAAGAGTATTTAATAATACATTTATTATTTAATAATAATACTTTTAAAAGAATATTAAGGGCTTCCCTGGTGGTGCAGAGGTTAAAGCGTCTGCCTGCAATGTGGGAGACCTGGGTTCGATCCCTGGGTCGAGAAGATCCTCTGGAGAAGGAGATGGCACCCCACTCCAGTATTCTTGCCTGGAGAATCCCATGGACGGAGGAGCTTGGTGGGCTACAGTCCATGGGTCGCAAAAGAGTCAGACACGACTGAGCGACTTCACTAAAAGAATATTATTAAATATTAAAACAACATTAAGTTAGGATGATTAGAATGATGTGATATTGGTATAAGAATAGGCAAGTAATCTGATGGGGCAAAAAGGAAAGTTTGGAAAAAAATGTATTTTATATGTAAAAGGGATATAACTATAACTATAAATTAGTGAGAAAATGAGATTATTTAATAAGTGGTAGAATAATTAATAATTTATTTATATGGCAAAATAGATTTTGATAATATATAGTACAAAAGGTAAGCTGCAAATGAGTTGAAGGCATAAATGTGAAAAGAAAAACTAATAATTTTGGAAGAAAATATAGACAAATAGTTTATGATATTAGCATACAAGAGTTTCCTAGATTAACTGTAAAAATACATCCTCAAAAGAGAACAGTGGTAAAATTTAGTACATTATCATTGACAACTCTCTGTGACAAATGGCACCCCAAGCAAAGTGAAAAGACAAACCACAAATTGGGAGATGACATTTGTAACTCATTTAACCAACAAAGCATTAGTGTTCACAGTACATAAGTCTTTCAAATCACCTAAAACCTAACAGACAAATGATCCAAAATAAAAATGGACCAAAAACGTCAACTTGTAGAGAAAGATACTCTACGCTTGCTAATAAAAACAAATGAAAAAATGCCAACCTCAGTGGTGATTAATGGAATACAAATTAAAATACTGAACTATCCTTATATATCCATCTGATTGGCCAACATTTAAATTATCATGAATAACTCCAAGTATTAGCAAGGAAATGGAGTAGTGCAGACTTCTGTACCCTGCTGGTATAATTAGATTCACACTGATCATTAAGGACAAATTTCAGAGACATAATGT
Source organism: Cephalophus harveyi (assembly GCA_006410635.1). Classification (NCBI taxonomy): domain Eukaryota; kingdom Metazoa; phylum Chordata; class Mammalia; order Artiodactyla; family Bovidae; genus Cephalophus; species Cephalophus harveyi. The sequence continues at coordinate 10,014 of SJYT01084428.1, forward strand.
AGAATGAAAACTTGCAGAATAACATACGCAAAGTGTTAGCACTTCAATGAAAATTTAAATACATTAACACAGTGGAAGGAAAAAGGAAGGAGATGAGAATTTATAAGTTTCAGTAATGTTTATTCATTAAAAAAGCTGGATTGTTATGTTTTTAATAAATGCTAACACTTTCACAATGGGCAAACTGCTATCCATACTATTTCCTTCATGCTTAAAACATTTAATCATTACAAAATTAAAAGCTACATATATATTTTAATATAACTGTCAACAGTTTTTAATAATAAATTGAGTTTTGAATGATAACTAAGATTGAACCAAGTGAAAAGAGGTGTGAAAGGTAATTCAGGCAGAGGAAATTATACAGATAGAGTCACAGAGATAATACAACGGCATTAAACATTTGAGGTGACTCTTCAACATCTAAACCACAAACTTAAAAAAATACAAATTATCTTTGGTGAGATGAGCAGATGGAATGGAAATTGTGGTCAATTGTGGAGACTTTTAATGCTATTGGACTTCCCTGGTGGCTAAGATGGTAAAGCATTCGTCTGCAATGCAGAAGACCTGGCTTCACTGGGTCAGGAAGAGCCTCTGGAAAAGGGAATGGCAATGCACTCCAGTATTGTTGCCTGGAGAATCCTATGGACAGAGGAGCCTGGTGGGCTGCATCCCATGGGGTCACAAAGAGTCAGGCATGACTAAGGAATTGACACTTTCATTTCACTTTAATGCTGTTAGGGAGCCTACGCTCTATCCTAGGTCACCTGAAACATCTTAAGTAGGAGAGTAACCTAGTCATTGGAGAAGGAAATGGCACCCCACTCCAGTGTTCTTGCCTGGAGAATCCCAGGGACAGTGCAGCCTGATGGGCTGCCGTCTATGGGGTCACACAGAGTCAGAGACTGAAGAGACTTAGCAGCAGCAGCACGAATAACTTAGGAGAAGGCAGTGGCACCCCATTCCTGTACTCTTGCCTGGAAAATCTGATGGATGGAGGAGCCTGGTGGGCTGCAGTCCATGGGGTCACTAAGAGTTTGACATGACTGAGTGACTTCACTTTCACTTTTCACTTACATGCATTGGAGATGGAAATGGCAACCCATTCCAGTGTTTTTTGCCTGGAGAATCCCAGGGACGGGGGAGCCTGGTGGCTACCGTCTATGGGGTCACACAGAGTTGGACACAACTGAAGCGACTTAGCAGCAGCAGCAGCAACCTAGTCATATTTGCAACTTAGAAAGTAATGAAGCTACTTAATGAAGGACAGGTTTGGGGATGCTGGAGGCAACAATGGGGCGGTTTTTGTTCAGTCACTAAGTTGTGTTCAACTCTTTGCAACCCCAAGAACTGCAGCAAGCAAAGCTCCACTGTTCTCCACTACCTCCTGGAGTTTGCTCAAATTCATGTCTATTGAGTCAGTGATGCTACCTAACCATCTCATCTTCTATTGTCCCCTTCTCCTTTTGCCTTCAGTCTTATGAAGTATCAGGGTCTTTCCCAATGAGCCGGCTCTTTGCATCAGGTGGGCAAAGTACTAAAGGTTCAGCTTCAGCAATAATCCTTTCAGTTCAACATTGATTTCCTTTAGGACTGACTGATTTTAACCCTTTAGGATTTGATCTTGCAGTTGAAGGGACTCTCAAGTCTTCTCTAGCACTACAATTCAAAAGAATCAATTCTTTGATGCTCAGTCTTCTTTATGGTCTAACTCTCACACCTATACACAACTACTGGAAAAAATCATAGTTTTGATTATATGGACCTTTGTTGCCAAAGTGATGTCTCTGCTTTTTAATATGCTGTCTGGGTTTATAGATTTTCTTCCAACGAGCAAGTGTCTTTTAATTTCATGACGGCAGTCACCATCCACAGTGATTTTGGAGCCCAAGAAAATAAAATCTGTCACACCTTCTTCTTTTTCCCCTTCTATTTGCCAGGAAGTAAGACCTGTATGCAGGTCAGGAAGCAACAGTTAGAACTGGACATGGAACAACAGACTGGTTCCAAATAGGGAAAGGAGTACATCAAGGCTGGATATTGTCACCTTGCTTGTTTAACTTATATGCAGAGTAGATCATGAGAAACACTGGGCTGGATGAAGCACAAGCTGGAATCAAGATTGCCGGGAGAAATATCAATAACCTCAGATATGCAGATGACACCACCCTTATGGCAGAAAGTGAAGAACTAAAGAGCCTCTCGATGAAAGTGAAAGAGGACAGTGAAAAAGTTGGCTTAAAGCTCAACATTCAGAAAACTAAGATCATGGCATCCGGTCCCATCACGTCATGGCAAATAGATAGAAAACAGTGGATACAGTGTCAGACTTTATTTTGGGGGGCCTCAAAATCACTGCAGATGGTGATTGCAGCCATGAAATTGAAAGACACTTACTCCTTGGAAGGAAAGTTACGACCAACCTAGACAGCATATTAAAAAGCAGAGACATTACTTTGCCAACAAAGGTCTGCCTAGTCAAACTATGGTTTTTCTGGTAGTCATGTATGGATGTGAAAGTTGGACTATAAAGAAAACTGAGTGCTGAATAATTGATGCTTTTGAACTGTGGTGCTGGAGAAGACACTTGAGAGTCCCTTGGACTGCAAGGAGATCCAACCAGTCCTTCCTAAAGGAGATCTGTCCTGGGTGTTCATTGGAAGGACTGATGTTGAAGCTGAAACTCCAATACTTTAGCCACCTGATGCGAAGAGCTGACTCATTTGAAAAGACCCTGATGCTGGGAAAGATTGAGGGCAGGAGGAAAAGGGGACCACAGAAGATGAGATGGTTGGATGGCATCACCAACTCAATAGACATGAGTTTGAGTAGGCTCTGGGAGTCGGTGATGGACAGGGAGGCCTGGCGAGTTGCAGTTCATGGGGTTGCAAAGAGTTGGATATAACTTTAGCCACCTGATGCGAAGAGCTGACTCATTTGAAAAGACCCTGATGCTGGGAAAGATTGAGGGCAGGAGGAAAAGGGGACCACAGAAGATGAGATGGTTGGATGGCATCACCAACTCAATAGACATGAGTTTGAGTAGGCTCTGGGAGTCGGTGATGGACAGGGAGGCCTGGCGAGTTGCAGTTCATGGGGTTGCAAAGAGTTGGATATGACTGAGTGACTGAACTGAACTGAACTAAAGGGAAGCTTCCTTCGTGGCACAGGTGGTAAAGAATATGCCTGCAATGTGGAAGACCTAGTTTTGACCCCTGGGTCAGGAAGATCCCATGGAGAAGGAATTGGCAACCCATTCCAGTATTCTCATCAGGAAAATCCCATGGATAGAAGAACCTAGTGGGCCCCAGTCCATGGGGTCACAAAGAGTGGGATAATACTGAGCAACTAACAATGGGACTGGAAGCCATGATCTTAGTTTATGAATACTGAGTTTCAAGCCAGTTTTTTTACTCTCCTCTTTCACCTTCATCAAGATAATGGGGAGGGGGGCAATTAAGAGACTATACCAAGTGGTCTTGAAACAGACAAGTCACTAAATTAAGATAGTAAAAGTGGGAATTGTGAGAAAGAACCAGATTTGACATACATTTGAGATGTAAAATGGGCAGAATTTGGTGATCTAATGTATATTGGAGTTAAGGAAAGGATGGATTTTCACATTGTATGCCTGTGTGGGGCTTCCCCGTTAGCTCACTTGGTAAAGAATCCCCCTGCAATGCAGGAGACCCTGGTTCGATTTCTGGGTTGGGAAGATCCGCTTGAGGAGGGATAGGCTACTCACTTCAGTATTCTGGCCTAGAGAATTCCATGGACTAGTCCATGGGGTCACAAAGAGTCAGACATGACTGAGCGACTTTCACTTTCCCTGGGATGTAATGGGCAGGATTTGGTGATTCAATGTATATTGGAGTTAAGAAAAGGATGGATTTTTGCATTGCATGCCTGTGTGGATAATAGCAACATTAACAGAAAACTGGATATAACGGAGGAAAAACAGACTGGGGTGGATGCTTAGTTTGGTTTTAAATACATTATGTTTGCAGTTGTTTGTGGAACTTATTTTAGCTATGTCCAGCCTGTAGCTGGCTAAATCAGTCTGAAGCTCAAGGGAGAGGTCAAAGCTTAATGTGAAGCAGTCATTATCCCATGAACAGGACTATCAAATATATTACTATATGGCAGTTTGGAGTTGATCTTAGGGCTTACTCATTTATTGCCGGAGAAGGCAATGACAACCCATTCCAGTACTCTTGCCTGGAAAATCCCATGGGTAGGGAGCCTGGTAGGGTGCAGTCTGTGGGGTCGCTAAGAGTTGGACACGACTGAGCGACTTCACTTTCACTTTTCACTTTCATGCATTGGAGAAGAGCTTAGTTTGGTTTTAAATACATTATGTTTGCAGTTGTTTGTGGAACTTATTTTAGCTATGTCCAGCCTGTAGCTGGCTAAATCAGTCTGAAGCTCAAGGGAGAGGTCAAAGCTTAATGTGAAGCAGTCATTATCCCATGAACAGGACTATCAAATATATTACTATATGGCAGTTTGGAGTTGATCTTAGGGCTTACTCATTTATTGCCGGAGAAGGCAATGACAACCCATTCCAGTACTCTTGCCTGGAAAATCCCATGGGTAGGGAGCCTGGTAGGGTGCAGTCTGTGGGGTCGCTAAGAGTTGGACACGACTGAGCGACTTCACTTTCACTTTTCACTTTCATGCATTGGAGAAGGAAATGGCAACCCACTCCAGTGTTCTTGCCTGGAGAATCCCAGGGAAGAGGGAGCCTGGTGGGCTGCCGTCTATGGGGTTGCACAGAGTCGGACATGACTGAAGCGATTTAGTAGCAGCAGCAGCATTTATCAATGGCGTCCCACTCCAGTACTCTTGCCTGGAAAATCCCATGGATGGAGGAGCCTGGTAGGCTGCAGTCCACGGGATCGCAAAGAGTCAGACATGACTGAGCGACTTCACTTTGACTTTTCACTTTCTTGTATTGGAGAAGGAAATGGCAACCCACTCCAGTATTCTTGCCTAGAGAACCCCAGGGATGTGGGAGCCTGGTGGGCTGCCATCTATGGGGTTGCACAGAGTCAGACATGACTGGAGTGACTTAGCAGCAGCATTTATTGCAGTATTATCCCTATTTTTCAGCATTCAGTTGCAGTATTTAACACATCCCAGTATAATAGGTGGGGATGCTATTCTTTGTAGGGTCCTTCATGTAATATAATATAAATACATGTTATGTATTTTACAGAATGCTAAAGTATAACGTTTATTCATCTTCCAAACATTTATGGAGCATGTGCCATTTATGGGTATTGAGTTAGTTGTTCCAAATAGAGCAATGAACAAGATACTCCCTGATTTCAAGGGTTTTACAATCTAGTCAATACATAAGGATACACAGAAATGAAATTGCAAAGTGAGATATGTTCATAGCAAAAACACTTAAGATGTATAAACATATAACAGAGAAAGGAGCAATTAATTCTCTTCATCTACAGGATATCAGGAATGTTTCTCAGAATAAATGATATCAGAGATGTCTTTTTAAAGGTGAAAAGGACTCTGGTTGCTGGAGACAACAGTGAGAGGAAAGAATATTTTGGGGAGAAAAAGAGTATCATTTCTTTTGTCATAGTAACTAGCCTGATGCATTTGAAAATGACAGTTTGGCATTACCTGGGAATGCAATGGAAGGGAGATGGGTTGGTTGGAGGTATGGTTAGAGAGGTAGTGACAGTTACTCACACAAAATTTCTAGATCCATTCCTCTGCACAACAGTTCACTTATCTAAAGGTTTTAATATAAAATAATATTTTTAAATTGTGGAAAGAAAAACAGTGCATTTGGATAACAGGTGGAAGAATTAGACCCAAAAAGTAAAAATTGGAGGCACAGGGACAACCAAGATCAGATTTCACGTCCATCTCCAAGTGAATTAATTTCCTCATAAGGGGTCACTCATCAAATTCCAACACAATTAAGGCAAATATTTATCAAGATTGACTAGCACTTGAATGAGTCCTTGGCTCAAAATAAACATTCATTTTCAGTCCCTCAATACCACATGTCTTGACTCTTTTCCACCAGGACAAGTCCAACCTTGTCAAGCTGTGACGCTGGGCACTGCCCTTATTTTCTACCTGCTTTTTTTCACTTGAGAGATTCCCAAAGCATACATTATGCTCCTTAAGTAACTGTCTAGGTCTCTGCCACGAAATTCAATGACTGCTTTTTAGGTATAATTTTGTGGAAGGATTGGTGTGTTGAAATCTTTTACTATTTGTGTCACTTCTAGCAATGTCACTTCTATCATCATGCTCATCAAACCTTTTGTACTCTACTAACCTTGCAGAATGATTTGCCATGCTTTGCTTGGCTTTTTGCATAAATATTTCCACAATATAACCATCATAAGCATAGCTAAAGGTTCCTAAATTCTACCTACTAGGACTTCTAATTATGTTTACAGACTTATTTCTGAGTAGAACTATCACTTGCAGTTTACATCCTGGCAACAAAAATTTTGTGATGCAAGAAAACTGCTAGGAGATGATTACAGTGCTCATAAAAACGTCGTATTTCTTAGAAGTTTCATATCTGTATTTGGTGATGAATTTTCTTCTGATTCTCTTTAAGAATAAGATAGATTTTTATTTATTTGAACTCTCTAGTCAAACCTGACCTGCCTGAAGACCAAGGGATTGTTATATTTGGTTATAAAATATATCTCAGAAATTGTAATTTGAAAACAGAATTTCATGTGTGAATGTATATAAACATATAAATAGTATTGTTAGTAAAGAAATATCAATCCATAAAAATATGTGGGCTGTAAGTCTATTTTTAAAAGAATAAAGGTAGACCTCACGTTATCTTTCAATTGGCCTAAATCTAATGGCACCCACTCCAGTACTCTTGCCTGGAAAATCCCATGGATGGAGGAGCCTGGTGGGCTGCAGTCCACGGGGTCGCTAAGAATCGGACACAACTGAGCGACTTCACTTCACTTTCACTTTTCACTTTCATGCACTGGAGAAGGAAATGACAACCCACTCCAGTATTCTTGCCTGGAGAATTCCAGGGATGGGGGAACCTGGTGGACTGCTGTCTATGGGGTCGCACAGAGTCGGACACGACTGAAGTGACTTCGCAGCAAGCTGGCAAATTATCCATTTAGGACTGTCTTCCTGAAAACCCTCCAAGTGGTAAGTCAAGTTGGTATAGAAATATGTGTGTCCTTCATTTGTACTCCATTGTTTCCTTTAAATGAAATGCTCTCCTTTATTCATATGTTACTGTGTTTCAAGGAATTCCTCAAGCTATATTCTTTATCTTGATGCTTCCCTAATCATAAATCAGTCTCTATTAATCTTATTCTCTAAGAATTTACAATTGTAATTTGTGCCATATAGTTAGGGCTTGCCGGGTGGCCTTCAGCAGTAAAGAATCTTCCTGTGGTGCAGAAGAAGTGGGCTGGATTTCTGGGTTGGGAAGATACCCTGAAGGAGGTATGGAAATTCACTCCAGTATTCTTGCCTGGAGAATCCCAGGGACAGAGGAGTTTGGCGGGGTTATAGTCCATAGGGTCGCAAAGAGTTGGACATAACTGAAGCAATTTCACCTCAGTCATGTCTGACTCTTTGTGACCCTATGGACTGTACCCGGCTCCTCTGTTCCTGGGATTCTCCAAGCAAGAATACTGGAGTGAGTTACCATGCACTCTTCCAGGGGATCTTTCCCACCCAAGGTTCAAACACACGTCTCTTTTGTCACCTAAATTGGCAGACAAGTTCTTTACCACTAGCTCCTTACCACTAGTGCCATGTGGGAAACCTGGAGCTTGCACACACATGCCATATTATAAATCGCTTCATTGTATTGGGCGCATCAAAAAATTGGTTCAGATTTTTCCATAGCATCTTACAGAAAAACCCAAAGAAAATTTGGCCAACCCAATATAATGCTTTACAATATTCCTTGATTATTTTTATGTTAGTCTTCTCTCCCCAGTGAGAATGTAAACTTTTCTATGACTCTCATAGTTTTGAAGACTATTTGTCACTTAAACTGGTATATTTCAACAAATGTTCCATGTCCAGAAGGACCATTCATTTATGAATTCATCCAATAAATTGTACTGAACTCCTACAATGTGCCATGCATTGTTTTATGCAATAGAGGTGTATCAGTGACCAAGACCATGATAAAAAGTTAGAACATCATTGAACTTTTTAGTTAGGGGAATCTAAAAAATATATAGGGCTTCCCTGGTAGCTCAACTGCTAAAGAATTCACCTGCAATGCAGAAGACCCCAGTTCAATTCCTTGGTCAGGAAGATCTGCTAGAGAACGGATAGGCTACCCACTCCAGTATTTATGGGCCTCTCTGTGGCTCAGACAGTAAAGAATCTGGGTTTGGAAGATCCTCTGGAGGAGGGCATGGCAACCAACCCGGTCCAGTATTCTTGCTTGGAAAATCCTCATGGACAAAGGTGCATAGCAGGCTATAGTCCATGGGGTGGTAAGTAATTGGACATGACTGAGTGATTAAGGACAGCACAGATAATAATACATAAACAAGTTAAAATACACTATGTCAGTTACTCATAAAGACTATTAAGAAAATCAAATCAGGAAGGACATTGGGATAACACCAGTTATTCTGAAGTGCACAATACTGTAATTTTACCCATGGGCATGATGTAGGATGGTGAATCTCTAGAAGTTATTCACCCAGCACAAATGAAACTTTATACCCAGCTGAATAACAGCTATTGTCATGGCTGGATTTAGTTATTATTTCTTGGGGTAACTTTATCTAACTACACTGACTGGACTACGTCCTACTAGTATGCATGTCCTTCACTTTCAATGTAGCTTTAACTCAATTTTTACTTAATCACCAATAATTATTTCAGTTCAGTTCAGTTTAGCTGCTCAGTCATGTCTGACTCTTTGCTACCCCATGGACTGCAGCATGCCAGGTCTCCATGTCCATCACCAACTCCCGGAGTTTACTCAAACTCATGCCCATTGCATCAGTGATGCCATCCAATCATCTCATCGTCTCCTTCTCCTACTGCCTCCAATCTTTCCCAGCATCAGGGTCTTTTCCAGTGAGACAGCTCTTTGCATCAGGTGGCCAAATTATTGGAGTTTCAGCTTCAGCATCAGTCCTTCCAATGAATATTCAGGACTAACTTCCTTTAGGATGGACTGGTTGGATCTCCTTGCAGTCCAAGGGACTCTCAAGAGTCTTCTCCAACACCACAGTTCAAAAGTATCAATTCTTCAGTGCTCAGCTTTCTTCACAGTCCAACTCTCACATCCATACATGACCACTGGAAAAACCATAGCTTTGACTAGATGGACCTTTGTGGGCAAAGTAATGTCTCTGCTTTTTCATATGCTGTCTAGGTTGGTCATAATTATTTTTCCAAGGAGCAAGTGTCTTTTAATTTCATGGCTGCAATCACCATCTGCAGTGATTTTGGAGCCCCCCCCCCCAAATAAAATCTGCCACTGTTTCCATTGTTTCCCCGTCTCTTTGCCATGAAGTGATGGGACCAGATGCCATGATCTTAGTTTTCTGAATGTTGAGTTTTAAGCCAGCTTTTTCACTCTCATCTTTCACTTTCATCAAGAGGCTCTTCAGTTCTTTGCTTTCTGCCATAAAGGTGGTGTTATCTGCATATCTGAGGTTATTGATATTTCTCCAAGCAATCTTGATTCCAGCTTGTGCTTTATCCATACCAGCATTTCTCATGATGTACTCTGCATGTAAGTTAAACAAGCAGGGTGACAATACACAGCCTTGATGTACTCCTTTCCCTATCTGGAACCAGTCTGTTGTTCCATGTCCAATTCTAACTGTTGCTTCCTGACCTGCATACAGACTTCTCAGGAGGCAGGTCAGCTGGTCTGGTATTCCCATCTCTTGAAGAATTTTCCACAGTTTGTGGTGATTCACACAGTCAAAGGCTTTGGCATAGTCAATAAAGCAGAAGAAGGTGTTTTTCTGGAACTCTCTTGCTTTTTCTATGATCCAGTGGATATTGGCAATTTGATCTCTGGTTCCTCAGCCTTTTCTAAATCCAGCTTGAACATCTGCAAGTTCACAGTTCACACAGTATTGAAGCCTGGCTTGGAGAATTTTGAGCAATACTTTACTAGCGTGTGAGATGAGTGCAATTGTGCAGTAGTTTGAGCATTCTTTGACATTGCCTTTCTCTGGGATTGGAATGAAAACTGACCTTTTCCAGTCCTGTGGTCATAGCTGAGTTTTCCAAATTTGCTGGCATTTTGAGTGCAGCACTTTCACAGCATCATCTTTTAGAATTTGAAATAGCTCCACTGGAATTCAATCACCTCCACTAGCTTTGTTCGTAGTGATGCTTCCTAAGGCCAACTTGACCTTGTATTCCAGGATATCTGGCTCTAGGTTGGTTATCACACCACTGCTGTTATCTGGATCATGAAGATCTTTTTTGTATAGTTCTTCTGTGTATTCTTACCACCTCTTCTTAATACCTTCTGCTTCTGTTAGGTCCGTGTCATTTCTGAACTTTATTGCGCCTATCTTTGCATGAAATATTCCCTTGGCATCTCTGATTTTATTGAAGAGATATCTAGTCTTTCACATTCCATTGTTTTCCTCTATTTCTTTGCATTCCTCACTGAGGAAGGCTTTCTTATTTCTCCTTGCTATTCTTTAGAACTCTGCTTTCAAATGGGTATATCTTTCCTTTTAATTATTTATTTAATGTCAAATGCATGTTCTAGAATGTCAGTTTCTTGAAGGCAAGGATCTGTTTTGTTCATGTCTATTTCTTTGGCCCCAGTAATAATGCCTTAAGTTAACAAAGCAATACATACATACAACACACAAAGTTTAACCAACTAGCTTAATGACAGAGGAGTTCTGCTTTATATCCTCATAATGCCTATACATAATCTTTTTTGACTGATTCTTGCTTTATTCTAATAAAATGGAGGGCCATGTTCATTTAGAAGAAAATGAGGGTTTAATGAACATATGAGAACACAGGAGACTCCCAAAAACATTAAGAAGAAAACATCATCAACACGAATATCAACAAAATCACCAGATATAATGTTTGGCCAAAATTATAACAAATACTACTGAGCACTTATTATTCACCAGGTATTGCTCTAAATATCTGAGATATATCAGTGACTAAAACAGAGTAATATCCCTCCTGTCACATAATGTAGTTTATATTTTGGGGCAAGAGATGGGGGACAAAACCATAAAAACTAAGTAAATTATACGTATTGAGAAGATGGTCAGTGCTATGGGAGAAAAATGAGCAGAGACAGGGAGATTGGATGTTCCAGTGCCAAAAAGGGTGAACGGGTAGGCCTTGTTGAGTGGGTGATATCTGAAACATGTTGGAAAAAGTTTTATTCAAGAATGAGGAAAATGTACAATGTAAAGTCACTAAAATAATCTCACAGAGGTTAAATCACATATCTGAATGCAAGGGGAAATAAGGCCTGAGTGAGTCAGGGACATTAGTAAGAGGAGGGGAGAGAAGTTTTCTGTCTTCAGTTTTATAATTCAGGATTTAGTTTTTCAACAACCATTAAGTTAGAATTGTAACATAAACAAGGAAAAGGTCTTATATCATTTTCCAAGAGAAAACATGTAAAGCATTTTTTCAGTTAAAAATTCAAGTTATTTAGAGATGAACTGAAAATCTTACCATTTTTACTGATGTCGAGTTCTTTAAGGTTTACTAAACTAGCGATAGTGGTTGGCAGATTTGAAAGGTCATTGTCAGGAATACTTAGCTTTTTTAGAGCTTGACAGTTGAACAATTGCTGTGAAAAGAAAATAATAATTAATGAGATCTTAATTTGGTTATATCCATTTATATATAAACTTAGAAGCAACATTCAATTCATCATCTTTACCAATGTGGTAATAAAAGGGCCAATACAAAAGTCTCACTTTCTTCCACACCCTTCCACAGAATACTCTGGATTCTTTTCAGAATTTTTTCACATTCCATCCCCACATTAGTCCCTCCCTATTCTCTGCTACCCAGATTTGCCACCCAAGGTATTCAACATTTCTCCCTTCAGTTTAACATTAATGTTTAATTTGCCAGTGAACCAATCGATATTTTTTTCTTCGAAATAATTTCTCAAGTAGCCACTTCGTTTTTATTCCCTCAGGTACCAGGATTACCTCAATTCTCTTTCACCACAACCACAAATTACTTCCATTTAATCACGTCAAACAGCTGTTTATCAGACATGCAAGAAATGCAATACAGTTGAATATATGCTCTCACATTTCTTTTGTGTACCCCCACACTGCTTCATAAATATCTAGCAAATGAAACATTTAATCTCTGATATTTAATGAAAAAATGACCACTAGTAGTTGGTTCGTTTCTGCCACTAATCCAAAAGTACTAGATGTGGACGAGTCAAGTGGTAATGCAATGGTTCTCAAATCCAGATGGTTTTAATCACTGGTGGGTGGATGTGCTTGTTAAAATGTGGGTCCTTGGGTTTTGCCCAATGAAATACTGATATGATAGGTCTGGGATGAAGATAAAAATCATCATTTTTAATAAGTTAGTTCCAAGTTAGTCACCTGTTAGTTAGTTCTCAAGTTTCAAGTTAGTCGCTCAGTCATGTCTGAATCTGCAACCCCATGGACCGTAACCTGCCAGGGATTTCCCATGCAAGAATACTGGAATGGGTAGCCACTTGCTTCTCCAGGGGATCTTCCTTACCCAGGGACTGAACCTAAGTCTCCTGCATTGCAGGTAGATTCTTTATCATATGAGCCACCAGGGAACCCCAAGAAATAACAGTGATCTGGTTATTTTTTATGTAGGTGTTTCCAGTGTCTTGCTTCTGGAAATAATGCAGTTAGATTTTTTTCACTATATCCACCTCACCTTAACTACGCAAGATTTGAACAGCTGGGACTGAAATTTCTTATTCATTTCTGAAAGAATTATCTTAATGAGATCTTTTCTGTTTAACATTTCTAATTCTGTTTTGCTGAATTTCCGCAGATGAAGGCTCTGGTATCCATGAGTATGCAATTGGCAAACAGTACATTTAACTATTGCTTGTTCTCACACATAATTCATAATTTATATAGTGCATGGTTATTATTTCTTAACTCAGTTTTTCTACAAAATATATTGTGTTAGTTGTTATTTAGGATAAATATGTTTGTCATTTTTGGCTCCTCACAAAGCTCATTTGCAATATCTCATGTAGTGCTAGAATTTCAATATTCTCCATAGAAATGTTGCTACTTACTTTTATAAAATCTAAAAAAGAGAACTTCAGTGGACAGTTTCCACTAACTACTAATTTTCCCTTAAAATATAGGGGAAAAAACTATCTACACTCATGGTCAAAGTTAACTTAAATTTTTGTCCAGGGTTTATCATTCTATTAAGACCATTGCACTACATGCAATGTGGTTAGTTATAGCTGCAGATATATATATATATTTTAAATCAACCCTATCAATCTTGGTTGATACTGGTAAATGGTATTAGTGACTCCTTAGTATATTATACGGAGAAGGCAATGGCACCCCACTCCAGTACTCTTGCCTGGAAAATCCATGGAGGGAGGAGCCTGGTAGGCTGCAGTCCATGGGGTCACTAAGAGTCGGACACGACTGAGTGACTTCACTTTCACTTTTCTCCTTCATGCACTGGAGAAGGAAATGGCAACCCACTCCAGTATTCTTGCCTGGAGAATCCCAGGGACGGGGGAGCCTGGTGGGCTGCCGTCTATGGGGTCGCACAGAGTCGGACACGACTCGAGCGACTTAGCACCAGCAGTATATTATAACCATTTTAAGCAAAATTCAGATAAATTATTTTCAAAACATTCTTTTTTTTTCAATCTGTAAATTCAAGTCTTATTTTCTCAACTAAATTCTCAGCTTATCTCAAGAATTAATAGAGGCTACATTCTTCTTCAATTTTAAATGAAGCCACATGAGGAAGAAAAGATTTGGGAATTTCTGAACACACTATTACATTAAGAGATCCAAGATAGTTATGGTACAGTGGTTAAGAGCGTGGCATTGGAATCAGACTGATGAGGATTCAATCCTTGTTTATCTACTTACTAGCTGTATGATCTTGGGAAAGTTACCTGACATCTCTGAACTCTATCAATTTCCTCATCTGTAAAATGGGGATAACATTACCTTACTTGAAGGATTGTTGAGCGAATTAAATGTGTTACTTTGTGTGTGTGTGCGTGCGTGCATGCTAAGTCACTTCAGTCATGCCCAACTCTTTGTGACCCTTTGGACTATAGCATGCCAGGCTCTTCTGTCCATGGGATTCTCCAGGCAAGAATACTGGAGTTGGTTGCAATGTCCTCCTCCAGGTGATCTTCCTTATCCAGGGATCAAATGAGCATCTCTTGTGTCTCCTGCACTGGCAGGCAGGTTCTTTACCTCTAATGTCTGTCATCAATTTTAAATCTTGCACTTTTTCACATATTAACATCTTTGATATTTGGATTCACCTCTCAATCTAGATTGTTATATTTTTAAAGCAGTTTTTTTTTCCCTTCATGATACTATAATAATGGTAATACTGTGTCTTATAATCAATAATCTTGGATTTGATAAAATGAATTACTTGTAAAAATGTAAAACTACATTTGGCACATAATAAGAGCTTGATAACTGTTAGTCTTTACTAATATTTACATGTTAATAAGAAATATATATATACTTGCATAATAATCTATTCCTTACTTTTCTAGATGATGAGGAGTCACGTCTGATTCATCTTGGTGTCAATTTATTTCACTCCTGTATATAACAGAGTGACTGACATAGTGCCCTACACATACTGTATGTTGAATAAATATATTTGAAAGTATACTTAGATAAGTAAAGTGAAAATGAGGAAAGCGCTAAGTTCCAGCATAAGTGGTACTTCATTGGTTTGGAAGTTTCAGATAGACTAACAATCTCAATGGAATCTAAATTTAATAAGCAAAGCAGTGAACTCTTGAATATGAGTCATGATGTCTATAAGCTGGCAAAGAAATGAAGGCATCTTAAAGATTCTTTAAATATTCCAACTTTGAATGAAAATGAGGTAAAGAATTATCATAAATTCTTAAATATAGTATAAAACAAGCAACTATAATTACTAAAGTAAAACTCTTAATGATTATGGTTATTCTGCCTTTAATTTCGGAGAAGGCATTGGCAAGCCACTCCAGTACTCTTGCCTGGAAACTCCCATGGATGGAGGAGCCTGGTAGGCTGCAGTCCATGGGGTCGCTAGAAGTCGGATGCGACTGAGCGACTTCACTTTCACTTTTCGCTTTCACACAATGGAGAAGGAAATGGCAACCCACTCCAGTGTTCTTGCCTGGAGAATCCCAGGGACAGGGGAGCCTGTTGGGCTCCTGTCTATGGGGTCGCACAGAGTCGGACACGACTGAAGCGACTTAGCAGCAGCAGCAGCAGCAGCCTTTAATTTACTAGTGATATTTCTCATTTCAAAAAATTGCTTTGAGTCTTAAAATATTTGAGTACTAAAGTGTTCTTTTTCTTGGACTGAAGGAAGCAATTTAACTCTGACAGAAACTGGTTTGAGAAGACTACGCAATTTAAATTACTGACTCCAAATAGGAATTGTTAGGTGTTTGTAAGGGAGCTGATACCAAAGAGAAAGGCCTAACTGTTGAAAATAAAACATATTTGGGACCAAAAACACACGTTCTAAAAAGTATTATTCATTAACTTATGGAAAACCACTCATTGATATCTGCCACAAAACTGAACAATATGCTAAGTGCAAGGTACATAAAATGAATAAGACACAGCAATTGAGCTCAGTAGATCTGCTTACAGTGTAATATTTAGATATTAAATACCATGTGAAAAGACTATGCTAAGGTAAATATCAGATGTAATGAAAACACACTGGTAGAAGTCTGCTCGAGTTTACATTGACGATGGTGATGAGGTTGACTCATGAAAGTATATCTGGAAGAGGTAATTAAAAAAATGTGTATCACCTAAGAGCCAGCACAAGAGAACAAGATAAAGGCTAAACAGGGATAATGCATTTGTAGTATCTAAAGATACTCCAAATTCAAAGACTGTGTAACTCAAACTAGTTTCAAATATATGCTTGACATCATGAGGATATTAGGATTGTGGAGGGAATTCTCTATGTCTACAACATCCATATGCATTTAAAATATGTTTATTGAACACCTAGTATATGATATGGTCTATTTCAACACTGAGCATAAGGACATGAGATTCCCATCAATTCCTATTTTCAGAATGGTAGACTAAATATTCAAAGGAAAACTTTTAAGTGTAATGGATTACACACACACACACACACTCCTTTAATACATAGCTGAGCCCTGGCTGAAAAATACTGGAATTTCTCAAATTCCAGAATAACAAGAAAATGTTACTACACAGAGTTGAGTGGGTCTGTATTTAGCTTCTGCTCTGGTGGTATCTGTTGGTCTCTGGTGGCTGAAGACTAAGGGCTGTTGTTTTTTTTTGGGGGGGTGGGCAGTGGAAGATAGAAGACTGCCTGGGGTCTGAACAGAGGTTGGAAACAGGCTGAGAGACCACTCTATACACAGTTGGGTTCTCCTAAGGGTAATACTTCAGTAAAGGAAGGAAAAAATCTGGGTTCTGCAAGAAGAGTCTGTGGTGAATATATGACTTTCTCAGTCTTGAGTGAGGTGAGAAGGAAGGAAGGGAGAAAGGAGGGAAGGAAAGAGGGAGGGAAGGAAGGATGGCAAGAAGGGAAAAGAGAGAGGGAGAAAAGGAGGAAGGAAGAAGAGAATGAATAAAAAAGATAGGGAGAAAAAGAATAAAACAAAACCAAAATGCCTACTTGTATGATTAAAACATCAGTGTAGGTCAAAATAGAAAAAAGTATGGTAGTGGCAGAAAAATAGATATGTAGATGAATGGAATAGAACTGAGAGCCCAGAAATGAGCCCACTCATGTATGGTCAATTAATATTTGACAAGGGAGCCAAAAAGATGCAATGTGGAAAGGATAGGCTCTTCATTAAATGGTGTTGGGAAAACTGGATAACTGCAAGTGGAAGAATGAAATTGTACTCCTATCTTATATCAATCACAGAAATAACTCAAAATGAATTACTGCCTTAAATATAAGACCTGAAACTGTAGAATTTCTAGAAGAAAAGATAGGGGAAAAGCTCCTTGACATTGGTATTGGCAAAGATTTTTTGTGTATGACACCAAAAGCACAGGCAACAAAAGCAAAAATAAACAAGTAGGACTACATGAAACCAAAGGTTGTACAGAGCAAAAGAAGTGATCAGCAGAAGTAAAACATACAGAATGGGAGAAAATATTTGCAAATCTTTATCTGAAAAAGGGTTAATATCCAAAATATACATGAAACTCATACAACTCAATACTAAAATATTTAATTAAAAAATTGGCAAAATATTTGAATATACACTTTCCCAAAGAAAACATACAAATGGCCAACAGGTACATGAAAAGAAGCTTGTCATTACTGGTCATCAGGGAAATACAAATTAAAACCACAATGAGATAAGAACTCACACTTGTTATCATTAAAAAGACAAAATACAACAAATGATAGCAAAGAAGTAGCGAAAAGGGAAACTGTGTACCTTGTTGGTGGGAATGTAAATTGGCAGAGTCATCAGGAAAACCAGCATGGAGGAGCCTCAAGATATTAAAAACAGAACTACCATATGATACAGTAATCCCATTTCTGGGTATATATACAAAGGAAATAAAAAAGCTATCTTGAAGATGTGTTTGCACCCCTGTAGACAAGACATAGAAAAACCTGTGCTATAAGCAGATGAATGGATAAAGATATGAGATCTATACACACACAGACACATATACAATATGTACTACAGAATGCATGGTTGGTTGAATCCTCACATATGGAACCATGGATCTGGAGAACCAACTATGGAACTTGACATCCACAGATTTTGGGATCTGTGGCAAGTCTGAAACCAATCCCACATAGATACCAAGGGATGACAATATACAGATTTACAACTGTGTGGGGGTCTGTGCCCATAATCCCTATGTTGTTCAAGAGTCAACTGTATACACAATGGAATATTATTCATCCATAAAAAAGATAAAGTCCCATCTTTTGTGACAAAATGGATGGAACTTGAAGGCATTATGCAAAGTGAAATAAATCAGGCAGAGAAAAATAAAAATTTTCTGTATGATTTCACTTGTATGTGGGATCTAAAAAAGTTGAACTCATAGAAATAGAAGAATGGTGGGAGAAATGGGAAGATGTTGTTTAATGGGTGCAAATACTATTTTGGATGAAAATGAAAGAGTTAAATAAGCATGCAGCTTAAAAAGACAGAAAAATATTAAAAGAATGTAGTACCAGTATCAGTTCAGTCACTTAGTTATGTACAACTCAGTAGGAACAATAAAGACACAACCTCACCACCCACAGTGGTCTATGAAGCAGGAAACAAGCCCCAGACTGGAGCTCCTTAAACAGAGGGACCACATCCTTTCCAGGTCATTGCGTGTATCTTATAATGGTCTTTATCTTTAAAATTTTTTTTTTTTACTGTGAAATCTATATACACAGGAATGTATGTAATACATATCTTTAAAAGTATGATGATAAAACAAAGAGCCATATTCCTCAAACCAGTTTAAGAAAGCTACTTTATTCTCCTCCAAACCATGTCCCTTGTCATCTAACGTGATCCACCAAAAGTAACCAATTTCTCATTCTCCGTCCTTCTACCACAGGTCTAGTAACCTAAACATAGATACTGTTAAGATTTGTCTGTTAATCTTTATATTAGTAATCCTAAATTTATATACTGCTGAGATTTGTCTGTTAATCTTTATGTAAATGAAATCATGGGGGTATACTTTCTTCCGCAGCTTGATCTTTTCATTCAATACTGTGTTTTAACGTTATTCCATGTTAATGTATATAATCCACTCATTCATCTTTACTACTTTGTGCTTCACATAACACAATCTTCTCATATATTCTACTGTTCACAGACTTTTGAGTTATTTCCAATTTTTTGAACAATGTTGCTAAGTGTGTGTATATATCTCCTAGTGTACATATACAAATGTTTCTCTGAGGTGGGTAGGCATACATTCACATTTACTAATAATAGAATTTTATTTTTCAATGTGACTGTAACAAGTCAAAGTCCTATTAACATGGATAAGAATTCTCATTTCCTCACATTATTTCCAAAATTTGACATTTTCAGGCTATATTTTCCAATATGTGGTATGTAAAATGGTAACACATTTTATCTATTACTAAAAAAACTGAACACCGTTTCGTGTTTTATTCATTTAAAAGAGTTCATCATATATTCTGAATATGAATTTTTTGACAGTTCTCTCAAAATATGGCTCATTATTCCATTCTTTTTATGGTAGTTTTTGATAAAAAGACATTTACAATAGTCAAATTTATCTCTCAGTTTTAGTGTGTGCAGATGGTCTCCTATTTTTTCCCTCCTAAAAGTTTTAATGCTTTGATTTGACTCATTTGTGATTTATTTTTGAGAGTGAAGTGAAGTAAGGATCCATTCTTTTCTCTTTGTAGATGACCAGTTGTTCCATTTTAAAAATAGGGCATTATTTTTTCCACTGATTTGCAACACAAATTCCGTTGGATTTCCAACAGAGCTTCAGATTTTCTATCTGTAGTGCACTGGTCTACTTGTCTATCTCTCATTTTAGCCTGGTAATCGGAACTCTATGACTCTGACTTGTGCTTATGCTAGAGAAGAATGGGGAAGGGATAGAGGAAATTTCTAGAGAAGAAAGAAGCAGTCCATCCAAGCTCTGAAAGAGAAGAGGTTCTGTGAGCAGAAGGCAGGGTGGGGAAGTGGGGGTAGATAGGGAAGAGCAGGGCAGTTCAGGAAGCTGTAATAGGAGGAAAGGACCCGAGGTATGTTAGGAATGGCAAAAAATTAAAAGTGACTCTTTTCTAAGCTTCGTGGAGGTGGATAGGAAATGCAGATTTTAAACAGAATGTGAAATGCTTCATGGTGACCTACATGGAAAGGAAATTCAAAAAAGAGGGACTATAATAGTATGTGTGTGTGTATATATATATATATATATAATATATATATATATGTATGTATACATATGACTGGTTCACTTTTCTATACAGCAGAAAATAACACAACATTGTAAAGTAGTTCAGTTCAGTCGCTCAGTTGTATCTGACTCTTTGCAACCCTATGGACTGCAGTACCCTAAGCTTCCCTGTCTAGCACGAACTCCTGGAGCTGTACTCCAAGAAAAATTAAAAAATAAAAGCAGTCAGGGCTTTATCCCACAGAAGTTGTTCAGATGATGATTTTTAATCATTTTTGAGTCAACCTTACTGATACTCTCTCTGGAAACACACACACACACACACAAACATACACATTTGCAGCCAATTTCAAGAAGCCTGCAAATCACTGGAAGCCCATGCATGGCTTTATGGACCAGGTTAAGGACCTCTGTGATAGGTCGTGCCATGCTAAAGTAATTAACCTCCAATTAAAATAAATAAATTATTTAAAAAAAGCAAATGTGAGCAAGTCCATCTCTTGCTTGTACTGTATTCAGTGGCTCTCTCCTCTCTTTGGGACAGTCCAAGTTTCTCGATATAGCTTTCAATGCCCTTTACCTCTCTAGAGTCTCACCTTGTCATTCCCCTGTCTCTTGTTTCTTTCTCACACCTTCCCTCCCATCATCCTGTGGGACCACATCTTCAGCTACACTGAGCAGCGTCATATTCTGTATCCACCTGCTCTCCTTTACTTTTGTAAACGCCAGGTCTCCAGCTGATGCTTTCTTCCACCCCACCCTCCCGCACCTCCCCTCAACCCTCTTCTTCAAGCTCAGGCCCTCTCACCTTTCTGGTTACAGCTTAAGGCTGGTTTACATGCTCTATTTGTGGATACTTTCACAACATTCTGTATTAATCGCGACTGAAACCTGGATGCCCCTGTTTTGGGATTACTAGACCGTAAGCTTCTTTGGTTTCTGCAGCATCTGCAGTGTATAATGCAATGCCTGACACATGGTATTTTCTCAGTAAATAGTTGTTCTTTCATGAAAATTCTGAGGCAGGGGGTGGGTGGCAAATAATAAGATAGTGCCATTTCTTGAGTGCTTATTATACAGGTGCAAAGTGCTAATCTAGATTTTAAAGTATATGAATCTCCTTCTTGCAACAACGTTGCAAGGAAGGTGTTATTATCCCTGCTTTGTAGATGAGAAAATTTAGGAGGTTAACTTTTACAAGGTCATATATATAAAAAGTGCCAGAACCAGCATTCAAATTCAGTTTTGTCTGGCACAAAGCTATTTCTACTGCAGCATATTGTTCCCTCTGTACCATCAGATCTATGCAAAGGAAAGACAATAGTGATAACTGACAGCTGGTGGCTGTCTGGGAGGGGAAAGTGAATGAAAGAGGGGGAATCTCCAGCCCATCATAATGATACTACAGAGGATAGGGAAGAAGACTTGGATTCAGTGACTATCTTTTAACAGAAAGGACCTGAATTTGAGTAAATCTGAGTACATGTTATAGTGCTTTGTGAACCCTGAACTGCTACATAAATGCAACACACTATAATTTGGATTAACATTTTATTATCACCTTTATGTTCAGGCTTGGAAAATTAAGGACACAGTGATGACATCATGAATATGAATGGTTAGATCTCAAAATGTAATTCCTGAGAAAGAATAAAGTGTTTTATTTTTTCCTACTACAGATGTTAAAAGTATGAGTTGCCTGTGAATTGTGAAAAGATAAACCCTTTTCCTGAGAAGTTTGATGTAAGGTCATCGTTGTACAATGAGAATGTTATTAATGCCTTTTGTTGGCACAAGTGGATTCCATCAGGGAAAAGAGGCGATTGTCTAATGAACTGGTGTTACTGAATGGCTGGTTTCTTAGAAGTTCTTGCTTTGAATCCCCTTGAAAGTGTTCAGCCTGCAGCATTTCCAAGCTCGGAGTTTGGAAATGAAAGCTGTTTCAAATAAATAATTATTTTGTGCATATTACAATAAAATGCTTTTAAAATTATGTAGTTTAATAGGTATTAATAATTATCTTTAGTTAGAAAAGAGCCAATTCAAAAATAATAGAATAAAAATAATTCTAATGTAGGCACTTGGTGAAATTGTAGGTTTCCAATTACGACATTCATTAACTTCTTTCTTTACTTTCTCCCTCCCTCCTCTTTACTTCCTTCCCTCTCTCCTTCCTTTTTATCCTTCCCAATTCCCTTCCTTCCAGACTGCTTATATTCAATGAGCATCTCTTGAACATCTGTGTGTGTGTGTGTGTTAGTCATTCAGCTGTGTCCAACTCTTTGCGACCCCATGAACTACAGCTCCCCAGGCTCCTCTGTCCATGGAATTCTCTGGGAAAGAATACTGGAGTGGGTAGCCATGCCCTCCTCCAAGGGATCTTCCTGACCAAGTGATAGAACCCTGATCTCCTGCATTCAGTCAGATGCTTTACCATCTGAGCCACCAGGGAAGCCCTCTTGAACATCAACTCAGTGACAAACACAATGTCAAAACCCAAAGAGAAATAACAAAGTATCCCTTTCCTCAAGTATACAGTCAACTGTGTGTGAAAGTTGCTCAGTCATGTCTGACTCTTTGCAACCCCATTGACTGTAGCCCACTAGGATCTCCTGTCCATGGGATTCTCCAGGTAAAATATTGGAGTGGGTAGCCATTCCCTTCTCCAGGAGAAATGGGTCTCTGCCTAGCGGGCAAATTCTTAACTATCTGAGCCACCAGGGAAGCCCATACAGTCAACTAGTGGTTATAAATACACACACAAAATAAAATGCAATGTAGTAAAACTAGATGGGGCTTCTCTGGTGGCTCAGTCAGTAAAGAACCTGGCTGACAATGCAGGAACACAATAGATGCTGGTTCTATCACTGGGTCAGGAAGATTCCCTGGAGAAGGAAATGGCAATCTGCCCCAGTATTCTTGCCTGGGAAATCCCATGGACAGAGAAGCCTGGTGGGCTTCAGTTCAAAGTGTTGCAAAGAGTCAGACACGGCTGAGAGACTAAACCACTCCAAAACAGATAAATACTACAATAGAACAAGGGCCTTGCAAAGCACATTTTATTCCAAGAGAAACATTCCTGGACTTTGCCCTTGTCCTAGAAAATATGGGATGCTTGGATTTGTGTGCCTTTTAAAATGATTCTACACTAATCCTTCACATTATAATCCACCCCTTAAATGTTCATAAGCAGGGAGGGACTAACTCAGATTTTTGTTTTTGAGAAACTGGCACCTCTGACCAGAGAAGCAGGCAGAAGGACAATGAGAAATTATCTAGGTGAGTTTTAGTCAAGGCACTATCAGGAAGAGTTAGGAGGGAGACACTCTGGGTAGAGTCTCCATAAAGACTTGGTGCCAGTAATATGGGCAGTCAAAGAAGCGGGGATTTTATGATTCAACAACACTTTAAGGTCTCCAGCAGCAATCGAGCTGTGGGTTGGTGTGAGAGGTATGGAGATAGTAAATGCTGGTAGTATCAAATAAGACTGAGGCTGGAGGGGAGGAGAAAACATAATCCCTTCCAGTACATTTTAGCAATATTGGATGTATTGTACAGAAGCGCTCTTTTCTTAGATGGCAACTGCAATAAATACTCTGTCATTTTATCCTCAGGTCAGTTCAGTCACTCAGTTGTGTCCAGCTCTTTGTGACCCGATAGACTGCAGCATGCCAGGCTTCCCTGCCCATCACCAACTCCCGGAGCTTACTCAGACTCATGTTCATCGATTGGGTAATACCATTCAACAATCTCATCCTCTGTCGTTCCCTCCTTCTCCTGCCTTCAATCTTTCCCAGAATCAGGGTCTTTTCCAGTGAGTCAGTTCTTTGCATCAGGTGGCCAAAGTATTGGAATTTCAGCTTCAGCATCAGTCCTTCCAATGAATATTCAGGACTGACTTCCTTTAGGATAGACTGGTTGGATCTCCTTGCAGTCCAAGGGACTCTCAAGAGTCTTCTCCAACACCACAGTTTAAAAGCATCAATTTTTCAGCACTCAGCTTTCTTTATAGCCCAACTCTCATATCCATACATAACTACCGGAAAAACCATAGCTTTGACTAGGTGGGCCTTTGTTGGCAAAGTAATGTCTTTGCTTTTTCATATGCTGTCTAGTTTGGTCATAACATTTCTTCCAAGGAGCACGTGTCTTTTAATTTCATGGCTGCATTCACCAGCTGCAGTGATTTTGGAGCCCCCCAAAATAAAATCTCTCACTGTTTCCATTGTTTCCCCATCTATTTGCCATGAAGTGATGGGGCCAGATGCCATGATCTTAGTTTTCTGAATGTTGAGTTTTAAGCCAGCTTTTTCACTCTCCTCTTTCACTTTCATCAAGAGGCTCTTTAGTTCTTCTTTACTTTCTGCCATAAGGGTGGTGCCATCTGTATATCTGAGGTTACACATATTTCTCCTGGCAATCTTGATTCCAGCTTGTGCTTCATCCAGCCTGGCATTTCACTTGATGTACTCTGCATTTAATTTAAATAAGCAGGGTGACAATATACAGCCTCAACATACTCCTTTATCACTGCGGCTGTCTGTAAAATACAGATATTCTCAGCAACAAGTTTTCCAAATGTTGAATCATTTCTCCCTTTGGGACAACAAGTTTATTTTAGCTTTTGTCACTGTCTTAGAAGGAAGGGAATCTATCTCTTTCACTGGAATAAGAGCTGTCTGTTTAAATATATAAGATACAGAAGGTTGCTATGGCCATTCTACGTGATAACAAACTTCATTAAGATTTTTTAAATGAACATATATATTCATGATTACTTTACTTGATGGTAGCAAGTTAATAGCACCAAGAAACAAATAAGAAAAATGAAAAGTTGAATATAAACAGCACCACTTTAAATGTTCTTAATTTTGATCTAGCTTAACTGTTGTTAGGCATTTGGGGCAAATCTCCATATCTCTACATTACTTAAGACAAGTGGTATGTGTGTGTGTGTGGGCGGGGGCGGTATGTGGGTATGTGCATGAATTTTCTTTTGTTGCTTTTTAATAATTTGTTTTGTTGTCTAGTCATGTTTGACTCTTTTGCGACTCCATGAACTATAGCCTGCCAGGCTCCTCTGTCCATGGGATTTTCCAGGCAAGTGTACAGGAGTGTGATCATGAAGAAAGCTGAGTGCCGAAGAATTGATGCTTTTGAACTGTGATGTTGGAGAAGACTCCTGAGAGTCCCTTGGACTGCAAGGAGATCCAACCAGTACATTCTAAAGATCAGCCCTGGGTGTTCTTTGGAAGGAATCATGCTAAAGCTGAAACTCCGGTACTTTGGCCACCTCATGCGAAGAGTTGACTCATTGGAAAAGACTCTGATGCTGGGAGGGATTGGGGCAGAAGGAAAAGCGGATGACAGAGGATGAGATGGCTGGATGGCATCACTGACTCGATGGACGTGAGTTTGAGTGAACTCCGGGAGTTGGTGGTGGACAGGGAGGCCCGGCATACTGCGATTCATGGGGTTGCAAAGAGTCGGACATGACTGAGCGACTGAACTGAACTGAACTGATACTGGAGTTTGTTGCCATTTCCTTCTCCAGAGGGTTTTCTCCACCCAGAGAATGAACCCACATATCCTGCATTGCAGGTGGATTCTTTACCTGTGAGCCATTGGGAAAATAACTGTTGGTTGTTAAAATAAATTTGGCCAATTAACATTTATAAAAATATTGGCTTTATCTCTAGAGATTAATCAATATGATATGTGAACAAATGGGTTGAATGACATTAATTCTGACTTTCATATTAGTATAATTTTGCATATTGTATATGTAACATACATATTAGTATAAGCTAGTTTACATATTTAATTTTTTTACTATTAGTATAAGCTAGTTTACATATTTAATTTTTTATACTATCATATTAGTATAAGCTAGTTTACATATTTAATTTTTTTACATATTTAATTTTTTTACATATTTAATTTTTTTACATATTTTAATTTTTTAATTTTATTTAAAAATATTTAATTTTTTAAATATTTTTTTAAATAAATTTGGTCAATTAACATTTATAAAAATATTGGCTTTATCTCTAGAGATTAATCAATATGATATGTGAACAAATGGGTTGAATGACAGTATTTCTGACTTTCATATTAGTATAATTTTGCATATTGTATATGTAACATACATATTAGTATAAGCTAGTTTACATATTTAATTTTTTACCTAGCCTTAATCAGTTCTAGGTACTAAAAACCCAGTCTGTACTGACTAGCTCTGCCTAGGTCAGTAAACCAGAGTGAAGGTGGCTTATAGTATAGCTGGAGTCTCTGTTTCACTTATAGTCATAATGGAAAGGTTATATATTTTGGAGGCAAACAGACATAGATTTGAATTCTGATTTCATGAGTAAAAAGTCACATGCTATTGAGCAAATTTTATACATCTAAGGCTCAGTTTATCATTTAAAAAACCCAACTAAATTGTATCCTAACCTTATCTTTAACAATGCATTTCTGCCAAGCAGACTGCCTTGACCCTGCAGAAGAGCAGGATTAGTTGTCTCTCTACTTTGGTTTTATATAATCTTGTGGACACATTTCTACAATCCACTTTTGCAAAATCGTAATTATATATGCATCAAATATTCACTGAGATCCTAACTTTGAACCAAACATTGATTAAATAGACATAGTCTCATAATTTAGTTTTATATCTTCTTGAATCCTATTTCCCCAGAATAGAGTAGGCATTCAGTAAATATGTACTGAATGAATAAGTACAAGAAGTTTGGGTAAATGTAACTGTATAATTGTACACATAGTAAATAGATAGATACAGAGGAGACTTAAATAACAATTTCAGCAAGTGAAGAATGAAGATTGTAGGAGAAGGTGACAACTGAGATGGATTCTGAAGTAGCATGTGAAGAAGAAGAAATAGGATGAGTTGAGCGGCAAGAAAGAGCTCTGTGTGTCAGGAACACTTCCTTTCAGAGCAGAAGTAAGAGATTGGAGAGGTAAGCTGTAGCTGGATCATGGGAGGACTCCTATTAGCATTATATGTTTGGTTGCATAATTTTCCTCTGTAAGTTACAGAGGAAACAGGAAACAGACTTAACCTTGGAGGCAGCCTGGTCATATTTACATTTGCATCTACCACTGTCAGCTATGTGAAAAATACACTGGGAAAAAATGAAAATCAGGTTTAAGATATATCAATTAAGGAGACTGTATCATTAATCCATTGAGAGATCTTGAGGGCCTGACAAAGGCTCTGTTGATAAGGTGAAGAAATTAAATTTAAGAAACATTTAGGTGGCAAAATTGGTAGGTCTTGGCCATTGATGTGATGCAGAAGGTGAATAAGTAGGAAGAGTAAAGGATGACAGCATCCTGGCATTGGGGATGAATGGACAGTAACCAACTAAGAAAGAGAATATAGACAAGAGACAGGTTTCAGGGGCGGGGGATCAGACTTGCTGAGTGTGAATATTCAGGTAAGCCCAAAAAGCACATATAAATCTGAGGATGATTTATATGGGACAGGGCTTAGCTGGCACAAGAGATTTGTGAGTCTTCAGTGCAGTGGTTGAAAACTTGAGGATGGATGAATGTGATAAACTGGAGAAAATGGGAAAATCCAGAAGCTCCTTCCTCCTCTCCCCTAAAGCTGTTATTGTAAAAGTCACAAATGAATCTTTATAGCCCTGATTAATGCATTATCTAGTTTTTGCCTTACTTCGCCTTCCTACTCCATTTGACTATGTCATCACTCCCTCCCTAGAAGCTTTCACTCCCTCAGTTTCTGTGAGGATTCTTCTAAACAGAGTTCCAACTGTCAGCATGCACCACCGCCCCCACACCCTGCCGCACTGGCCTTGGCCCCACTCCAGCTCTCTGAGAGACAGTTTCTCTGCAGGTGGGTGGCACTGTTTCACTGGCAATGAAGAAGCAGCCATCATTAATGTTAATGAGTAAATTCATGTGGTGAACGTATATTACAAGCTTTTTGTGTAGTCGGTTCTTAATTATTTAGAACAAAGAAAGAGAACCTTTATTCATATTAAAGGACACTGACAAAAAGAAAGGAGACAATTGAAAGCCAGGGGAGTTATATTCAGCACAATCTTTTTTACCACCTCAAAAAAGAGAATAAACCTTTATCCTCCAATCATCTACTTAAAATTTAAAGAAAGTAGAAAACTTAACTCTCTGGGAAATCATTTAGCACAGACATGCATATACACATGCCAAAATGAAAACTCAACAACAAGGCTACATTGTTACCAGTAAATCAAGAAGCCACAAAAAAGGTTATAAAGAGAGAGAGAGACAGACACAGAGAAAGAGAGAACTATTGGCATTTTCTATAATCTCTGGTTAGGATTCAACTATTTATTGCTGTCTTGGGTTCATTTCAGAAACTGCAAACCAGCTCTGAACAGAAAGAATAAATATCTCTAGGATTTTGTTAAAAATTAATTTTCATGTAAATTTTGAAAGAACAGATTTTTCCAAAGATTTTTACCCTTTCATATCACTATTAATTTAGAAAAGAAAAAAAATAACTTCCTTTTTAAAATTGGTACCATCATTTTTCATTTTATGAAAGAAAATCAGCTTTTTGGTGTTCTTTATGTTACTGGAGCTAATAAATTTGCCACTATTTGTTGAAGGTTTTATGCTTTGCCAGACCCCATACTCACACTTCACACGTGTTATTTAATCTATAACACTGAAGAAAAATTACCACAAGATCAGTAGTTGAAATAGATTTAAGGGACTATATCTGATAGAGTGCCTGATGAACCATGGATGGAGGTTCCATGACATTGTACAGAAGACAGGAATCAAGACCATCCCCAAGAAAAAGAAATGCAAAAAAGCAAAATGGCTGTCTGAGGAGGCCTTACAAATAGCTGTGAAAAGAAGGGAAGCGAAAAGCAAAGGAGAAATGGAAAGATATACCCATTTGAATACAGAGTTCCAAAGAATAGCAAGGAGAGACAAGAAAGCTTTCCTCAGCAATCAATGAACAGAAATAGAGGAAAACAATAGAATGGGAAAGACTAGAGATCTCTTCGAGAAAATTAGATACCAAGGGAACATTTCATGCAAAGATGGGCTCAATAAAGGACAGAAATGGTAGGGACCTAACAGAAGCAGAAGATATTAAGAAGAGGTGGCAAGATTTCACAGAACTGAACAAAAAAGATCTTCACGACCCAGGTAACCATGATGGTGTGATTGTTCACCTAGAGTCACATATCCTGGAATGTGAAGTCAAGTCGGCCTTAGGAAGCATCACTATGAACAAAGCTAGTGGAGGTGATGGAATTCCAGTGGAGCTATTTCAAATCCTGAAAGATTATGCTGTGTAAGTGCTGCACTCAATATGCCAGCAAATTTGGAAAACTTGGCTATGACCACAGGACTGGAAAAGTGTAGTTTTCATTCCAATCCCAAAGAAAGGCAATGCTAAAGGATGTTCAAACTACGGCACAATTACACTCATCTCACACGTTAGTAAAGTAATGCTTAAAATTCTCCAAGCCAGTCTTCAGCAATACGTGAACTGTGAACTTCCCGATGTTCAAGCTGGTTTTAGAAAAGGCAGAGGAACCAGAGATCAAATTGCCAACATTCACTGGATCATAGTAAAAGTAAGTAAGGTCCAGAAAAACATCTACTGCTTTATTGACTATGCCAAAGCCTTTGACTGTATGGATCACAATAAACTGTGGAAAATTCTGAAAGAGACGGGAATACCAGACCACCTGATCTGCCTCTTGAGAAATCTGTATGCAGGTCAGGAAGCAACAGTTAGAACTGGACATGGAACAACAGGCTGGTTCCAGATAGGAAAAGGAGTATGTCAAAGCTGTATATTGTCACCCTGCTTATTTAACTTATATGCAGATTACATCATGAGAAATGCTGGGCTGGAAGAAGTACAGTCTGGAATCAAGATTGCCGGGAAAAATATCAATAACTTCAGATATGCAGATGACACCACCCTTAAAGGCAGAAAGTGAAGAACAAAAGAGCCTCTAGAGGAGAGTGAAAAACTTGGCTTAAAGCTCAACATTCAGAAAACTAAGATTGTGGTATCCGGTCCCATCACTTCCTGGCAGATAGATGGGGAAACAGTGGAAACAGTGTCAGACTTTTTTTTTCTGGGCTCCAAAATTACTGCAGCCATGAAATTAAAAGACACTTGCTCCTTGGAAGGAAAGTTATGACCAACCTAGACAGCATATTGAAAAGCAGAGACATTACTTTGCCAACAAAGGTCTGTCTAGTCAAGGCTATGGTTTTTCCAGTGGTCCTGTATGGATGTATGAGTTAGACTATAAAGAAAGCTGAGTGCCGAAGAATTGATGCTTTTGAACTGTGGTGTTGGAGAAGACTCTTGGGAGTCCCTTGGACTGCAAGGAGATCCAGCCAGTCCATCCTAAAGGAAGTCAGTCCTGAATATTCATTGGAAGGACTGATGCTGAAGCTGAAACTCCAATACTTTGGCCACCTGATGCGAAGAGCTGACTCATTGGAAAAGACCCTGATGCT
This sequence comes from Cephalophus harveyi, assembly GCA_006410635.1. NCBI lineage: Eukaryota > Metazoa > Chordata > Mammalia > Artiodactyla > Bovidae > Cephalophus > Cephalophus harveyi. The sequence goes on from SJYT01084428.1 coordinate 40,679, forward strand.
GGGAAAGATTGAGGGCAGGAGGGAAAGGGGGCGACAGAGGATGAGATGGTTGGATGGTATCACCAACTCTATGGACATGGGTCTGGGTAGACTCTCGGAGTTGGTGATGGACAGGGAGGCCTGGCGTACTGCAGTTCTTGGGGTCGCAAAGAGTTGGACACAACTGAGTGACTGAACTGAACTGAACTGAACAGTAGTTGACAGAAATAAGATGTAGGGAAAACAATCCAACAAGGTAAATGGTATCTCCTACATGGGGGAGAAACAGATTGAAAACCTTTCCCAAACTTAAATTCAAATCTGCCTGATTCTAAAACTCTATAGCTTTCCAGCACACTAGACATTTCACTCCTGCTCTTCATCTCAGCAACTAGAGGTTCTGATGAAATTTGGGAGCTGACCTTTGAAATTAAATAATGTGATCCAGTAGGTAAAAACTGTGAGTTTATGTTATTCATATCCTTTGCTTCTCTTCTTTCCCATTATCACTCAGCACCTGAGAAGCTATTGACTATCTATGGAGTCCAGTTAAGGATCTCTTTACCTTCCACCAAAGCACCTCTAACAACCAAAGCACCTCTAACAACAGAATATAGCCAACGTGATTTTTTTCTTTATAATTCAGAAAATTTTTTTGTTTTTGATTCCATAACATATTCTCTCTTAGAAATCTTTTATTGAATTTTCAACCTAGAAAAATACACCACATGCATGATATGGTAGATACTAACATATCTATACTAACATATCTATGGTAGATACTAACATATTTATGGTAGATACTAACATATCTATACTAAATTTTGGAAGTAAATGTTCAAATTTTGGAAGTAAATGTTCAAATAGTGATTTGAAATAGGTCAGCTTTATGGAATGTCAACCTCATCGTAATCAGACTGACATAATGCCATATTTCTGTAACAAGTTGAGCATAGCTTGGCTTCCCAGAAGTCCCTGGCCAAGAACTCGATGACAAAATTGTTCTAAATCTCAAAAATACTTTAGGGAAATTATTTCTCCAGAAATGTAGAGGATAAATGTATAGAAAACCAAGCAAATAAAAATGAAGCAACTTTAGGCAAAAAAAGTTAATACTCTAGAGAAATAAACCTCCATCAATTTCCTAAATGCTGATTTCATTCTGGAAGTGAGTCCAAACTGCTACATTAGTAGAATATGGTCTGTGATTTAGCACCACCTCATATACTAAGGGTGGAGAAGGAAATGGCAACCCACTCCAGTGTTCTTGCCTGGAGAATCCCAGGGACGGGGGAGCCTGGTGGGCTGCCCTCTATGGGGTCGCACAGAGTCGGACACGACTGAAGCGACTTAGCAGCAGCAGCAGCAGCATATACTAAGGATGGAACTAGGAAATGAATAACACGAAAACTTATAATAATCAGTGAATTATCATGTGAACCATTGAAAAGACTAGATAGTAGATATTGATCCTTCTTTATAAATTTACACTTTTTAATTTTAATGTCATTTAATTTGCTTAACTGATACCGTATGATTTATTTGAGCATCAGACATTTATATTTATCAATGTGTCCTATGGATCATTTTCAAAGGAAATTACCATAATATGGTCAGATTTGGTCACAGCTACCAAAAGGTTAACTCCTGGTGCTTCCTCTATTCCAGCGCAATTCTCTTTTTTCTCTTTATTTTTTTGAAATTAATATCTATTTTATAAAAGCATTATATCAATTCATTGTTATCTCATTTCCATCGTATCATCCCTTTTCTAAAAATAGTTCAACTTTTAAAGCTGTAGTTTCTTGTATTTCCCTCTATATTTCTAGAGAATACACATGCATTTTAGCTTCTTGTTTATCAACTGTAGATACTGCCTATTTATTTCACATATTGCAATTGAAAAGTCATATCATTTTGCACCACCACAACCACCATCCTTCTCTTTCTGTTTCCTCATCTTCCCAATATCCTCACATCTGAATTTTTGGCTAAAGTAATATTTGTCCGCACATTGTGTTTGTTTTATACTGTTTACATTGTATTTGTAGAAAAGTTTTCTTTTTTCTCTGAAGTTTCTTCACTTTTTCTTTGCTTGGTTTTCTGTGCATATATCTTTAATTATTTTCAACTATACAAACAACTCTGTCAAATACCCAATAGTTGTATTTCAAAATGCTAAAGCATATCAAATTTTGGTAGGTCCACATTTTATTCTGGAGGACCTCACTCCTGCACCTAGAACAGCCAGCTCCAGTGTGGGTAGATTGCTCTGTCACTGATACATACACGACTTCCACAGAGACTAAGTTGCTACTTTGCTGACTTGGGTTCTGGTTCTCTGGATCTCAGACCTTCCTTCTTTGCATTTACTCCCACATGTTCTAATAGAAATCTAGGCGTTACCAGGTTGTTTGCTTCCTACCCAGAAATCAAGAGATCAAAGACATGACCAACTTCAGGAAAGTTTGCCTCCCCAAACCTTCTCTAATCTGTGTTCTTTGTGTAATCATCAGGGCCACTACCCTGGGTCAGGCTATGGTCATCTTTCACAGATTTCTCTACAAGCTTTGCCTAACTGGTCTCCTCACCTCTGGATTTAACCCTTGAACTCTATTAGTGCAGCTAGAACTATCTTTCTAAACAGATGGCTAGAATTATCTTTTTAAGATACATATCTGATCTTCCTGCTACCCAGATAAAAATTTAAATCAATTTCCATATATTTCAGTATAAAATTCAAACCATGTGTCTTAGCATGGAAGGCCTTTATAATTTCTCCAGCCTCATTTCTCCCATGGCTTCTTATGCACTATGTATTTAAGAAACACTTTACTTCCAGTTTCTGACTTATCAGTGTCTTAGTTGTAATATTATTCAGGGGGAACACTCCATTAAATGTTTCCTCACCCATTATAATAGATGCATACACAATATTTGAAATAATTACATGTTCAGCGTTGGTTTTTCTTGCTAAATGTGCATAATTCTGTCCAATCATTATTTTCCCAGTCACTAGCAAGTATCTGGCACATAGTGGATGTTTTTCCATGAAGAAATGAATAAATACAGAGGTTGGTCAAAATGTTCATTTGGGTTTTTCTATAACATTACTGAAGAACCCAAATGAACATTTTGGCCAATCCAATATATATTAGGATGGAAACTCAATTTCCTAGAAAAGCTAGATGGGTAACTTCATTGCTAGGGGCAGCCTGGGTGGGATCTGTGGCAACCTAGGTCTGCTTCATCAAAGGAGTACAGGGACACAAAATACTAAGTGCCACCTAATTGTTACCAGTTGAGCACAGGGGCAGCACCAGATCTTCCTTTTTTAAAAAATGCAAGCAAAGCTTTTGTACATTTTTGTAAAAGTTAATATTCTACAAGTTGGCTCTAACTTGTTTTCAAAAACAGGCCAAACAAAACATGGCTACTTATTTCTGATGTCTGGTTGAAAGATGGGTCTGTATTTCCAGTCATGCTCTGATGAGGCTCAGTTTTGGATCTTTCTTTTGGCATCTTTATGAGAATGCTCAGCTGATAGCACACATTTTGCATTTAAAACAGAATCTGTCATATTTTTGTACACAATAGCCCCTTCCAACATATTTTAATAGTATCATTTTTCTCGTTTTCATGGATAAAAATCTTATCATCCTTGATTTCTCCTTCCTGTTTATCCTCCAGTCTAGTCAAATGCTAGGAAGGAAGGTCTAAGAAGAAAGGTATTCTTTCAGATTAGTCAAGTGGAAAGGATGTGGCATTTGGAGTAACATGAGCCAAAGTTTCTACTCTATGGACTTTACCATTTTCTTGTTGTGTATACCTTTAGTAAATTCAAAATTCTCTAAACCAGGCTTCAGTAATACGTGAACCGTGAACTTCCAGATGTTCAAGCTGGTTTTAGAAAAGGCAGAGGAACCAGAGGTCAAATTGTCAACATCTGCTGGATCATGGAAAAAGCAAGAGAGTTCCAGAAAAACATCTATTTCTGCTTTATTGACCATGCCAAAGCCTTTGACTGTGTGGATCACAATAAACTGTGGAAAATTCTGAGAGAGATGGGAATACCAGACCATCTGACCTGCTTCTTGAGAAACCTATATGCAGCTCAGGGAGCAACAGTTAGACCTGGACATGGAACAACAGACTGGTTTCAAATAGGAAAAGGAGTATGTCAAGGCTGTATATTGTCACCCTGCTTATTTAACTTATATGCAGAGTACATCATGAGAAATGCTGGAGTGGAAGAAACACAAGCTGGAATCAAGATTGCTGGGAGACATATCAATAACCTCAGATGTGCAGATGACACCACCCTTATGGCAGATAGTGAAGAGAAACTAAAAAGCCTCTTGATGAAAGTGAAAGTGGAGAGTGAAAAAGTTGGCTTAAAGCTCAACATTCAGAAAATGAAGATCATGGCATCTGGTCCCATTACTTCATGGGAAATAGATGGGGAAACAGTGGAAACAGTGTCAGACTTTATTTTTGGAGGCTCCAAAATCACTGCAGATAGTGATTGCAGCCATGAAATTAAAAGCCACTTACTCCTTGGAAGGAAAGTTATGACCAACCTAGAAAGCATATTCAAGAGCAGAGACATTATTTTGCCAACAAAGGTCCGTCTAGTCAAGGCTATGGTTTTTCCTGTGGTCATGTATGGATGTGAGAGTGGGACTGTGAAGAAGGCTGAGTGCTGAAGAATTGATGCTTTTGAACTGTGGTGTTGGAGAAGACTCTTGAGAGTCCCTTGGACTGCAAGGTGATCCAACCGGTCCATTCTGAAGGAGATCAACCCTGGGATTTCTTTGAAAGGAATGATGCTAAAGCTGAAACTCCAGTACTTTGGCCACCTCATGCGAAGAGTTGACTCATTGGAAAAGACTCTGATGCTGTGAGGGATTGGGGGCAGGAGGAGAAGGAGACGACAGAGGATGAAATGGCTGGATGGCATGACTGACTTGATGGACGTGAGTCTGAGTGAACTCCGGGAGTTGATGATGGACAGGGAGGCCCGGCTTGCTGTGATTCATGGGGTTGCAAAGAGTCGGACACGACTGTGACTGAACTGAACTGAACTGAGTAAATTCTTTTAATTTCACTGTTCTTCAGTATCCTTGGACTTAAAGTGAGGATAACAAAACCTATTTGTCAGAGTTAATCTAAAGGACAAAAGAGCTACTGCATATGAACAGCCTAGCACACAGTAGATGCTCAATAAATGCTGCATTTCCTGTCTTCTGCTCTTTTCTTAGCTCTTCCATCTGTCTTTTTTTTTTTTTCCTTTTCTACTGCTAATCCACTGGTCCAGGCATGTGAGCTAATAAGTGTTTAGAAGAACTTGGCCTTGGCATCTGTTTCTCAACTACCTGCTACTTCAAGAAAAACTTCACAAAATACAGGTAATTTATACATTTAAGAACCTTAATTCTTTTGCAAATTATATTCCTCTATAACCGTAAGCTTTATACACCTTTTTCCACCCTCTCAGTTCACAACAAGATTGCCATTTGCCATTTTCTTGACTCATCTATTCCAGTGTTTAACATATTGAGGCCAGTATCATTTAAAGATTTCTATATCTATCTTGCCTCTTAAATCCTATCAACCATCATCATCTGTACCCGTATTTTCTTTCTTTTCTCTTATTAAAATAAATGTAATGCTCCTATTCCTCTCACAGGAGACCCTTTTATGCATTCTGTGAATTCTCTGTCCTCTTGCCTTCAGGACTTTGCTCTTATAATTATCCCATCAATTTTCTTCATTTAGTTTCTCCCTCTTTCTTCTAATTTATTCTCATTAGTGTACAGTTCAGTTCTGTTCATTTGCCCAGTCATGTCCGACTCTTTGCGGCCCCATGAACCACAGCATGCCAGGCCTCCTTGTCCATCACCAACTCCCGGAGTCTATCCAAATTCATGTCTGTTGAGTCCGTGATGCCATCCAACCATCTCGTCCTCTGTTGTCCCCTTCTCCTCCTGCCCTCAATCTTTCCCAGCATCAGGGTCTTTTCAAATGATTCAGCTCTTCGCATTAGGTGGCCAAAGTACTGGAGTTTCACCTTCAACATCAGTCCTTCCAATGAACACCCAGAACCGATCTCCTTCAGAACGGACTGGTTGGATCTCCTTGCAGCCCAAGGGACTCTCAAGAGTCTTCTCCAACACCACAGTTCAAAAGCAGAAATTCTTCAGCACTCAGCTTTCTTTATAGTCCAACTCCCACATCCATACATGACCACTGGAAAAACCATAGCCTTGACTAGACGGACCTTTGTTGGCAAAGTAATGTCTCTGCTTTTTAATATGCTGTCTAGGTTGGTCATAACTTTCCTTCCAAGGAATAAGCATCTTTTAATTTCATGGCTGCAATCACCATCTGCAGAGATTTTGGAGCCCAGAAAAATAAAATCAGCCACTGTTTCCACTGTTTCCCCATCTATCTGTCAGGAAGTGATGGGACCAGATGCCATGATCTTAGTTTTCTGAATGTTGAGCTTTAAGCCATTTTTTTCACTCGTTAGTGTACAAATGTGCTTTAATATAATTTATATTAAAAAACAAACAAACAAACAAAAACTTATTTTGCCCTCAAACTTCTCTCCAGCTTGTCTCATTTCTCTGCTTTCCCTCAATGCAAAACCTCATGGAACAGTATGTGTATATATATACACACACACCATTGTTTCTTCAATCCACTTCACTGGGTTTCTACCCATAGCAAAGTTGCCAATTACTCATATACTAGCAAATACAACAGTCCCTCATCTGTCATCTCTTAAAACAACTTCTGTCATTAGCTTCCATGACAATAGCACATGGTTTCTTCCCGTATCCATAGCAACATTTTCTCTTCTTGCTTTCCTAATCTGTCAATGGTAACTCTTTCTAAATCCCTTTTCAGGCTTTACTCTCTTATTTCCCAAACCCATTCTGTTAGCAAACTCTATTAACTTTACCTAAAGAGCATAATCTGAAATGCTTTGCTTTTTCTTCACTAATACTAGTTGCTCAGTTATGTCTAACTCTGTTGTGACCCCATGGACTGTAGCCCACTAGACTCCTCTGTCCATGGGATTTTCCAGGCAAGAATACTGGAGTGGGTTGTCATTTCTTCCTTCAGGGGATCTTCCTGACCCAGGGTTCAAACCCATATCTCCAGTGATTCCTGCACTGGCAGGTGGGTTCTATTACCATTGTGCCACCTGGGAAGCCCTCACTTATTTCTACCTTGGTGTATTTCCTCTGTCTGGAAGACTCTACCTAAAATCTACCTGGTTGATTCTTCACTGTCATCTGAGAGGCATTACTGTCCTCTTAACCTAAGCAATTTCTCTGCTTTATTTTCATCATGAAACCTGCCATTATCTAACATTTTCTCTTAAAAATTATTTCTATTCTCTTTTTGCAGCAAAGGAAGTTTTGTGAAAAGACTGACTATTTTCACCCTGTTTATTTAACTTATGTGCAGAGTACATCATGCAGAATGCCAGGCTAGATGAATGACAAGTTGGAATCAAGATCACTGGGAGAAATATCAACAACCTCAGATAAACAGATGATACTACTCCAATGGCAGACAGTGAAGAGAGGAACTAAAGCTTCTTGATGAGGTGTAAGAGGCAAGTAAGAAAGCTGACTTGAAACTCAGTGTTATAAAAACTATGATCATGGCATCCAATCTCATCACTTCATGGCAAACAAGTAGGAAAAAATGAAAACAGTGGCAGATTTTATTTTCTTGGGCTCCAAAATCACTGTGGACTGTGACTGCAGCCACAAAATTAAACGGTGCTTGCTCCTTGGAAGAAAAACTATGACAAACCTTGAGAGTATATTAAAAAGCCGAGACATTGAAGACAAAGGTCTGTCTAGTCAAAGCTATGGTTTTTCCAAAAGTCATGTATGGATGCGAGAGTTGAACCAAAAAGAAGGCTAAACACTGAAGAATGGATGCTATCGAATTGTGAAGCTGGAGAAGACTCTCAAGGGTCCCTCGGACTGCAAGATGAAACCAGTCAATTCTAAGGGAAATCAACCCTGAATATTCATTGGAAGGACTGATGCTGAAGCTGAAGTTCCAATGTTTTGGCTGCCTGATGTGAAGAGCCGACTTATTGGAAAAGACCCTGATGCTGGAGAAAATTGAAGGCAAAAGATAAAGGGGGCAACAGAGGATGAGATGGATAGACAGCACCACCAGCTCAATGGATATGAATGTGAGCAAGCTTCAGGAGATAGTGAAGGACAGGGGAGCCTGGTGAGCTGCTGTCCATGGAGTCACAAACAGTCGGACACAACTTAGCGACTGAACAACAACAGCAAAGATTTTGTGAGAATAGGAACTTAATTGGTCTTCCTCAATAATGTATCTCCAGCTTCTATAACAGTTGTCTGCATGTAATTGGTACTCATAAATTGTTTGCTGAGGACATGAACTAATCAATGCTTATATTTTACCTAAAATTTGCTTTTTTAATACCATTTCCCAAAAATAGGCAGTAAAAATCAATAAAAGTTTTCAACTGCATTGTAATTTCAGTGTGATCTGATATTTGTGTAAAGATTACCAATAAATGATGGGGTGAGTGTTTCCAGTTACAAGATAAAATATCTCAAAAACTGACTGGAGTACTTCAGAAGTCCCAGTTTCTCACTAATACACATAACAGAGGGTTGCTTAGACTATAGTGTTGGAGAAGACTCTTGAGAGTCCCTTGGACTGCAAGTAGATCCAACCAGTCCATCTTAAAGGAGATCAGTCCTGGGTGTTCATTGGAAGGACTGATGTGGAAGCTGAAACTCCAATACTTTGGCCACTTGATGGGAAGAGCTGACTCATTTGAAAAGACCCTGATGCTGGGAAAGATTGAGGGCAGGAGAAGAAGGGGACGATAGAGGATGAGATGGTTGGATGGCATCACCGACTCAGTGGACATGGGTTTGGGCGGACTCTGGGAGTTGGTGATGGACAGGGAGGCCTGGTGTGCTGCGGTTCATGGGGTTGCAAAGAGTTGGACATGACTGAGAGACTGAACTGAATTAAACTGAAGACTATACACTGTTGAAACAATAAAACATTTTAAACAAAAGTAGGAATCTGAGTAACAAAAAATTATCTACAAATTTCCACACATACACGAGGCTTTGTTTTGTTTTGCTTTTACAAATTTATCCTTTGTCTTGCTTTCCTTTGGGCCCCGCAAGAGTTCATCTATGTTGTTTATTTATTGAAAGAAAAAGCCAATGCATTTGAATGCTAAAGTAATTGTAGATGAAAGAACAGATTTGGATAAAGATGCTTCAGGCAAGAGATTAAACAGATTCAAACTCTGATTATTTATGTACCACTCATGTGACAGTTTTATTTCAGATATGGCTTTATCATATTCGGATAAATTCTATGCCTTTGGAACTGACAGACAGAATAACACACACTATGCACACTGAATATCCTTAAGGGAGTGAGAGAGTTGATAAAGGTAATTTTTAAAATTTTTATTGAATTTTCAGAGAGCCCTCCATAAATACAGGTGGTGCTACTTATATAACATGCCACAGTTATAGACTGTGTTTCTGCAAGGCACACACTTAAGGAATTATCTGTTACTGTGAAATTAAAAAAAAATCAGGCAATTTATTAAACAGGTAGCAGTTTTTATATCCTGCATGTGCAAAAATTTAGCCTGTGTTTGATCTAGAGCAAAGCTTTTCAGATTTTTACACATGACAATTGCTTAACAACTATACTGAAACAAGTAGGTGTTGTTGTTTTTTTTTTAAACTTTGAAAGAGTCCTCTTGAGTTGAAGAAAAGAAATCAATGCTCATTTAAGTTTCAATAAACAAATCATAATTATGGACAAACAATTCAGAATTTGTCCCCCTGAAACATGTCTTCTTTGGCTCCTTTGGTGTCATTAGACTTCTCTCAAAATAAGCTAGTGCCCTTGATTTCAAGCAATTTTATTTAAAGGCCTAAGAAAAACATGGTTTCAGGCTCCCTAATTCTAATTAGCAGATATGAGTGAATTAAAAGAAGAAAGAATCAATAAAATTGCAGATATATCATATGTAGAATATTAGAGGACACTTTTTTGCTTATCCAAAATCCATTCTTTTCCCACTAGAACCTCAACCTTCTTTTCAAAGGCATCTTTCACTGCATAATATTTTTGGAGGCATCCGGAATTTGAATCTTAAGAGATGTCAACTTCTTAAGAGATGTATGTCACGGTTATAGGAGGGGGTTTGAAGGTACATTTCTCACAAAAGCAGTAGTGTTTGGTCTGTATGGTCAATGCACTGTGAATTCTACGCAGAAATTCAGATCCCTTGGTTTCTACCTTTTTTTTTCATGTAAAGTTCTTCGGGCTCTTACTGATTTGGGACCTGAGGTACATTTTGAATGGACTTTGGTCTTTACCTAAAATGACCAGTTGTTTTTTATGGCCTAAAATTTAAAAAAAAGACAACAAAAACTGATACAACTGTATATACATACTAAGTAGCTAATGCATAGGCATTTGTTGAATAAATTTTTGTTATCATAGTATGGTTTATATAAATTTATATTAAAAAGCAAATCAACTTCATTAAACATATGCTCTTTCTTATCAAAATAAGCCATTGCTCTTAGCTCAAGAGTTATATATCACTTTGCTGTTCTTATAGTGGTTTCATGTACTTTATAGTGTTGGGTGCTTACTGCAATCCCAGGAGATGGGCAGAAATAAATTTGTTAGAATCTAATGCAGATGAGGAAGCCAAGATTCAAAGGGGTTAAGTAAGATGCTCAAAGTCACCTGATGAATTTCTGTCAGAACTTGTGTTAAAACTAGGTCTTCTCCATCCAGAACTCTACATTTACTGTATTACTTCTGATATAACAATCAGTAACTACAGCCACTACTCTATTGTTCAGAATACTTCCTTCCATTGTTTATCATTTTAATCTATTTCAAAGGAATCTCAAATGAGTGAATCACAGGTTAAGTTTGAAAGGGATTTTAGAGAAACTATTCCACCCTCTACTGCCATAGATGTTAAAGTATATTCCTTAAAACTGCTTCTATAACACTTCTAGAGTCAGAGAGCAGTTTTATTAACTGAAGAAAATATAATGTGAAAGTTCTCTTTTACATGGATGAAGTACTTAGAGTTTGAGAGTAAAAATAAATGCAGAGTGTACTGTATTAGGTAGTGGATTATGGAGGAGCCTCGAAAATTATCCTACCTCGCTTCAACCTCCTAAGTCAGCATTAAAAATAAAAAGAAAACAACAACCAACAAATTCAATGAGAGAGTTTTATTTTCTATATTCTATGCAGATATTTATTGGGCTCCAAAATCACTGCAGATGGTGACTGCAACCATGAAATTAAAAGACGCTTGCTTCTTGGAAGGAAAGTTACGACCAACCTAGACAGCATATTCAAAAGCAGAGACATTACTTTGCCAACAAAGGTCCGTCTATTCAAGGCTATGGTTTTTCCAGGGGTCACGGATGGATGTGAAAATTGGACTATGAAGAAGGCTGAGCACTGAAGAACTGATGTTTTTGAACTGTGGTGTTGGAGAAGACTCTTGAGGGTCCCTTGGACTGCAAGGAGATCCAACCAGTCCATTCTAAAGGAGATCAGTCCTGGGTGTTCTTTGGAAGGAATGATGCTAAAGCTGAAACTCCAATATTTTGGCCACCTCTCATTGGAAAAGACTCTGATGCTGGGAGGGATTGGAGGCAGGAGGAGAAGGGGATGACAGAGGATGAGATGGCTGGATGGCATCACCGACTCGATGGACATGAGTTTCAGTGAACTCCGGGAGTTGGTGATGGACAGGGAGGCCTGGTGTGCTGCGATTCATGGGATCGCAAAGAGTCTGATACAACTGAGCGACTGTACTGAACTGACCTGATCCAGATATGTGCCAGCATTTCCAGTCCTCACCTCTGGCTGCTATCAAAGGTCTTACTCTTTGCAAGATAATATACATTGTTTCAGAGGAAGCTATGGGGACTTTTTACAACAATGATACAGTATTTCAGCAGTGTTTTCTAGTACAGGATTGAACTGTACTAGAAATCTTCTAGAGATACAATTAAGCCTAAGGTTTTGTTGAGGGAAGTAAGCGGTGGTGGTGGGCATTGTTATTTTGTCTAAGAATAACATGGGTAAAGATTCTCTGGCAGGGTGATGTTTGAGCACCGACCTGAAGGAAATGAAGCCAGGAGGCCCTGAGGAAGAGCAGCACTGGCAGGGGAAAGAGAAGCGGCCGTCTCTGGCCAGAGAGCTTGCCTGACTTTTATGTGTAGGCTCAGCTGAAACAGTTCCAGCACTGTTGTCAAAACCCATTCTTTGGTCATTCACTTGGAGCTCTATTTTACCTGCAGGCATGATTCAGGTGTGTTTTTATTGCTCATTTATTTTTTTAAAGAGTCAGTGAAGATATCTTCCATGTCACAGCCAGTGACTGGATCCAAGCTATGCCAAAATTTTCACCCGTCTAAAACATACCTGTTTGATAAACTCTTGCCTGCTTTATACTGGATAATCAATTTCTCAGCCTTATAGCCTTGCAGGAGTGACTGAGATAGAGTAATGAGTACCATCCATCTGTTTATTGGTAGCCTTGCCAGACCTTCCCTGGCTTCCCAATGCTTGTTTCCTTCTCAGAAGAAGCAACTGTTGATATGGAAGTTCTTTTTTTTCCCTAGCATCTCTCAGCTTAAGAACAATATTCTGAATACAATGGATGAAATATCATTAAGGTGATGAAGCATCTGGGAAGCATGTCCTTGAAAAGTGGTTTGAGAAACTTGGTAACTCATCTTGGAAAACAAAACTCTAAACCAATGTATACAAATCCTTTAAAATGTTTTGAAGATCAAGGCAGTAATTCCAGAAGCATAGTTCTTTATCTAGAGAAGGCACTCCTTCATAATGTTAGCAGCACTCTGAGTGCCTAGCCAAGTTTTAGATGGATAGACAGGTGAATGAATCTATATCATTAACATATTGCAGAATTTGCAAATAACCAGACCTTTCTGATAATATAATGGTCTGATTCTTAAGTGAGTGGCTTCTTCCACCATAGAAAGGTTCATGAAGATGCTGGATGACTGTTCTAAAAAAGAAATAATAGACATTTCTGCACTGTGTGGAAAATTGGACTAGTTATCAGCTATAGGTTCTTAGAGATCAGTGGTCCCTGCCAACACAACATGGGGGACAAAGAAAAATTTCGGGTATACATTTTTGACTTGTTACTATAGCATAATCTATTCTATCTTAACTATAACACAGTCTTTGATTTTAATTTTGGATAGAAATTTAACATCCCATGTGGCCTAAGAGAAGTTAATTACCTTTTCTGACCTTGATTTGCTTATTATAATAATTAAGGGCTTAAATAAAATAATCTCCAAAGGTGCATTTACTGCAAAATGTCATAACATGATTCTGTGAGTCAAGGAAATTCTCTGGGGAACTGGTGGTATTGTCTATTACCTATGCACTTGGTGTAGCTATTTGGGTAAATAACTGATCACCCATTATGGACAGAGGATGCAATGGTCAGATGGCATCACTAACTCAATGGACATGAGTTTGAACAAACTCCGGGAGATAGTGAAGGACAGGGAAGCCTGATATGCTGCAGTTCGTGGGGTCACAAAGAACTGGGCACAGCTTAGCAACTGAACACCACTATGGACAGAGGATTGTTTTTCTAGAAGCTGTTTTTGGAGATTTCAGTTAGAAATGAAGACATGCCACAACATTTTTTGATGGAGAGTTTAATATGCAGAACTATTTTGAAATCTTACTATTCTACCCAGGGTAATTAATATGGAAAATTTTCTTTCTCTGTGGTATAAGAGTGATAAATGCCAATTATTGATTTTTTTTATTCCAAGTGCTCCATAAACATTATCACACTAAGCACTCTACCTACTTATGTATCTACCTATGTGTGTATATATCTACATCTATATCTATATCTATCTATCTATCTATATATCTGTCTGTCTAACCTAGGAATTGATGCTATAATTTTCACAGTGTTGCTAATGAAGAGACTGAGGTTTTCAGAAAATGAAATACCTTCTCAACCAATTAGCAGTGCTAGGTTCTGATACCAGGTTTGTCTGAGTCAAGAGCCAAGGTTCTTAATCTCTAAAATAATTCTGGATAGTTTAAATGGAGAAAATTTAGTAAGTACAGTATTTCAAATTTAGTCCCATCCTCTTGCATATAAGGGCTTCCCTAGTAGCTCAGCTGATAAAGAATCCACCTGCAATGCAGGAGACCCTGGTTCAATTCCTGGGTCTGGAATATCCCCTAGAGAAGGGATAGGCTAACCGCTCTAGTACTCAGGCTTCACTGGTGGTTCAACTGGTAAAGGATCCGCCTCCATGCAGGAGACCTGGGTTTAATCCCTTGGTTGGGAAGGTGCCCTGCAGAAGGGAAAGGCTTCCCACTCCAGTATTCTGGCCTGGAGAATTCTGTGGTCTATAAAGCCCATGGGGTCACAAAGAGTCAGACACAACTGAGCGCCTTTCTCTTTCACCTTTCTTTCATATAAAGATAAATTGACCTCTTCTACCAAGTTCACTCTGTGTCTTTCAATTTTGGTTCATATTGACTTTACAAAAATTATTTCTATTATCTTTTTCAAACTTTCTCTTCAATTTCAAGAAATTTCTTTGTAGTTTTTTTCTTTATTGCACTTTTTTCACATTTGGCTTTTCACACTACTTCATTTATAATGTACATCTGTGATGTTCTTTTACTTTGTATAATTTTAAGTTTCCAATTCCAAATAACAAGTAAAGCAGCACTAAATTATAAGCTGTGTGGGTTTCTATCACTGTGTGAAAGGCATGTCATTTTTATATTTTTACCTTTCAAGCAACACAGATTGAACTATTTCTCATCAAAAGACTTCCTATTCTTTCATATCTATTTTTGCATCTTTTCTAACACACTCTTGACATTCTTTTCCTAATGCCATTAACCTTGATTCTGTTCTCTACCTGTTGCATAAGAACTTAGATATTCATGGCCAGCTAGAACATTCTCAGTATAAAATATCAGAATGAAGATAACAAAAAAATTATAAAAGGTAATTTTTGCCATAATGTAATATCAAGAATACAAATGGCTATCTCATTACTCAACAAATCTGAAATCATAATGGTAACAATGTCAAAATAGTACCAGAAAAACAGTAAAATAAGAGAGCAAGCAAAAAATACTATGTTTAATCTAACTTTGAAATCTTTAAATCTCCTAAGGACTCAATATTTTGCCTACAAGTCCTTACAAACTTTGATGAAGATGAACTATTCTTCATAAAACAGTGATTTTATAGCATTTTGTTTGTAGTGTACATTGTGGTGATCTCCCCTTCAGTCTTCCTACCTCTTTCTCTTGTATTGCTGCCAGTAACCACAGCTCCACAGAGGTGGCCCATCACTGTTGAACCCAATCAGAATAATCCTGTTTTTCTTGCATAGTGGATCCCATGGCAAAAGGACTGGATCAACAATGAACATGTGACACAATTAAGTCCAGTGAGATCTAAGGACAAGGTAACCGAGGAATTCTGGAGGAGCTACTTCTTGTCCTTCTTACAAAAAGAGAATGTTTTCAGAAGCCAAATATTTCTATTTTTGGAGCATGTGGAAGTGAACACTAGAATCCCTGTAGCCATCCTGCCCCCTTAGGGAAAGCCAGCCTCAGGAAAAGTTATTCCACATAGAGCAAATAGAAACATATCAAGTCTGGAGCATGTCCTGAAATGCATTTTCCACTTATGTGAGCCAAATCAAGGCTATTTTTTTGTTAAGTGAGTTTGGATTGTGGTTTCTATTAATTAAAACACACATAAGGTAGCTCAGACAGTAAACAATCTGCCTGCAGTGCGGGAGACCTGGGTTTGATCCCTGGGTCAGGAAGATCCCCTGGGGAAGGAAATGGCAACCCACTCCAGTATTCTTGCTTGGAGAATTCCATGGACAGAGGAGCCTGGAGGGCTATGGTCCATGGGGTCGCAAAGAGTCTGCTACAACTGAGTAACTAACACTTTCACTTTTTCAGTGGACCCTAATTGATATGTCAGCCCTTAGGTTTCTTAATTTACCTATTTTTCAATCATATAGAAATATATACAGGTATTATTATGATCAAATTATGAAATCAAATAATTTAGATCATATTTCAATATTAGATGCTTAGAAGAAACTAACCTACAAGGTTGTTTTAGGAAAGTAATAATATTGAACTTTGAGAGCCAAAGAAACCCTGAAAGATTATGTATAAAATCTTTGAAATATATAAAGCATACTACTAACAAAAGATAACCATTTCTCCTAAATTTTAATATAGCAGAAAAGTGTTATTAAAGTCCTTGACTCATTTGTATTATTTTTCTTTATTGTTAATCCAAGCTCTCCTCATTAAGCTCCTAGTGGCTTGACATGTAAAACTCTCCAACAGCATTATCTGTCTGATGTATGAAGTCAAACCCTGCTGTGTGGCTCTCAAGACCTTTCATAATCTGAGTTCTTTCTGCTCTCCTCCTCTACCTACATATGTCAGCACTCTCCCACCTGCACCGGCAGCTCCAGACCCTTCGCAGTTTTGCTGCTCCTCTCCTCCCCTTCATATATTCCATCTTAGTTTTTGCTTCTGTGCTTTTGGTCAAGCCCTCCTCTCCCCACTCCAACAGTAGTACTTTTCTTTGGCTCTGATTATCTGTCATTGTGCATTCACCTCTAAAGCTTCAGTTTTCTCTGTGGTTAGGTTGTCAGATCCTTGAGAACAAGGAATGACACTGATCTCTCTTGCAATTCACTAAAGTTTCAACTACTGTGTAGTTGAGTAGATATTAAATGAGTATATATTTGATCAATTGATCTTGTGCTGGCTATTTGTCTTACAGACTGTTGCACGGATCTAGAAAAAGATTTTAAATATCTGGATTGCCTTAGAATTGCCAGATATAACAAATAAATATACAGGATGGCCAGTTAAATTTTACTTTCAAATAAATAACAAACTATTTAGCTTTAGCATAAGTATATCCAATGCAATATTTGGGGTATAATTATACTAAAAAATGGCTTGTTTAGTAGTTTAAAATTTAAATTTTACTGGATGTCCTTTATTTCATCTGGAAATTCTAAATGAACCTGACCTAAAAAAAAAAAAAAAAAAAAAAAATTTGTGTTTAATTTCTTAAATTAGAGCTAAATACCACATTTATGAATTGCTTAACTTTATATAGTTTTGCCAATGAAGTCCTATAGCACATGAAGTTCTCGGCATCATTTCATCTAGCGGTGGCAACATATAAATTGAGTATTCATTATGTAAAAGTCACCACGCATTCTCCTGTACAGGGAAGCAAAAATGAATAAGATGCTTCCTCTGCCCTCAAGTAGTTTATAGCCTGGTAGAAGATACAGCTCATTTTAATCTTGTCTCTACTTACGTGCAATGTGGATGTTAATCCATATGGCAAAATTTTTTTTAGGCCTGACCCAGCCCTCCTGGGTAAAGATTCAAGATGACACTATACATTTAGGTTATCAAAAATGAAGAATATTTGCTTTGAAGTATATATTAAATAGCTCCTGTCTCTGAAGTATTGCATAAACACCATAATCCATCATCCTAAAGGAAGATAATTTTCAAAAATTCTTTTGATCAGAACACTTCATTCTGCTTTTGATAATTAAGTTAGCTTTTATGATGCAGGGCTTCTCTGATAGCTCAGTTGGTAAAGAATCTGCCTGCAATGCAGGAGACCCTGGTTTGATTCCTGGGTCAGGAAGATCTGCTGGAGAAGGGATAGGTTACCCACTCCAGGATTCCTGGGCTTCCCTTGTGGCTCAGCTGGTAAAGAATCTGCCTGCAATGTGGGAGATCTGGGTTTGATCCCTGGGTTGGGAAGATCCCCTGTAGAATGGAAAGGCTACTCACTCCAGTATTCTGGCCTGTAGAATTCCATGGACTGTATAGTCCATGGGGTTGCAAAGAGTCACTGAGCAACTTTCACTTTGTGATGGATAATTTTTTTTCTGGTTCTTGTATATTTAATATGCATTTTCTAGCATAAGCAATAGAAATGTATTGCATGATATTTTTTTCTCTCTGAGCTATCACGTAAGTTCTTCACAGATAGATGCCATGCCAACTACTTAATCAGAGTCACTTATTTAGGTGAACAATAGGATCCAATGATTTAGATTTTATCTTTCTGCTGTGTGGCCTTGTCTGCTTTAGCTAGTGTCTCCAATCTTTCCTGGTCATAGTCAGTGTGTGTTTATGTGTGTGCAAAATTGATATTAGTTAAATTTTTTTAGCTACATGATATTTATAAGTTATATGCCATATAAACTCAGTGATATTTGTTATAATCAAAGATTTCAAATTCCAGAAACAACAGCATGTTTTCCATAACAGTATTCTTGATTTTGTGTGTGTATGTGTATGTATAAAATCATTTCTTAGACTTAACATATAATTTAAGGCTTTAAAACAATATTACCTTAACATACAATATTCAAATTTTCAGTTCTGGAATAGAGAGTACCATATTTTCTCTTTCTTTTCTAAATATAAGCTATTGATCTCAAATCACCAATCTGTATTTTCTTGAAGAGCATCTTAAATTAAAATAAAAATGCATATCCCATAAAGTAATGATTTCCATGGTTATTAACATATCACAAGAAGTTGCAAATGGAGTGGCATTAAAAGGTGATGAAACTATTGGGAAAAGTTATGCTAACTTGAATGATTTGTCAGTTACCTAGATAGAAGGCTATAGTTAGCATTATCATTATGCCAAGTCTTTAGAGCTATGAAATACTCATTTAAAGTATGTGTTTTAGGTTGTCAAAAATTACCTTTGGTAGCTCTTCAATTTGATTGGCATCTAGGTAAAGCTCCTCTAATGTCCGTTCAAAGTTAAAAACCTCCTTTGGCACCTGCTGAAGGCTGCAGTGGGAGTAATCTAAAACTGAGATGATTTCTTCTTCACCTCGGAAACATCGGCACGGCACCAGACGGCCAATGATTTTCCGCTTGGTGGTCATCTCCAGGCACTGCACTAGAGAAAAACAGAAAAACAAAAAAAACAGCTGCTTAACCACCAGCCTTGGAAGGCATTCTTAAAATATTTAAAGCTTAGAAATTTAATTATGATTATATTTTATAATTATATAATGCTTTAAAAAAGTTTTAATAAGACATGCATATGTATTATATCATTTAATCCGTAAGGTATATAAGACAGATTTTTATTAACATTTAACAAATAAAGAAATGGATTCAGAAAGGGGCAGATAGTTCCCATTGTCACACACGTTTGGAATGGCAGAACTGGACCAGAACACAATCCTGACAGTGCAAGGCTTTCACTCACATTTGAAACATAGTTCTATAATATAGA
This sequence comes from Cephalophus harveyi, assembly GCA_006410635.1. Taxonomy (NCBI): domain Eukaryota; kingdom Metazoa; phylum Chordata; class Mammalia; order Artiodactyla; family Bovidae; genus Cephalophus; species Cephalophus harveyi. Next base: position 60,126 of record SJYT01084428.1, read on the forward strand.
TTTTAAAAATTTTATACTAATTGCAGTACAGGATAGAAACCTCCAGATTTGTTGGAAAAAATATATTTCCCTCATTTCTCCAAAATATTAATAGTCAAGTTTTACCCATAAGGTTTATGATTTCCCCTTTTTGACTCAAATTTATTCCATTAATCAATAATTATCTATTGAATAGCTAATGTGCTCTAGACATTCAACTATGTACTAGGGAGAGAGACATAAATTGAACAAACTCCCTGGAGACAGCTGTTGGAGACAGCTATATTGGTTATTCACTTCAGAATAAGAATCTGTACTTATGAATCCTTTTATTTTAATGGGAGAAAACAATCATGGCAGAAATTTCTGTGATGTCCTGACGTGTCTTTCGCTAGATTAGCACCAACCAAATGCTATGAAAACTTGCATGAATCGGTAACACGGCACCTACCACACTTTATTATGTAGTTACTGTTTTTCAAGTTGTTTTTTCCCTTGACTCTAAGCCTCTTGAGGGTAGAAGCTATTTTGTTCATTTTTACATTTGTCTTGGTGCTTTACATACAGTAGACAAGCAATAACCAATGTAAACTAAACAAATCAATTCATGAATGAATAGATGGATACATTTGAGAGTCTGTCCCCAACCACCATCAGATACTGGTAATTAGCTTGAAAATCTTCTCATTCTAACTAAAAGGTCACTATCTCTGGAATGTCTCAGGATAAACGAATAGCATCTTCCTTGGAGCTACCAGGCACTAATCTCATTGCTTCCTAATTATGTGTCTTATTTCTCCATGTACTAGGTGGGTTCTTGAAGGAGAGGATCTTGTCTTTTTCATCTTTGAATTCATAGTAACAGTATAGTTTGCCATCTGCAGAAACAGCATTGAATGAACATCAGCTTGAAACTTGCATTTTATTCATTGATTTATTTTTACTTATCAACATAAACCTATTGCAGAAAAAGAAAGTAGCAATAGTTGCAAAAACAGTGCAGTATTTTGTTTTGAAATGGCTTAGATTAAATCAAATTTGGAGGCAAATGAATACAATATGCTTAAGAGATGGTGAAAGTTCAGCCCAAAGCCACCTTTGTTCTTCCTTTAACTTATGAAATTTATAAAATTATATTTTGGGGCAGGTTCATGAGTCAGCTGTTACATATGGTTATTTGTACATGGTAATTTGTAGAAGGTTTATCTAAAAACATTAAAAAGATGACCTTTCTTCTCCATTAGTTTCTATCTTTCAAAATCCTACATTTCTCATTTCTGGGAGCTTGAATTACAAGGTTTTGGAATTGTTATTTTACCTGACCTTACTTGAAAGCCCTGATTACAGGCTAATCTCTACATAGGATCTAGCACATATTAACAGCCAGTAAATGCATCTAATATCTGACACATACTAAATATTTGCTAGGTGTATATCTGACATATACTAGGCACCTAGCAAATGTTTGTTGAGGTTATAGTAGTTGTAAAAGGTAAGTGATGATGCCTCAGACTATGAGAGTAGCAGTAAGAATGGGAAGAAGTGATGGACTGGCAAGGTATTTAAGAAGCAGAATCCCTAGCGTGGGTGATGGATAAAATGAGAGGTGGAAAGGGTACTGTAGGGAGAATTCTTGAAAAATTCCCAAGTTTTTAAGTCTTTAGTAGCCACTTGACTACTCAGCTGTGATGCCATAAGCTGACTCAAGGCATTTATCCTGTCTATCTCTATGATTCACAGCTCATGAATCAATTGTTCATACATTGTTTTTATTCAGTACATTACACTTACCCTTTTATGCCAAATCATGTGGATATTTCTTGATACCCATCTGCTGTTTCAACTGCAATTTTTTTTATTATGAAGAGAAAAAAGAGAATATCCAAGCCTGTACCTGAACCATTTGGTCAGAGTGTCTACCGTCCAGGAAGGCTTTTGCAATTTAATGCACTTTTAGTACTGCTTTCCCTTTCGTTCAAAGCATTGTTCCTCTGATAATCTCATTGCCTGCCAGTAACCTGTTTCTTTAGTTCAGTTCAGTTCAGTCACTCAGTTATGTTTGACTCTTTGTGACCCCACAGGCTGCAGCACACAGGCTTCCCTGTCCATCACCAACTCCTGGAACATGCTTAAACTCATGTCCATCGAGTCAATGATGCATCCAACCAACTCATCCTCTGTCCTCCCATTCTCCTCTTGCCTTCAATCTTGCCCAGCATCAGAGTCTTTTCTAATGAGTTCCTTCTTCACAACAAGTGGCCAAAGTATTGGAGCTTCAGCTTCAGCATCAGTCATACTAATGAATATTCAGTACTGATATTTTTAACGATTGACTAGTTTAATTTCTTTGCTGTCAAAGGGACTCTCAAGTGTCTTCTCCAACACCACAGTTCAAAAGCATCAATTCTTCAGCACTCAGCGTTTGTTATGGTCCAACTCTCACACCCATACATGACTACTGGAAAAACCAGAGCTTTGACTTGATGAACATTTGTCAGCAAAGTAATGTCTCTGCTTTTTAATATGCTGCCTAGGTTGGTCATAGTTTTTCTTCCAAGGAACAAGTGTCTTTTAATTTTGTTGCTCCAGTCACCATCTGCAGTGATTTTGGAGCCCAAGAAAATTAAGTCTGTCACTCTTTCCACTGTTTCCCCGTGTATTTGCCATGAAATGAGGGGACTAGAGGCCATGATCTTCATTTTTTTGAATGTTGAGTTTGAAGCCAAAGTTTTCACTCTTCTAACTTTCATCAAGAGGCTCTTTAGTTCTTCTTTGCTTTCTGCCATAAGGGTAGTGTCATCTGCATATCTGAAGTTATTGATATTTCTCCCAGCAATCTTGATTACAGCTTGTGCTTCATCCAGCCCAGCATTTTGCATGGTGTACTCTGCATATAAGTTAAATAAGCAGGGTGACAGTATCAATTCTTCGGCGCTCAGCCTTCTTCACAGTCCAACTCTCACATCCATACATGACCACAGGAAAAACCATAGCCTTGACTAAACGGACCTTAGTCGGCAAAGTATTTCAAAGTAATAGCTTTTGAAAATGCTATCTAGGTTGGACATAACTTTTCTTCCAAGGAGCAAGCGTCTTCTAATTTCATGGCTTCAGTCACCATCTGCAATGATTTTGGAGCCTAAAAAAATAAAGTTTGGCACTGTTTCCACTGTTTCCCCATCTATTTCCCATGAAGTGATGGGACCAGATGCCATGATCTTCGTTTTCTGAATGCTGAGCTTTAAGCCAACTTTTTTGCTCTCCTCTTTCACTTTCATCAAGAGGCTTTTTAGCTCCTCTTCACTTTCTGCCATAAGGGTGGTGTCATCTGCATATCTGAGGTTATTGATATTTCTCCCGGCAATCTTGGTTCCAGCTTGTGTTTCTTCCAGTCCAGCATTTCTCATGATGTACTCTGCATATAAGTTAAATAAGCAGGGTGACAATATACAGCCTTGACGTACTCCTTTTCCTATTTGGAACCAGTCTGTTGTTCCATGTCCAGTTCTAACTGTTGCT
>SJYT01084428.1:63997-102657 GCA_006410635.1 Cephalophus harveyi
TGGTTCCTCTGCCTTTTCTAAAACCAGCTTGAACATCAGGGAGTTCACGGTTCACGTATTGGTCAATAACAAAAATAGCAAATATATATTTATTGAGTACCACTCTGTACTAGGCAACTAGGTACTAGAGATTCAAAGATGAATGAGACTTAGTATTTGGCCTTAAGGAACACACAGTTAAATGGGATAAGCAATGACCTAAACAGATAATTGCAGTATCATTTTGTTAGTTCAGTAATAGAGGATTGCATAAGGTGATCTGAAAACAAACCTGGCCAAGTTGAGGAAGCTGGGGGACATAAAGAGGAAGTGATGCATGAACAGATTAGCCAGAATTGGCCACTGAGAATGGGCTGGGCTAGGAATTCCAAGCTGAAGCACAGCAAGAGCAGGAGGCAAAGAGGTGAGAATGGAGGTCTGTGTGTATGTTGATTGTGTTGAAACACAGATGGAGACTGTCTAGAGATGCTGTCTTCTTAGAAGCTTGGACTTTTATCCTGAAGACATTAAGGAATCTTTGAGGGGCTTTAACCAGTTTAGTAAAATGGTCTAATTAGTGTGTGGAGAAGGATGGTCCAGAGAAAATGAAGACTCTACTATGAGAATAAATGAATGTGTCTTGAGATAGTATCTCTAGGATACAATGTGAATTTTCAGTAAAGCCTCAGGAAAATAAACATTCAAGAGGCACATAGAAAAGATGTGAAAAGAATGGGTCACAGATGAATGAGGTGAATCAAGATAGTTTGAATGTCATGGAAGCCAAGGACAGAGAGAGCTTCCCTAATTGAGGAGGAGCATGTGATCAAAAGCGCTGAACACAGAAGAGAGGTAAGAAAGGCAATGGACTGAAACTCTGTAAACTGATGTTTCCCAGGAAACTGCTTTGAATCCTTGCATATCCCCTTCTGAGTTAATAGTCGTTACTGTTGTTAGTATTACTTACTCTTCAAGATATAACTTCAATTTTTCTTCCTTGAAGCTTTTCCTGTCAGCCCCAATACCTTTGTCACATTTATTTACATTTTTATTTTATTTTACAAGTTTTTCCTCTCCTCTGATAAGTATAATCTGTGTTTATTGTTGAAACACAGAAATATATATTATCCCCAAAACTTGAGGTTAAAAATGTAGTGCTGTCGATATTTAGGGCTGAGAGGTTTTCCAGATAGATTGTACAAGTTAATATTCGTTCTGATAGTGTTTAAGAAATATCTGTTTTCCTCATCAAAATTAATATAGAAAATAATCTTTTTCAATTTAGACAAAAGAAAATTGAAAGATTAATCTTATTATGTGTATGGTTAGTTAGGTTGAACTTTATTTTCTCTGGCCAGTCTCTAAGATTTGGTCAGTGAAATCCAAGAGTTTAAATTTTATATGATAAACTAATAGAGTTTTTGTAATAAATTCCATTTTATATGCATATTGAAAAGTTTTGTCTGGAGCCCTAAGAACTCTAAGCTCTTGACCTTTATGTAGTAATAACCTAAAGAAAGTGCCAATAGCTAAATATAAATTTAAAAAGTAAGTTTCTCAGGTATTCTTTTTCATGTTAGAGTCAGTGGAGGTGACTGTGTTTTAGTTAAGAATGTAAGCACTTAAAATTCCAATATTTAGTATTTATAATTGTAATGTCAAGAGTTATTTGCTTAATGTTCTTCACTGTGTGCCATCACTTACCTTACCTATGCCATGTATAAATGTGTGTAGGAATGTATGTGTGTGTCTGTGCGTATTAATGTTTATTCATATTCTTATAAGAATATTAGATCAGGTGTTATATCAAGACAAAATTGAAGTGTAAAACTGAATAGCTTTATGCCTATTGTAATTTATTTCCACTATCATTCTCAAATAATGTTTCTTTTTACCTAGATAAGTTATAGGTGATATGGTTATGATGCACTCAAGTAAAAGTTAAGGAACTTCCCTTGCAGTCCAGTGGTTAAGACTCTGCACTTCCTCTGTGGGGAATGTGGGTTCCATCCTTGGTTGGGAAAGTTCCACACGCCTGTGAGGTGTGGTCAAAGAAAAAAATTAAGGAAAAAAAAAATTTTTTTTAAGTTAAAATTCCTTAATACATGTAAGTAATAAGTATTAGCTTGAGCCATGGTTTGTGGAACTCGTTAGCTGTAATAGGAAGCAGTGGAATAAGAATACCATATAAAATGATTGCTTTTGTAGTCATTTACACATATTATGGTAGTCTCCAAATTGAGAGATTTAATTATTAAAGAACTTTTTTTTAAATTGAGCTACTCAGCACATACAAAGCCAACAATTATAGCCTATTTTTTTTTACATTTCAGACCTAAAGTGATCATTACAATGAAATGTGTATATTGATTTATTTTATTTAGAATTGTTCTACTGGAAACATTGTCCTCCACAAACATTTGTGGTTATGTTTTAAGTTTGCCCCTAACTTTGAGGTAATTTAATCCCTTTTCTTTTCAGTTTCTTTTTCTGTAAATGGTAACAGGTTGCTCTAAAGCTATACCTTATAAAATTCCGTAATTCTATAAATATGGTTTCCTATAAACTTTTCATATAAAATCAAGTGTATCTATGTGCATGTGCCATCTGTGTTGTATTAATACAGGAAAAAAAACCCCATAAGAGCAAGTTTTAAGGATAAAATTTATTTTCCATTGTATTTCCTAAAGAAAATTTATGCATTTAAAGAACACATATACTATAAGTGAAAAGGAAAGTGAAGTCGCTCAGTCGTGCCTGACTCTTTGCGACCCTATGGACTGTAGCCTACCAGGCTCCTCCATCCATGGGATTTTCCAGGCAAGGTTACTGGAGTGGGTTGCCATTTCCTTTTCCAGGGGATCTTCCTGATCCAAGGATCAAACCCGCATCTCCCACATTGCAGGCAGACGCTTTACCATCTGAGCCACCAGGGAAGCATATATTATAAGTATATAAATGTATACTGTAAGTCCTGATAAATCTCAGTGCTTGTTCTTTTGGATTTAGAATGAATGGGAAATAAGATACTTCAATGCAATACTGTTTTGGTTTCTTCCAGATTATGAAGTTAGAAATTGATGAGATTGCAGCACCTCGATCATTTATTTTTCTCTGGTGTGGTTCTGGGGAAGGATTGGACCTTGGAAGAGTGGTAAGATGGTGGTTTTTTTTTAAGTGTTTTTTTAAAATTCATAAGAAACAAATAATATGTTGTATAAGAAATTTGAAGATTAATGTTACATTTTTCTTCATTTATTAAATAGTACTCAAATATTCAGAAAGAAAAACTTTTAAAAAGAATATGTAAAAAATTTTTTTAATTAAAAAAAAATAAAAAGAATATGTAAAAGACAGTACCCCTTAGTCAGTTAACTAGCTTTCGGGATGAAAAATCAAACTACAATTTACTACAACTGCAGGAAGAGAGCAGTTTAGAGATTTGCAGCTCAAAATTGTGCAGCTTACTGTTGTATACTGTCCATTCAGTTCAGTTCAGTTCAGTCGCTCAGTCGTGTCCGACTCTTTGCGACCCCTTGAATCGCAGCATGCTCGGCCTCCCTGTCCATCACCAACTCCCCGAGGTCACTCAGACTCACGTCCATCGAGTCAGTGATGCCATCCAGCCATCTCATCCTCTGTTCCCTTTTCCTCCTGCCCCCAATCCCTCCCAGCATAGTAGCTAAAATGTATTTTTCTGAGTAGCCTTAACTCATGAATTCCAAATGTAAGCCGAATCGCATTGGATAGTAACACAGCATCTAGAACACATAGTTTGAAGGGATTAATGAGAGTGAGAAAGAAGTTTACTATCTCAGTTTATTTTTGGTACCTTATGTTTATCGTATTCAGAACTTTGTCTTTTTGGTTGGAGTATTTTGAATTTCTAAATGGAAACAAAATACTAAAAGTTTTTTTTTTTTAATACTGGTAGCTTTATGGCTAGTTTTGGTCTCAGATCTGCTGTCCAGCAGTGAAGCTTTGGGTAAGGAGGTATTTACTCTTGTGTGTTTCATTTTCCTCACTTGTTATAGGGTAATATTTACATTTTTAGGACATATTATTAATACTTGATATACTACCAAGATCTCATTTAATCCTGGTAATTTTAGGAGGTGTCCATTTGACAGGTGAAGAATTTAAGTAGGATTATATTGAGATAAATTTGTGCTCAAATCCTGAAGTTCTGCAGTTCCTTTGTATTTTTTGTATAAATAGCAAGTTTGAGATTGTTGGATCACATCATTGCTTCCATCATTTATTAACTCCATGGTAAGACTATAACTGTATACTGGGAGTCTGTTTTATTGCTGGTATCTCCCTAAGATGCTGTAAAAAATCTAAGAAAATAGAAACACACCATATGTTTTTATAGATATATTGGTATATTTTATAGGTATATTACCCTTTTTAGATCAAATATCTAGCTTTGGGCTTTTCTCCTACCCCTCAGATTAGCTTGAAATTGATTAGGAGGCTTTATCTTATTTGTTTATGCATCAGTTTATCATACTAGTGAAAGCAGATTTTGGCCCAAAATAATTACAAAAATAATACAGCATGAGAAATACTCATGAACTTTTGCTAAGTTGATTAGGGCATGTTGAATTTAGACCCTTGTGATACTTCATGAATATCCAGTGCTAAACAAATATTTGGCAACAGGAACAGATAGTGATTGTGATTTTTGAGATTTTTTTGAGGTGTATCAGTCTATATAATGAAAAGTACATATGTTTTATGCTCTACTGTGTCTTTGTTTGTACTTGATCATAGTGCCAACAGTGTTGCACTGCACAGTTTACTTAATTCCTCCTACTTTGCACTTAGGGGTAAGGACTGTATATCTTACTCATGTTTTTAATCCCAGCAACTAGCCAACACCTACATATGGTAGGGCTCAAAATACTACTCTGGGTACTCACTTAGCTGGTATTTGTTATATGTTCATATATAACAGATTCTAAAACACTAAGATTCAAACCTCTCTATTGTCTAGGTTACATAAAGCTGAAAGTAAAGTTTTATCTTCTAAAGAAATATACAGACAATTGTAAGTCTTTGGATTTTTGAGATTTAGTTTTAAATATATAAAAATAACATTTTGCAAGACTCATTTGAAAGGAAGTTACTGATTAGAACTTCTCAACAGTTTTTAGCTTTATCAGAGGATAAAAAATTGAGGTGGCAAGAACAGTTTACCTTTTGAATTAGTTTTTGATTAAAGAGGGGCTGATTGTTCTCTTATTTAAAGGTCACTTTCTATTGATGACAGTGGAAGGTAGTATTAAGAATTGGAGTATTATATAGTCTTTTCCATGTTTTGGTATTATATGTTTTTATAATGGCTGTATATTTAAAGACAAGTATTTCTTTTTTTCTGTTTCTACAATAATACAAAATTATTATGACATCTTGGAATTTAGTGTCTCAAACCTCTAGGAAGTTTTTAATGCTGGTTGGTTAAGTATTGTTTATTTCTTGTAGCGAAGGATTTTTAAAAAATTCTCTTATTTCTAGTGTTTACGCAAGTGGGGTTACAGAAGATGTGAAGATATTTGTTGGATTAAAACCAATAAAAACAATCCTGGGAAGACTAAGACTTTAGATCCAAAGGCCGTCTTCCAGAGAACAAAGGTATTGTCTTTACTGTTTTCTTTTCTGTATTTTAATTATTTTCTCTCAAGCTTTTACAAATGACTCCATGCTGTTTAATTCATTTTGGTGGAAAGGTTCTTCTCTCAGACTTGCACAGATGGCATTGAGCATTAAAGTAACACAGCCAAGTTCATTTAAAAAATTTTATTCACTCAGAGAAGCCTGTGCTGTGCTGGAGAAGGTAATATGTATTCCCGTATATCCTATACTACTGTCATTCTCAGTCAGATGTGGGCTTTTGGTACTTCTGACCCCCATAGTTTTTCCTTTCTCTGGACTCAGAAAAAAGAAATGGCAGCAAGACTCATAGCTGGCCAGCTGAAATGAATATTTCTCTCCTCTTCCCTTCTTTTTTCTGGGCTTCCCTGATAGCTCAGTTGGTAAAGAACCCTCCTGCAATGCAGGAGACCCCAGTTTGATTCCTGGGTCGGGAAGATTCCCTGGAGAAAGGGATAAGCTACCCAATCCAGTATTCTTGGGCTTCTCTGGTGGCTCAGCTGGTAAAGAATCCACCCGCAGTGCTGGAGACCTTAGTTCAATCCCTGAGTTGCCCCTGGAGAAGGGAAAGACTACCCACTCCAGTATTCTGGCCTGGAAAATTCCATGGACAGAGTGACTTTCACGTTCCCTCTTTTTTCCTCATAAGAACCTGAAGAAGCCCTGAGAACCTCTGATTCATAGAACTGCCCTCCTAATTATCAGGGTTTAACAATTTGTCCTCCAGCCTTTCACTGTTCTGGGAGCTTCAGGGGGAGGGTCTTTTTGAAGTCTTTCTTGGGCTAGAAATTCTTTTTGAAGGGAATCCAAGCCATCCTTGCTTGGTTCATGGAGTCAAGTGAGATTAAATTTATTTAAACTTTACCCTGTTGTCCAGATTAAATAGAGGTAAAAAAATAACACAAAAGAAATTGTTTGACTTTCATATTTATGTATGTTGAGTATTTTAAGTTTGTATCCTTGCTTAAAGTCTTCTCTCCATTTGAAAAGGCTTACACCTTGTGTATACGTTTGCTCTTGAATCATGTGAGGCCCAATATAACATCAGATTCTGAAATCAAGTGCCATGTTTCCATAACTTCTGGAAACAAGTTACTATCAAGAGTTGCAGAGGAAAAGATCCCTCAGTTATCTAAAATGTGACGGCCCTGAGTTTAATGTCTAGCTTCCCTGCCAATCTTCGAAGGTCCAAAGATCTAGGTTTTTCCTATTGTGTTTTTGCCGATAGAACTATATCCCAAAGATTCAGAGAAATAGTATTGTTTTGGAATTTGAAATGTAAAATGTTGTGCAGTATGACTGTTTATGAAAAGAAATTAATTGACCTGTTTTTATTGTTACTTAGGAACACTGCCTTATGGGGATCAAAGGAACTGTTAAGCGTAGCACAGACGGGGACTTCATTCATGCTAATGTTGACATTGACTTGATTATCACAGAAGAACCTGAAATTGGCAATATAGAAAAGCCTGTAGAAATTTTTCATATAATTGAACATTTTTGTCTTGGTAGAAGACGCCTTCATCTGTTTGGAAGAGATAGTACAATTCGACCAGGTAAGATCTCAGTGGGGGTAAATGTTAATAGTTCCTTGAGATATAGATGTTAAGAAAGAGTACACAGTGCTTTGTAAAATAAAATGCTTACGACACATTTGACCCCTCTTCTTGCTATATTTCAAGTATACTAAGCTCAGTCTTGTTTCAGTACTCTTTCAGGGTCCTCTTTCCTATCATTCTGATCCTGACCCACCTTTTCTCACAACACTGCCTAAATTAGCCAGTTTCACAGTACTATCCAGACCTCCCACTACTCTTTCCCTCATAGCACTGTTATTATCTGAATTATAGAATCATTTGGGCATGTTTATAGTCAATCTCTTTAGCACCGCAGTCTCACGGAAAGCGAAGACTGTCTTATTTTCTTTTGAACCAGCATTTAGATTATTAAGTAAATACTGTGTTGAAGAAATGCATAATGGACATTTGGTCCTGTCCAAAATGTCTGTAAGACATTTGGTTCACACCAAAAGGTTATTGATATTTGGCCCTGTCCAAAATCATTTGGCAGGGACCAGATTTGCTCAGGTTTCAAGGACCTTTTGGCGTGAACAAAATGTCTTAACTTTTTAGATAGCACTAACCAAATGATCCTGTAGAAAATAACCATACATTTGTGAAATATATGATATATCTCACCCTTATTAGTACTTGACTTGTCTCCTTACATATATCATGATACTGTTTTATCAAAACTTTAACTTTTTTACTAAATCTATATAATGTAAATTTACAATTTTGAAAAAAATGAGTAGAAAATAATTAAGCTGTTATAGACTGGAATTTTCTTTCAGAGGGGACAGCTTTTGTTTACACAGTATTGTTGAAGTAATTATATATTCTGTTTCTTCTCGGAAAATATAAAAGTTACTTTTAAGGACATTGCATCATTCAGTCACAGTATATAAAATCAACCTGTTTGGTTTTACCATGCTGCTGCTGCTGCTAAGTCGCTTCAGTCGTGTCCGACTCTGTGCGACCCCATAGACGGCAGCCCACCAGGCTCCTCCGTCCATGGGATTTTCCAGGCGAGAGTACTGGGGTGGGTTGCCATTTACCATGCTAGAAATGTTGTTTAAAGCTGAAAGGAGCCAGAATCTTACTTGTTTTAAGCAGTCTACATTTTATACAAGGTAAAAGTTGAAGAAGGTACAGTGGAATAATTGGCCTTCAAAGTACATAAGAATTTAAAAGAAACTCTGATGTTCATTCCAAAAAAAGTAACCCTTAAAGTTGTGGTAGGTATAATGGGATCCATTCTCCCTACCTCCTCCCCAGACTGGTCAGCTATTCTCTGTGGGTGTGCTTTAGTGAACACGTAGAAATATCTTCGTTTGTAGAAACTGGTCTTGAATTTCATAAACTTCTGTAAAATGATAAAGAGAAAAATAAAAGTGCATTCTCTTTACAAAGAAATATTTTGCGTGTGAAATGTTTTTCCTTTGTGGCTTAGGTTAAAAGAAAATGTTTTCTGTATTTAAAAGTTAAATGGTTTTTCTCCTGGCAGTTTGTTATTCAGAATTGCGTTGCTTGAGTTATCATTTATCATTGCTTTTTGGCTTAATGTTGTGGTCAAATAATATGTCTCTTAAAATATCACTAATTTGTAATTTGCTTTGACCGAATTTAGATAACTGAAAATAATGCAAATTTTTTGTTGTTGGTTGTAGTATTTGTGTATGCTGTTTCTGTCAGCCATGTCTTTACTGATGTTTTTAACTATTCTATGAGAAAGGTATGTTTAAATCTATTAAGATCATGGGCTTGTGGTTCTGTTTAGTTGTCAGTTTTGAATTTATGTCTATTCAAGATTATTATTAAGTGTATTTAAAATGTAGGACTTTTATGCCTTCCTTGTAGATTGATGCTCTTAGATATTATGAATTGTCCTTCTTAATCCAGTTTCTTAACTTTAAATCCTACTTCATCTAACATTATTACAGTGATTCCAGCTTATTTTGGGTTTGTGTTTGCTCTGCATATTACTTCCATCCTTTATTTTCAGTCTTCCATATCCTTTAACATACCTCTTGTGATCAAACACAGAGGTAGTTTTCATTAAATAGGTAGATTTAATCTTTATTTTTGAATTGGGTTTTTTTAAAATAATTGATTGCTCCCTTTCCCATGTTTGTTTTTTGGGTTTTTTTTTGGTTTTTGTTTCTTTGGCTGAGAGACATAGGGTCTCAGTTCGCAACCAGGAATTTATCCCGTGCCCCTCGCTTTGGAAGTATGGAATCCTGACCACTGGACCACCAGGGAAGTCCCTTAATTGAATTGTTTGGTGGTGGTGGTAGTGGTGGTTTAGTCGCTAAGTCATGTCCAACTCTTGCAACTCCATGAACTGTAGCCTGCAAGGCTCTTCTGTCCATGGGATTCTCCAGGCAAGAATACTGGAGTGGGTTGCTGTTTCCTTCCCCAGGGGATCTTCCCAACACAAGGATTGAACCCTAACCTCCTGCATTGAAGGCAGATTGTTGACCAACTGAGCTACGAGTCAAGTCTATATTTAATGTAATTTCTTTTTAAAAAATGTTTCTTTTTATTCATTCTTGGCTGTGCTGGGTCTTTGCTGCTGCACAGACTTTTCAGCTCCTAGGGGCTACTCTAGTTATGGCGCACAAGCTTCTCATTTGAGTGGATTTTCTTGTGAAACAGAGACTCTAGAGCAGGAGAACTTCAGTAGTTCCGGCATGTGGCCTCAGTAGCTGCAGTTTCTCAGTAATTGCAAACGGGCTTAGTTGTCCCACAGCATGTATGATCTTCCAGGATCAAGGGCAAATTCGTGTCTCCTGCATTAGCGTGGGGTTTCTTTACCACTGAGCCACTAGGAAAACCTTTAATGTAGTTTCTGATATTTGTGGTTGTTCAGTCGTTCAGTCATGTCTGATTCTTTGTGACCCCATGGACTGCAGCACCCCAGGTTTCCCTGTCCATCACTATTTCCTGGAGTTTGCTCAAACTCAAGTTCATTGAGTTGGTGATGCCATCGAACCATCTCATCCTCTGTCATCCCCTTCTCCTCCTACCTTCAGTCTTTCCCAGCATCAGGGCCTTTTCCAGTGAGTTGGCTCTTTGTATCAAGTGGCCCAAGTATTCAAGCTTCAGTTTCAACATCAGTTCTTCCAAATTTAAGGTTGATTTCTTTTAGAATTGACTTGTTTGATCTCCTTCCCGTCCAAGGGACTCTACAGAGTCTTCTACAGCACCGCAATTCAAAAGCATGAATTCTCTGGCGCTCAGCCTTGTTTATGGTCCAACTCTCATATCTGTATATGACTACTGGAAAAGTCATACCTTTGATTATACAGACCTTTGTCAGCAAAGTGATGTCTCTGCTTTTTAATATGCTGTCTAGGTTTGTCATAGCTTTTCTGCCAAGGAGCAAGTGTCTTTAAATTCATGGCTGTAGTCATCACCCACAGTGATTTTGGAGACAGAAAATAAAGTTTGTCACTGTTTCCCCTATTTCCCCATCTATTTGCCATGAAGTGAGGGGACCGGATGCCATGATCTTAGCTTTCTGAATGTTGAACTTTAAGCCAGCTTTTTCACTCTCCTCTTCACTTTCATCAAGAGACTGTTTAGTTCTTCTTCGCTTTCTGCCGTAAGGGTGGTGTCATCTGCATATCTGAGGAATTGATATTTCTCCAGCCAATCTTGATTCCAGCTTGTGCTTCATCCAGTCCAGCATTTCTCATGATGTACTCTGCATATAAGTTAAACAAACAGGGTGACAATATACAGCCTTGACATAGTCATTACCCAATGTTGATCCTGTCCGTTGTTCCAGGTCCAATTCTAACTGTTGCTTCTTAACCTGCAGACAGGTTTCTCAGGGGGCAGATAAGGTGATCTGGTATCCCATCTCTTAAGAATTTTCCACAGTTTGCTGTGATCCACACAGTAAAGACTGTAGTGTTGTCACTGAAGCAAAAGTAGACGTTTTGCTGGAATTCTCTTGATTTTTCTGTGATCCAGTAGATGTTGGCAATCTGATCTCTGGTTCCTCTTCCTTTACTAAATTTACTTTGTACATCTGGAATTTCTTGGTTCACATACTGTTGCAGCCTAGCTTGAAGGATTTTGAGTGTTACTTTGCTTGCATGTGAAATGAGTGCAATTGGGTGGTAGTTTGAACATTCTTTGGTGTTGCCCTTCTTTGGGATTAGAATGAAAACTGACCTTTTCCGGTCTTGTGGCCTCTGCTGAGTTTTCCATCTTTGCTGGCATATTGAGTGCAGCACTTTCACAGTATCACTTTTTAGAATTTGAAATAGCTCAGCTGGAATTCTGTCACCTCCACTAGCTTGGTTCATATTAATGCTTCCTAAGGCCCACTTGTCTTCACACTCCAGGAGGTCTGGTTCTAGGTTAGTGATCACACCATTGTGGTTATCCAGGTCATTAAGACCTTTTTTGTACAGTTCTTCAGTGTATTCTTGCCACTTATATCTCTTCTGCTTCTGTAAGGTCCATACTGTTTCTGTCCTTTATTGTGCCCATCTTGCATGAAATGTTCTTTGGTATCTCGGATTTTCTTGAAGAGATCTCTAGTCTTTCTCATTCTATTTTCCTCTATTTCTTTGCATTGAACACTGAGGAAGGCCTTCTTAACTATCCTTGCTCGTCTTTGGAATTCTGCATTCAGATGAATATATCTTTCCTTTTCTCCTTTGCCTTTTGCTTCTTTTCTTTTCTTGGCTATTTGTAAGGCCTCCTCAAACAACCATTTTGCCTTGTTGCGTTTCTTTTTCTTGGGGATGGTTTTAACCACTGCCTCCCTATATAGTGTTAGGAACCTCCATCTATAGTTCTATACGCTGTATCAGATCTGATCCCTTATATGTATTTGTCACTTCCACTGTATAATCATAATGGATTTGATTTAGGTGATACATGAACAGCCTAGTGGTTTTCCTTACGTTCTTCAATTTAAGTCTGAATTTTACAATAAGGAGTTCATGATCTGAGCCACAGTCAGCTCCTGGTCTTGTTTTTGCCGACTGTGTAGAGCTTCTCCATCTTTGTCTGCAAAGAATATAATCAGTCTGATTTCGGTGTTGACCATCTGGTGACATCCATGTATAGAGTTGTCTCTTGTATTGTTGGAAGAGGGTGTTTGCTATGACCACCTTAATGTTTGCTTTACATTGGTACCTGTTCTGTGTCCCCTTTTCTCTCATTTCTTTTGGATTAAGAATTCTTATATTATTCAAGTGTTTCTTTTTTATTAACTTGTTTTATTGTTCCTTCACTGGTTTTCTTGGAAATTGCAGCCTGTACCCTTGAATTAGTAAATTCTAAATTAAAGTAGCATATTGGTTTTTTTTTAAGGGTAGGAATGCTGTGGTTTAAACTTAATAGTTTCTTTAGTCTTTTAAAAGCAATTTTTCTCTCTATATACAGTCATGCCTGAGTTTTACACATATACTAGATATACAGCTACAGAATGAACTTTGAGTTGTTGAGACTTCTGCTGTATATACACATGAACATCTTGTTTGGAGGTTTAGTAGATGATTTTACTGTCTTATCAAAGTAAAATATTTTGGCAACAGAGCTTGTGGCAAGCAAACATTTCCTCTTCACTGGCTTAAAAGAAAGTAATATGACTAAATGCTCTGCTGGAGTTGTGTGTTTTTCAGAAAGTGTAGATGTCCATAGATATTGAATATTAAGATTATGGCTGTAGTGTTTGAGGAAATAAGGAACAGATTTTTATCTTCCATCATTAACCTTCGTACTCAAAAATAGCTCTTGAATCTGGGAACAATCTCCAGTGGGAACTGCTATTTAAAGGAAGTAAAACTTTAAAGAAACAGCAAAGCTATTTGAACAATAAAAAGGAACATCAAACAGATGGTAATCTTTTAATAATTGAAAAGTCTGTGTAACAACATTAAAGAAAATTTTCAAGAGGAAAAAAGATTCAACCTCACAATTTCCAAGAAGTATTATTTTTTTGCATAATACTTTCCAATCCTCTTGTGCATACAAATTTTTACTTAACTGTGTCATTCATCCTTTTGTATTTTTCTCAATATTATGTCAAAATATATGTCAAAATTATTTCTACATTTAAGTAATTAGTTATGCTTTTAATGGCTTTATAGCATTATTTTAAGTTTTTTTTTTAATGTGAATTTAAGAACCTAAGGAGTAGAGAGAGTAGATAATTATTAAGTATAGCTATAGATATAAACCTAAACAGCAACTGAAATAAAAATACAAATTTTGGTGCCAGTTTGTATTTATAATATTCTATAACTATAACATAATGAGAATTTTCTCCATTCATTTAGCTATGGCCACTCTACCCACTTTATATTATACATTATATCTCTGATACCCTTCTATCTATATACCAGTTGTACAAAGTCTTAGAGATTTAGATTTTATTTTTTTCTTGTAAACTACTATCTGACTCTTTATCTTTGCCCATTCTTGCACAAATTATTTTAGTATTAAGAAGGAATATCCACTTGGGAAAATTACGTAGTAGGAAGTTAACCATGTAAATAATAATAGGAGCAATTGAGAGAAGTCTGTTCAAGAGGCTATAATTTATTTGGGTCAAATCCTCAAATACATTTCTTCCTCAAGGAGATAGTCTAAGGTATATAACACATACCAGAGGAATAGTCTTTATTCTTGCTTTAAACGTTTAAAAATTGATATATATATCATATTCACTGAAGCCAGGCTAATTTAAACTTACTTGATTCTTAGAAATTAAGGATTCGAAATTTTAATAGAACACTGTTGCAGTGAAGAATTTGTGAGTGGGAGGCAGTGTCCCTTGCAGTTTACTTTGTAAAGGTTTACATGTCTTATTTATGTAGGGCAATATAGCATGAAGGAGACAATATTAACTATTTTTATTAAAGCTTCGAATTTTTTCTTACCTCTTGCTTGTGCGTTGTGTTCCACAGCACCATATGTATAGCAGAAAATAAACCAAAAGCAAGTAAAAGTCTCATAGGTTCAATTGTCAGTGAGACCACATAGGTGTGCAGTGTATTCTTTCATCTCATTTTTATCAAGGTGTCTACTTGAGACATGAAAAGCATCATATGGTTTTATCTGTTATTTTTCTCCAGATATTACAGATCTTATCTGTGCACTGTTAGACGATTTAAATGATAAACACAGTTTTGTACAAAAAAAGGCTACTACATTTTAGAATGTGACCCTAGTAAAATATTTTGCACTTTATCATGGTCCTAATAGTCTAAGAAATAATCTTGATAAGGCAGAAGTTGTGTGAGCTTAATTTTTCAGGTGAAGAACCTAATTCTTAAGAGATTCCTTGACCTGCCCTAATGATCAGGAATCTCCACATGCAGGGAACCTCGAAGCACGAGGTCTCCATCAGGCATTTACAGTTAATTTGTAGTTCTTCCTGTTGCAGATACAAGTAATCAAACAGAAACCATCCTTATAAGAAAAATTATCTAGCAATGAAGTTGACAAAACCTTTTTACCTATAGAAATATAATATGTAATGGAAATTCAGAAAGATAATTCATTTCATTAAGATACGTGTTTAAAGTGGATGTTGAAGGATGGAATTTTCACCAGGTTGACAGGATAGAAAAAATTATAGGCACAAGGTGGAGATCAGGGTGCAAACAGTTAACTATAGTGGTTCATTGTTTCAGCAGTGCAATTAGAAAGCTAGTTCAGACCTCATCATATAAGGCTTCCAATTCCATGTTACTGAATTCTGGCTTAGTGGAAAGCCCAGAAAAGGTTGTGCAGAGAAGGAATGTGGTTTCAGCTTTGCTTTAGGCTTTCCACTTTTAGAGGGAGGAGAGGTTGGGGAAAGCATTACAGTATACAAGTATGTCTGTTGTATGTGTAGGGGACAAAACTAGTAGAAAAACAAAAACTCTGAGGGTGGCAGCAGAAATGGAAAGATGGTAACAAGTAGGAGCAGCATGTAGGTTGAATTTGTAAGACCTGCCAGCTGGGTTAACGTGGCTGGAAGAGAAGAAGCAAAGGTTAGTTCCAGGATGTTAGTCAGAAAATTGGAACCATTTCTACAAGTAGGAAGGTGGTATAAAATTTAATAAATTTTCACTAAGCAAGAACTCAGTGTAGTGTCTAATATTTTCTAAATCCTATTCTCACAGAATGTGAAATATGGATGGAAATGACGATTATATTATAAAAGTTACAGTTTAAGAGGAAAAAACAAAAAAATATATATATATGAAATCAAAGACCATAGTTAAATGGCATGTGTTCTATGTAAAATATCAGTATTGGGTAAGTGATAGGGACATCTTTGGAAATACACTGGAGATTTGAAATGGCTCCTAAAGATAAGTAAGAGAATTGGGGGGAAGAAAAAGGTTAATCTTTTTTCCCTCCGTTTCAGGGTGGCTTACAGTTGGACCAACTCTTACAAATAGTAACTACAATGCAGAAACGTATGCATCCTACTTCAGTGCCCCGAATTCCTATTTGACTGGATGTACAGAGGAAATTGAGAGACTTCGACCAAAATCACCTCCTCCCAAATCTAAATCTGATCGGGGAGGTGGAGCTCCCAGAGGAGGCGGAAGAGGTGGCACTTCTGCTGGCCGTGGGCGAGAGAGAAATCGATCTAACTTCCGAGGAGAAAGAGGTGGCTTCAGGGGGGGCCGTGGAGGAGCACACAGAGGTGGCTTTCCACCTCGATAGTTTTTAGGACACTGATCCTATTAATGCCCCTTCACCTTCTTTCTGATAGTTTGAATTTCACCCAGGAGATGTTTAGAACTCTGTTCCAGCTTGCACTTTGCTTTAGTTTCTCTAAGCTACAGGAATATTTTAATCAGCCTCCCTTGCAGTTGTCCCTGTCACGTTTTATTCAGGGCAAATGAGTCATCCTGTCTTTTGTCCTGTGCATGTAACCAAACAGAGTGGAACAACACAAATGCCTTCGCTTTCAGAAACGAAATTTAGTCTAATTAGAAAGGCTTTTGCTTTTTAGGAATAAAATGAGCGGTGAAAAAGACCCAGTCTGAAGTGTCATATGGGTGCTGACAGTAGTTGATCATGGGCATCCCACCACTGCTGTCACAGCAAATGGGAAGCTGTTTGCAGCCTTGATGGAGTGGAGTTGGGACAGATGGTAAACTTCTCTTAGAGTTTCAACATTTTCTCATTGAAACAATAAAAGAGACTTTTTCCTTTCTTTTTGAAAAATCTTAAGTAAATTCGTGTAATTTGATCACAGAAGAAATTAAGAGACTTGGAACAAAAACCTCCTCCCAGGTTTAAATCTGATCAGGGAGGTGGAGCCACCGGGTGGGCAGAGAGGAGATAGAGCCCATAGACATACTTTACAAAGAGGGAAAAAAGTGCTCATTATAATCTCAGTTGTGCAGCTACCGATGACTGTTACTCATGCTTCCTAAGAAGCTGACGAGGACAAATAGCCAAGTAGCTAAGGACAATACAACTTTGGTGTGATCTTGGATTGACTTTCAAAGCAGTTTCATATTCCTTAGCAAAATAAAAGAATTGGAAGCAACAGATACACCTGGTTATCAGGTGCTTGGTTTAAACATTTTGGGGAATAAAGTACTTGGTGATGGAAAAATGACATGCATCTTTAAACTTGTTATGGAGTAAAGGTAAAACCAATTACAGAAAACCCACAACTTAAGAAGAGAGCTTGGAAAAATGGAACTGCAGTTGCCTTCTAAGGGACTGGTTTTCCAGATAAACTGTATGAGATTTTATATGGTCATTTCTATACTGTCACTCATGTTTTGCATGAATCTGCTGAATGAAATAATACCATTATTGTTGATAAACATATTTTTTATCTTATGTATGATTTTTCTAATGAAACTTTAAACCTCTGAACTTCGAGTCTATTTTCTGTGAGTGGAATTGTCGTCGTTACCAAATGAAAAAGGATTGACCTCAGATGAGACTATTCTCTTGGTGTGTGAGTAGTCCTTTATGTGCATTGGCTCATAAAATGAGGTTATGTTATATCCTTTAAAGACTCAGTTTGAAGATAGGGACTGAACTATAGGAATATGCTTGAGATCCTTAAAAGCGTGATGAATTTTACTTGCTCAACCTGTTAAGAGTTTTCTAGTACAGGTAGCATTTGACTAATGTTCTTCTTGATGTAGATATGATGTGGAACTGTTGGTTAGAATTTTTACTGAAATGGTGGTACATTTTCAACTTCAGTAATTAATAGAGAGAACTCTATTTGTTAAAGGTGACCCCTGGGAATGAAGAAGACAGATACTCAGTTGCCCAGTGGGCGTCCTTAGACACACCAGCTAGGGAGTGACTCTGTCCTTTAAATAGGACTCTAGCCTGGTCCCTGCTCTGGGTCAGCCAGAACAGAGTTCGTGGTGGGGAATATCATACCCAAACACTACTGAACCATATTAGACCAGGGAATTGTCAGCGATGTCAGTCACAGTGTAGAATGAGACAGCACAGTGCACGAGGTGTCGAGCTTTTTAGTGGGAGATCAAGTGTGGAGTCAGACTCCACAGGCCACATATCCAGATTCAGAGTGGGAATCAGGGCTGCACCAGCTAATACTTTGGTAAGTAGAAGAGCCACCTCCTATAAGTCCTTAGCTCATAAAAACTACATACCTCTCTTATTTGTAAACCAAGTAATTGCTATGCCACAGTTTCACTTTAAATTGATGGGATTGTAATGGTTGGATGCCTGGGACAGCACACTGTAACTAAGAATGATTCCTTTGCATGTTTCTTAAAATACTTTCTACCCATTTTAGTTGTTAACTTACAGTGTTCTGATTACAGCAGCTGATTTTTAAAATCTGTACTTTTTTCATTCTGAACTTAAGAACGTAAGATTTAGTCTATAGTTCTAGATTTTATTGATTTAATATAATTTTTATTAACTTGACAAAATGATGGCCCAGTTGGGATTCATTCTAAATGATAGTCTTTGATCGGAAAGTCTCTTTTTGGGTGTGCTGTTAAAAACATAAGCTTTTGTGTATAAGAAAGGCTTTTCTTGGAACAGTCCTGTATAATCTTGGGGTCCATATAGGACATTAGCATTATCTTTGATGTTCAGTGATAGGGACTGAACTGATAGGGACTTAAGTATATGCTGTCAGTTTTTAAGCTATAAACCTAGGACTCCCCAGGAGGTTAGAACATTTATCTGGCAAATTGAGCCCATTGAAGACTCCATTTCTGAAAAGTCACATTTGCTTCTGCTCTCAAGACCCCCAGTCAGTTACTCATATGAACATTGTTAGGTATAATGCACAGAGAAAATACTATCTCATTTAATCTAGATGTTCTTTTTCTGTAAACCCTTTTTCTAGAATTTGACAAAATATTAAAATGATCAGTTTGAGTCTGTGTTATAGTTCTTTTGTAAGAACTATAACAGCCCCCTAGAGGGGCTGATGAACAATGAAATCAAATAAGGTAGGTTTTTTCCAAAAATACTTCTAAAAAATTAAATTTGAAGTCAGTGATATAAAGTGCATATAGGAATTACATATATAATGTGAATCAGTGAACCAAGCCATGAGTTCATTTTATAGTGGAATGATGACTGCAGCCATGAAATTAAAAGATGCTTGCTCCTTGGAAGGAAACCTATGACCAACCTAGACAGCATATTAAAAAGGAGAGACGTTACTTTGCCAACAAAGGTCAGTCTAGTCAAGGCTATGGTTTTTCCAGTAGTCATGTATGTATGTGAGAGTTGGACTATAAAGAAAGCTGAATACAGAAGAGCTGAGGCTTTTGAACTGTGGTGTTGAAGAAAACTCTTGAGAGTCCTTTAGACTGCAAGGAGATCCAACCAGGCCATCCTAAAGATCAGTCCCGGGTGTTCATTGGAAGGACTGATGTTGGAGCTAAAACTCCAATACTTTGACTACCTGATGTGAAGAGCTGACTCATTGGAAAAGACCCTGATGCTGGGAAAGATTGAAGGCAGGAGGAGAAGGGGACGACAGAGGATGAGATGGTTGGATGGCGTCACTGACTCAATGGACATGAGTTTGGGTAAACTCTGGGAGTTGGTGATGGACAGGGAGGCCTGGCGTGCTGCGGTCCATTGGGTCGCAAAGAGACCACGATTGAGCGACTGAACTGAACTGAATTCTTTTTTAGACATTTTGAGTGACTTTCACAATGCTATTTGCATATTTAATGCAGGACTATTTACTTTCATTTACTGTCTCCCTTTTGTCTTGTCTTTGCTGCTTTCCCACATGGGTGGATTTTCTTAGCTCCTCTCTAAGAAAAGGGAGCAGAACAGAGCACCTTAATAAGTAGTCATTGACTTGATCTCAAGGCTGTGGAGATCTGAGAGGTGGCAACAGAGCTCACGGGTAAGGTGGACATCATACCCAGCGCCAACTGATTGTCACCGCAGAGGGAGGACGGTAAGTCTGAAATGTTCATGTGAAATCTCCCTAGATGTTGGCAGTTAAAACACTTTGTGTCCTTTGCTTACATTTTCCTTTCAGAGAACTGAAATTTTTAAAAATTAGTTTGGCTAGCTAAATTCTGCATACGTTTTAAATTCTGGCTTCTAAATACTGTTACCAAATTCACTTAAAAGGGAAGAAAAAAATTTACTTGATTTGGACAGGAAACATTCACTTGGAGAATGTTGTTGGTACACTTTGAAACACACTAAAGAGATTGCAGACATGGACTAATGCTTTAAAGTTGGATATAGGGGTGTGACGGCACCCATTCATCTGTCCAGTGGAGGGAATGTGGAAGCTAGGCCTGTTTGCCACACTTCCTTATAAAACCCCACATCTGCCCCATCTTTTAGCTTAGAATTACAGCTGTCAATGTCATAAAAGAGTACATCATCATTCTATGGGTTTTTCTGCCTTTTTTTTTTTTTAAAGTAGAGGACAAATGTCAAACTATTTTGCTGGGATACCTAGTTCAGTAGTTTATGCTGGCTAAATTTCCAGGGTAATTGCTTGGATGTCTTAAGGAATTTGCTGTCATTTTATAGGTTTATGCTTTTCAAGATGGTAGGAACATACTTTGATATCAAGTACAAGGAGAGAGTTTGGATGTAATAATGTTGCCCATGATTCAGATAAGCTGCACAGGTAGAGGGATTATTTTGCCTTGTCCAAAAAGCAAGGTATATATAGTGGTAAATAGGATCTCAAGATTCTAGCTTACTTTTCTACTGCTATATCTTACTGAAATAAAAATCTTACAGCATATAAGCATGATTAAGAGTATTATGCTTATAAAAATCCAAAGCAAAATTTCAGAAACTATAAGCGCACATGTAAGCTTGTCAGCTAATTGACTCTCTGAATTTTATTTTATTCTGTTAAGTATTTGTTCATTTGGCTGCGTCAGGTCTGAGTTGTGGCACATGGGATCTTTGATCGTTTTTGCGGCATGCAGAATCTTTTAGCTGCAGCATGCAGGATTTTAGTTGCAACATGTGAGCGCTTAGTTGTGGTGTGTGAACTCTTAGTTGCGTGCGGTATGTGAACTTCGTAGCTTTGGCATGTGGGATCTAGTTCCCTGACCAGGGACTGAACTTGGGGTCCCCCTTGCTTGGGTAGTGTGGAGCCTTAGCCACTGGACCACCAGGGAAGTCGTGTGACCCCTTGAATTTTAAATCCCATCACTTCCTTGAGATGATGCTGATAACATATTGGGTCAGAATGTCATTAGAACTTCTTTGGGGAACATTCCCAATTCTGATTGCTTTAGAGTGATGTTTTTCAAGTGAAAGATTCCCATTCCATCTGGTACCTGCTTTTGCCTGCTCATTTAGTTCTGAACTAATAACTCTGCTGCTCACGCTGTTAGCAATTGGTCTTTTGTCACAGACTCTATAATGGCAGCAATATGCTTTCTCAGCTTCTAATGTGCAGCACATTGCAAGTGCTCAGTAAATAAATAGCCCTTTACTCTTTGTTTGACTAATAATTGGAAGTAATTCCCAGAGGATTTTTAAAATCGTTCACATTTCACTTCTTTTTCCCTTTTGCTGTTTCTTTCTTGCTCCGTAAGGTGAAGGTGAAGGTGAAGTCGCTCAGTCGTGTCCGACTCTTTGCGACCCCGTGGACTGTAATCTACTAGGCTTCTCTGTCCATGGGATTCTCCAGGCAAGAATACTGGAGTGGATTGCCATTTCCTTCTCCAGGGGATCTTCCCAGCCCAGGGATCGAACCCGGGTCTCCCGCATTGGAGGCAGACACTTAAACCTCTGAGCCACCAGGGAAGCCCGTAAGAGGACTGATTTTCTAAATAGTAAGGATTTTTTTCCTCTCAAGTATTAGAACATCGTCTTTGAGGCTGAGGAAGTGAAGTGATTTCCACTGACTTACTACTTACCAGTGGACTTACAGAATCAGTTTCCATTGGTCTGAGTTTAAAGGCATCTGACTTCCCTCAAGACATTAGTCTTTAAAATACTGTGTCAAATGCAGCCTGTTAAAGTAAGGCAGATTAATTAACCACATCTGTATCACCTTGTTGCTAACAGCTTCAGTAAAAAATTAGACTATTCCTCCTATTTATAATAGTGGACCTGAGGGAGGGTAGGTTGCCTAAGAGTGAGGAGAGCACAGGATGACTGTGGAGATGGGCATAGGGAGGCTCCAGGGGGTCTTGGGAAACTGCTGGGGGTCAGTGACACCGCCTCAGGCAGTGAGGACCTCACTGGGAAGTAGCTGAATGGTGCACACAGGAAAGTTGGTCCCCAGGGTACACATTTATTTTTCCCAAACACAGTGTGGAAGCAGAGGAGTCCTGGACTTAAAGAAACTGTGGGGTTTCGACACTAGTCATCAATGTGGACTGAAGATAGGAAATCTTCCTGCCAGTTCTATGAAACAGAGATTCTGACTCAGGTTGATTTTTACACTTGATCTTAGCCATAAGGCCAAGAAGCAATTATGCTAATTTTTAAAACACTTTTTTTTTTTTTAATATATATATACTAGAGTTTACTGCTGCAAATTTATGTCAATATGCCAAATCTGATTTCCCCTAATTCATAAATGTAATAGCCTTTTTGCTGAAGAGGCATGATGAGTCCCTAAAACATTGATTGGGTAACATTACACCTCATGAGGTATTCTAAAACTGTATTTTTGAAACAATATCTTTTAAAAGAGTTTTTCACGGACCTGAGGTATACCCTAGTTTGAAAAATACTGGCTTCAAAGTCTTATTCGGTAAAAGATCTTAAAATAGAAAATTCTTATCATGTAAGAGCTCTGTGTTTATAACTGTTAATATTTTTTAATGTCATGAAAATAAAAAACATACCCTGAAAATCCTTGCACAGCTCATACTCTTGAGACCAGATCTGTAGTCACTATTATGATAGTTTCCTAAACTAGACATTAGTTATTTTGCTTCCCAAGTTGACTTCATTCTTTATGTAGTTTGAAACTGAATTTTCATGGATGACAGTGGCTCTGGAAATCATAGAGTATGATGATTCTCCATGGGAATTGGGGGAGTTTAGCCTGGACAAGGGACGTGATAGGGATACATGGTAGCCTTTGAACTTTCTGAAAACTCTCATCGAGTGGAAGAATTCACCTGTGACCTCAGACAGAGTTTGTACAAAAGGAATGCAATCTGCTAAATTTGATTTTCTAACAGAACTGTTGATAAATGGCTGCTTGGGAAGGAGTAAGCTTCTTAGCACATTGTTTCCAAGAGGAGGCCAAGAAACATCTGTTAGAGATGATGACTGGGGATTTCTGTTGCTTCTTTCAACTAAGATTTTTTTCCTTTTTATCTAGATTATTCAGTGTTATGTCTTGTTTTCAGCAATTATAATTTATGTAGTCAATTCTCTCTCTTCCAGAGAATTGTCTTCTCTGGAAAATTACCAACTAAACTTTTTGGAAGGTTTCCAGACCCTCAGTGTGTAATGTCTCCTAGTGGAGTTGAAGTTACCTTTGAACATGATCTAAATTTTGATCTCTACTTTTCATGGTTTTATTAATAGAGAAACATGTTTCCATCCGGCAGCATTTTTAATAAAGACTAATATACTACTCCTAATTATTCTCAATCTTATTAGGTTAGATTTCTAGGAAGTGGAGTACCATTTAGTAACATCCTTAAAGATGTACCTTTTTGAGTGAGTGAACTCTTATTTTTCTCATACTGATTCTTCAACATTCCAAATACAAATTCTTGTGGTTTATATATTACTAAAGTTTTGATTTAACAGTTAAAGCAGGTTAGTTTAAGTTTTGGTTAAACCTAAAGCAGCTTGGTTTAATATTTTTCTCATTGAAGAGTTTATTTTAATCTCTGAGACCATCTTTTAATTGGATACTTCTGTGGAATTTAAAGATGCTTGGTTTTAAGGACATAAATTAAGATGTTCATGAGACATGTATTTTTCTTGATCCTTAGCAAGTTTAATGTAAAAACCTAATATTAATAGCCATGAAACTGTGGTGATGGGATACCACTGTGTGCCAGGAACTGTTCTAAGCCTTGTTTTAACTTAATCCGTGAAACAGCTGAAAAAGAAACTGAAGCACAGAAAGGTGGCTAACTTAGCTGTATCACACAGCTGTGTGGAGGAGCCATAATAGAAATCCACATGGCTGGTCCAGAGCCCATGCTCTTAGCCATTACGCCCTCCTGCCTCTCAGGGTTTGGGGGATGGGGTAAGTTTCAGAACACTATGGGACAGCACTCACACCATTTTCAGCAAGTAGTCATTTGGGATTCACTGGCACACCTCCATTGTATATTGGGTTCTTCTGCCATTTGAAGGGTCTGTCTATGTGGCACTAGTCACAAAGAACCTGCCTGCCAGTGCAGGAGACCTGAGACGTGTGTTCGATCCCTGGGACAGGAAGATCCCCTGGAGGCGGGTATGGCAACCCACTCCAGTATTCTTTCCTGGAGAATCCTGTGGACAGAGGACCTTGCATGCTACAGTCCATAGGGTCACAAAGAGTCAGACCAAGCGAAGCAACTTAGCACATGCACTGTTGATCAAAATCTAGTCTCTATTGTACTCTATTATATTTCTTCCTGTGCTCTTGAGTCTGACTCTTTTAAGGGTTTTGTTTGTTTCTATTTCTGTTTTCAACCTTCAGCATTCTTAGAGTTGAATGAAACGGTACTGCCACTATTTTTTTTCCAATATAATACTGGACTGCCAGTATTTCGGAGAAGGCAATAGCAAGCCACTCCAGTACTCTTGCCTAGAAAATCCCATGGATGGAGGAGCCTGGTAGGCTGCAGTCCATGGGGTCGCTAGGAGTCGGTCGCGAGTGAGCGACTTCACTTTCACTTTTCGCTTTCACACAATGGAGAAGGAAATGGCAACCCACTCCAGTGTTCTTGCCNCAGCCAGTATTTAAATGTCACATCCCTACCTGTCTTAAATAACAAAATCCTTCCGTCTGTGACCCTCTCTCATCCCTTTCTTGAGCTGCCTCTATCTGTCTCCTATTCCTTAACCTTTTCTCATCTATCATTTAAGCTTATTGACCCAGTAAAACTGCTCTTACCAGTTCTCCATGACTTTTTTTTCAACTAATTCCAATGTACCTCTTAGTCTTTATAGCTTGTCTTTGGGAAGCCTGGAACTTGCCTGTCCACCTCGATGTACCCCTTTCCCTTGGTGCTGTGACACCCTCCTGCCACGTCTTCCGCCTTCTCTGGCACTTCCTTCTCAGTTTCCAGGTTTCTATTTTACTGTCTGTCAAGGATTTCTTGTGCTCTTACTACAGGATTTCCCTTTTTTTTTTTTTTTTTTTCGTTTTTTTATCCACTTGTGTGGCTTTCCCCGCCTCTGTGTAGATGGCTTGCACATTTCCAGCTCAGAGTTCTTTCTTGAGCCTCAGACCCATATTTTTAGGTGCTGTAGTTGGTCTCACTTGCATAACTTACAACGTACCTTAACGTACAGATGTGAACTACCCCTTACACACACAGACACACACATATACACAATCTGTTTCAACTCCATGTTTCCTTTTTTAGGGAATGGTCTGTCTATGCAGCTATCCAAAGCAGAAATCGTTTTCAGACACTTCCTTCTCCCTCACTAACTTCAGTTCTTCCCTGCCCTTTTCTGTCAAATACCATCATTTTAGTTCAGGCCACCCTATGTGTCCTCAAAGGGACTATTCTGAGAGCTGCCTAAATGATTTCTCTGCTTTAGTTCTGCCACCTCACACCCCAAAGTGATCTTCCTAAAGGATGATCTTATCTGGCTTGTGGAAGTTACTTTGAATGTATGCAGTTTGCCTTTAGGCTTAAGTCCAAACTTCCCCTTGACCAGAACTCACTCAATTTTCTCTTTTGCTGCTTTTTCCTCCTTAGTAAGTTCCAATCAACTTTAAACTTAAAATCCTTTAGGTTTATTGGAAGGGTAGTATATGCTGTCTGTCACTGTGGGCTTTATGCATATTGTTTTCCTTTTCTGGAATATTTTACCAGTACTCCCTATGACCTGGCTAATGTCTACCAAATTTTCCAGGTCTCAGCTTCAGTGTTTTAAGTACTGTGAAATCTTTACTGACTATACCCTGCCCCCAGCTAGATTACATGAGATATCCCTAATATATATACTATATCATGCATGTGCCTGCATGCTCAGTCATGCCCAACTCTTTTGCAGTCCCACAGATGGAAGCCCGCCAGGCTTCTCAGTCCATGGGCTAGAGCAGGTTACCATTTCCTTGATCTTTCTGACCCAAGGATTGAATCTGCGTCTCTTGCATTGCCAGCAGAGTCTATACCTCTGAGCCACCAGGGGGCCCATATATGATATATATACATACAGACATATGTGTATATAGCGTATATATATGAGATTTCATTTGTGGTCTTACTGTTTGTTGTCTGTCTCCCCAGTAGGGGTATAGTGCCTGACACATTGCACACAGCAGCTGTGAAATAAATACTTTTTAGGTGAGAACAGATTACCTCTTTGAACAGCACATTCTTTGAGCACCTACCTAATTACTTAGAAGTTTCTTCTTTCAGTTGAGCTGCCCCTTGTCACTTATATTTATTGGTTCTATTTTCTATACCTTTGGGAACACACAGGGCAATAATTAGACTTTTTAAAAAAAATTTTTTAAGTTGTACCTCAAGTATAGTTATTATGAAATATTGACTATATTCCCTGTATTGTACTATATATCCTTGTACTTTGTTTTATGCATAGTCGTTTATACCTCTTAACACCCTATTCCTGTCTTGTTCTTTCCACCCCACTTCCCTTTACCTACTGATAACCATTGTTCTCTATATCTGTGAGTCTGTTTGTTATATTCACTAGTTTCTTTGATTTTTTAGGCTCTACGTGTAAATGATAACATGCAGTATTTATCTTCTGACTTAATTTCACTAAGTGTAATACCCTCCAAGTCCATCCATATTGTTGCATTTGGCAAAATTTCATTCTTTTTTTTGCCGTTGTTGCTGAGTAGTATTTCATTGTATGAGTGTGTGTGTGTGTGTGTGTGCGCGCGTGCGTGCGTGCGTGTGTACCACGTATTTATCTGTTCATCTGTTGATGAACACTTAGGTTGCTTCCCTAGCTTGGCTATTGTATTGTTCCTTAGCTTAGCTTTGCTGCTGTGTTACATCAGGGTGCATGTATCTTTTCAAATTAGTGTTTTTATTTTTTTCAGATAGGTACCCAGGAGTGGAATTGCTAGGTCATGTGGTAAGTTATGTTTTTAATTTTTTGAGGAACCTCCATACTGTTTTCCACAGTGGCTGTACCAGTTTGATTTCCACTGGCAGTGTGTGAGGGTTCCCTTTTCTCCATCTTCACCAACACTTATTTGTTATTTGTGTCCTTTTTGATGCTAGCCATTCTAGTAGCTCATTGTGGGTTTGATTTGCATTTCTCTGATTAACAATGTTGAGCAGCTTTTCACGTTCCTGCTGGCCATCTTTATGCCTTGGAAGAATGTCTCTTCAGGTTTTCTGCCCAGTTTTTAGTTGGATTTTTTTGTTTGTTTGTTTTATGAGCTGTTTATATATATTTAGATAGCAATCCCTTATTAGTTATATCAGTTGCAAATATTTTCTCCCATTTAGTAGTTACCTTTTCATTTTATGGTTTCCCTTGCTGACCAATAGCTTTTAAATTTAATCAGGTCCCATTTGTCTAATTTTGCTTTTATTTCCTTTACTTTAGGAAACAGACAAAAAAATTACTGCTACAACTTATGTCAAAGAGTGTTTGTCCTATGTTTTCCTCCAGGAGATTTATGGTTTCTCGTCTTAAATTTAGGTGTTGAATACATTTTGAGTTTGTTTTTGTGTGTGGTGTTAGAGAATGTTCTAATTTCATTCTTTAACATATAACTTTTCAGTTTTCCTACCACCATTTACTGAAGAGACTGTCTTTTCTCCATTATATATTCTTGATTTGACCATAGATGCGTGAGTTTATTTCTGGGCTGTCTTTTCTGTTTTAGTGATCTATTTGTCTATTTTTGTTCCAGTACTATAGTATTTTTATTACTGTAGCTTCATATTATATGCTGAAGTCAGGGAGTGTGATTCTTCTAGCTGGTTTTCTTTCTCAACGATTGTTTGGGGCCTTTTATGTTTCCATACAGATTTTTATATTATTTGTTCTATTACTGTGAAAAATGCCATTGGTATTTTGATAGGGATTGCAATATTAATTCTTCCAATCCATGAACACAGTATACCTTTCTATCTGCTTGTATTGTCTTTAATTTCTTTCATCATTGTCTTGTTGTTCAGTCTCTCAGTCATGTCCAACTCTTTGCTATCCCATGGACTGCAGGCACACCATGCTTCCCTGTCCTTCATTGTCTCCTGGAGTT
Source organism: Cephalophus harveyi (assembly GCA_006410635.1). Lineage (NCBI taxonomy): Eukaryota > Metazoa > Chordata > Mammalia > Artiodactyla > Bovidae > Cephalophus > Cephalophus harveyi. The sequence continues at coordinate 92,024 of SJYT01084428.1, forward strand.
TGCTCAGACTCATATCCATTGAGTCAGTGATGCCATTCAACCATCTCATCCTCTATCACCCTTTTCTCCTTCTGCCTTCAGTCTTTCCCCCAAATCAGGGTCTTTTCCAATGAGTCAGTTCTTCACATCAGGTGGCCAAAGAATTGGAGCTTCAGCATTAGCCCTTGCAATGAATGTAGAGTTGATTTCCTTTATGATTGATTGGTTTGATCTCCTTGCTCTCCAAGAGACTCTAAAGACTGTTCTCTAACCCTACAGCTTGAAAGCATCAATTCTTCAGTGCTCAGCTTTCTTTATGGTTGGTCCAACTCTTACATCTGTACATGACTGCTGGAAAAACCATAACTTTGTCTATTCTGACCTTTGTTTGCAAAGTAATGTTTCTGCTTTTTAATACGCTGTCTAGGTTTGTCATAGCTTTTCTTCCAAGGAGCAAGCATCTTTTAATTTCATGGCTGCAGTCACTGTCCACAGTGATTTTGGAGCCCAAGAAAATAAAAGTCTGTTACTGTTTACACTTTCCCCCCCGTCTATTTGCCATGAAGTGATGGGACCAGATGCCATGATCTTAGGTTTTTGAATGTTGCTTTCAGCCACCTTTTTCGCTATCCTCTTTCACCTTCATCAAGAGGCTCTTTAGTTCCTCTTCTCTGTCTGCCATTAGGGTGGTATCAACTGCATATCTGAGATATATCTTACTGATATTTCTCCTGGCACTCTTGATTCCAGCTTGAGATTAATCCAGCCCCACATTTCACATGATGTACTCTGAATAGATGTTAAATAAGCAAGGTGATAATATACAGCCTTGATGTACTCCTTTCCCAATTTTGAACCATTTGGTTGTTCCATGTCTGGTTCTAACTGTTGCTTCTTGACCTGCATACAGGTTTCTCAGGAGGCATGTACGAGGGTCTGGTATTCCCATCTGTTTAAGAATTTCCCACAGTTTGTTGTGGTCCACAACAAGTGGATAGTCAGAGGCTTTAGCGTAGTCAATGGACAGAAGTAGATGTTCTTCTGGCATTCCATTGCTTTTTCTATTGAGAGGGTAACAGGCATGAAGGTCAGGGGTCTCCAAATGGAGAAAATAGGCTGCAAGTCTCAGACATTTTTTCTCTCTCCCTTAAGTGGCAGGAGGAAACAAACTCTATTGTAATTTTTTTTTTTCCTTAAGCTATGCTAATGAAACTATGTATTTGGTTTGAAATTTGCCCTTCTTCAAAATGGTTCCACCTAAGACTAACTTTTCTTTTCTCAAACCTTGGGCTGATAATACCTCAACAAACCAGTATTCATATCAACTGTTTTATGGCTGGGGGATGACGCACCTCGTGCCATCTTATCTCAAAAAAGCATATTGTGGGGGAGGGGCCTGGTGAAACTTTGTCAGCCTGGAAGTGTCTCTCTTACCTGATTAATAGCTTTCTAATAGACACAAAACAGCTTGCTAACACTGATGTCTATGTCAGAAGCTTCTTCTCTCCCTTTCCATATTTTAATAAAACTCTGCTACACAAAAGCTCTTGAGTGATCAAGCCTGGTCCCTGGTCCCGAAGTTAAATCTTAAGAATCATGAATCTGACACCGTTCACTGTAAGCTATCTTCTTGGGGGCTCATCCGGGATCTTCAGGACAAGGTAAGAACACTCAGAGCTGTAGCCTCTTTGCTTTATCAGTATACACGTTTTCTGCTTTACTAACTCTTCAGTGTGCTGTGTGACTGAATGACACGCCCTGCGTGAAACAAGTGATGAGCCCTGCTCTGTGGTTTTGTGGTGCCTTGTAATGACTGAAGGCAGCCCCAAAAAGGGGAACCTTATTGGGGGTTTATACTGAGCTGCCAAAGCCAAGAGACACCCAACTTCTCTGTGAGGGGAGCGGCCAGAGATGGGCAAAGCGTGTGGACTGAACTTTCCTTTCTCGGTCACTTTTCCTGGTCTCTGACCACTTCGTAATTGCCTGGGAAGTTAGAACTACTAACCTAAACTGTCGGACCACAGACTTTCAAGAGACTTGTGATCTATGCTGTTACTGTGTGGTGTTACTTAGATTGGTAGTCAGGAAGTGCCTCACTTCGCTAGGAGTTGAAAGTTTGGAAGGTAGACAAAGCTGTAGCTCCAAGAGTATCTCTGGGGTTCCAGGTTACTCAGGAAGTACAGCGGGCCTCTTCTTTTGCTAACATTAACTCTTAGTGGACCAGAGGAGGCTCTCCAGTGGCTTTTGTCCCAACTCCTTAGCTATTCTTTCTGTGGAATCTGTGAGAATACTGGTGTGATGACTCTCAGAAGGAACAGTTTGGTTTTATGTTTATACTGGTCTTATTGTGGTCAGGAATTTACTCAGGGTCATGCACAGGCACTCAGGAGACAAATGTTTCCCCCAGTGGTCTTAGCTAGGGAGGTATTCTGGAAGGTTACTCAGATTGCACCCTGGGTGGCATCAGAGGCAAGCACGGCTTTAATGGTGAGGAACTGGACACTAGTCTGGGATGCCATCAGGTCTGCCCCTGGTGCATCCCCAACCCATCTCAGTGGTGGAACCGGGAGGGATGAGTATGGTGCCTGCATTGGTAAGGGACAGACTAAGTCCAACCAGGGAAGGAAAGCTTTGGTGGAAAGTCTGTCTACACCCCCATCTAGAGCAGGGAGGGATGCCTCCAGTAGAAACAGGGTGCTGGTCACTTTTTTCTCTCTTACAGATGGTAGCTAACAATTCCAGCCTCACTCCTGTGAACTCTATCCTGAAAAACTGGGACAGATTTGACCCCCAGAGCTTAAAGATGACATGCCTGGTCTTCTTATGTGATACTGCATGGCCACGGTACCCACTGGAGGACAACGAACAGTGGCTGGTTGGATGGTCTCTTAAGTATAATACTGTTTTACAATTAGACTGGTTCTGTAGAAAACAAGGGAGATGGTTAGAAGTAGCATATGTGTTGCCCTTTTTCTCTCTGTGATACATGCCAGATTTATGTCCTAAGTGTACAGATTTGGGTGTGAAACCTTCAGCTCCCTCCTGTCCTCCTACTTTGCCCCTGATCATGGGGCTCCAACTTGGGCAAACTGAAAGTCAGGGAATCCCCCTAGGAATGGTTGCCTTGGTCTCAGTAACAACCCAAACTGAGATTCAAACAGCCCAGGTAGAGTAGAGGTCCAAACAAACCCTGTCTCGGTATGACCTCAAGAGTACTCTGGTTTCAATAGAAGTTATCAAGAAGACCATAGAAGTAAGAGAAGCTCAGACAGCAAAAACTTAGGGTGAAATACAGGATGAGATGGAAAACAGAAGACAAAGAGAAAAAGAAAAGCAGATTTCTCCAATCTATCCCTGGGATCGTATGTGCAGAGCAGTTAGAGAGGCTGAGGAACAGCCACACAAGCTGTTGCCTCTTCATGAAACACCCACTGGGGGAAATAATCAATCTATAAGAGTTAATAAGCCCTTTTCTTACCAAGAAATACAAAGAATCAAGGAGGAAGATGGTGGAGGAACAGGATGAAGAGACCACTTTCTCCCCCACAAATTCATCGAAAGAACATTTGAGCGCCAAGCAAATTCCACAGAACAACTTCTGAATGCTGGCAGAGGACATCAGGCACCCAGAAAAGCAGCCCATTGTCTTCAAAAGGAGATAGGACAAAATATAAAAAGATAAAAGAGGTAGGGGCAGAAATCCGTCCCGGGAAGGGAGTCTTAAAAAAGAGAGACGTTTCCAAACACCAGGAAACACTCTTTCTGGTGGGTCTGTGGCAAGCCTTGGAATCTGAAGGCAAAATAACCGGGAGGAAAAATAAATGAAAAATTAAAACCCACAGATTACATGCCTAACAGCAACTCCCAGTGGTGGAACAACCCAGACACTCACATCCCCCACTAGCAAGCCGGGAAGGGACAGGGAAGGGACAGGGAGGAGAGCGTGGCATTGCTTACAATAAGGACCAGGCCTGAATGCCCTCAGGGCAATCTGAGGGAACTAGCTTGAGATAGCAACCCAGACTGTGGGATAGCTATCCCATCCTGCGATCCCATGAAAAGCCCTAACCACCACCAGGCACGCTCACAGAACAAAGGACTGAGCAGAACTAGCCAGCTGCGGACTGGCCCATCCCCCGCTGGAGACAGGCAGGCGAGGGCAGCCAGAGCCATAAGAGGGCAATCGCGGCCCCAGAGAGGCATCCTGTACCAAACTGCAAGCAGTCTTCGTTGCTAACCAAGACTTCTTGGGATTCTGGATGGTTGACATCCACAGAGAGGGTTGCAGCCAGAGATCAGCTTCCCAGAAGAGACACAAGTCCTGCCTGTTGTTCACCCAGAAAACTGAGTGGCTCAGACGAGGGGATAAGTCTCAGCCTTCAACTGGGGGCAACTACGCGTGCCAAGGAAATGGTCACCTGAGCTGCTCGGGCCTGAGACAGGCGCAAAACGCAGGCCCAAGTAAGTCTGTGCCTTTGTAGAGTACCCAAGAACCTGAACCTGAGTGGCTTATATCTGGGAAGTGCATGCAAACCAGGGCCCACAGCAGACAGTTTCCGGCAGAGCAACCTAGAGTCTGAGCAATAGACTGGGAAAGCACACACGCCGTGAGAGAGGGCAAACCCAGTGTGGCTGAATCACTGTGAACACAAGCCAGTGATATTTGTTTGCAGTGTTCCTCCCTCCCCAAAGCATGACTGAACAAGCAAGCCTTAAAAAAAAAGTGCTCACCACCACACCCCTTGTGTCAGGGCGGAAGTTAGACACTGAAGAGACCAGCAAACAGAAGAAGCTAAAATAAGCAGAGGGAACCACTTGGGAAGTGACAGGTGCAATAGATTAAAACCCTGTAGTTAGCATCGACTACATAGGAAGGGGCCTATAGATGGTGAGAAGTACAAGCTGGACCAAGGAACTATCTGAAAATGAACTCACCCCACACTGCAAAAGCTCCAGAGAAAGTCTTTACTATTATCATTTTTTAAATTAAAAAAAATTATTTTTGTTATTTTTAAGTCCCCATTACTCCTTTAATTTTAATTTTTATAACCTATAATTACCTTGCAAAAAAGACCCTATTTTTAAAGCAAACTTCATATATATATTTTTAAGAACCCAATCTTCAGTACCCATTTTTACTTGGGAGTGAGATCACTGGCCTGATTGCTCTCTCCCCCTTTTGACTCTCCTTTTTCTCCAACAGGTCACCTCTATCTCCCCTCGTCCCCTTTTCTTCTCTACCCAATTTGGTGACTCTGTGTGTGTGTTCCAGGCTGTGCAGAACACTTAGGGAACTGATTACTGACTGGATCTGTCTCTCTCCTTTTGATTTCCCCTTTTATCCTCCTGGCCACCTCTGTCTCTTTCCTCCCTCTTCTCTTCTCTGTGTAACTCCATGAACATCTCTGAGGGGTCCAGACTGTGGAAAGCACATCGAGAATTGATTGCTGGCTAGCTTTTTCTCTCCCCTTTTGATTCCCCCTCTTCTCCTGGTCACCTCTATCTCCCTCCTCCCTCTTCTCTTCTCCATGTAACTGTGTACCTCTCCAGGTATCCCTCACTGTAGAGAAACTTTTCATTACTAACCTAGATGTTTTATCATTGGTACTGTATAGATGGAGAAGTCTTGAGGCTACTGTAAGAATAAGACTGAAAACCAGAGGCAGGAGGCTTAAATCCAACTCCTGAGAACACCAGAGAACTCCTGAATCCAGGGAACATTAATCGATAGGAGCTCATCAAATGCCTCCATACCTACACTGAAACAAGCACCACCCAAGGGCCAACAAGCTCCAGAGCAAGACATACCACGCAAATTCTCCAGCAACACAGGAACATAACCCTGAGCCTCAATACACAGGCTGACCAAAGTCACACCAAACCCACTGACATCTCAACTTATTACTGGACATTTCATTGCACTCCAGAAAGAAGAAATCCATCTCCACCCACCAGAACACTGATACAAGCTTCCCTAACCAGAAAGCCTTGACAAGCCACCTGTCCAACCCCATCCACAGCAAGGAACCTCCACAATAAAGAGGAACCACCAATGCCAGAATACAGAAAGGCCACCCCAAACACAGCAATATAAACAAGATGAAAAGGCAGAGAAATACCCAGCAGGTAAAGGAACAAGATAAATGCCCACCAAACCAAACCAAAGAGGAAGAGATAGGGAATCTAGTTGATAAAGAACTGTGAATAATGATAGTGAAAATGATCCAAAATCTTGAAAACAAATTGGAGTTACAGATAAATAGCCTGGAGACAAGGATTGAGAAGATGCAAGAAAGGTTTAACAAGGACCTAGAAGAAATAAAAAAGTCAATATATAATGAATAATGCAATAAGTGAGATCAAAATCACTCTGGAGGGAACCAACAGTAGAATAATGGAGGAAGAAGATAGGATAAGTGAGGTAGAAGATAGAATGGTAGAAAAAAATGAAATAGGGAAAAAGAATTAAATGAGGACAACCTCAGAGACCTCTGGGACAATGTTAAACGCCCCCAACATTTGAATCATAGGAGTCCCAGAAGAAGACAAAAAGAAAGACCATGAGAAAATACGTGAGGAGATAATAGTTGAAAACTTCCCTAAAATGGGGAAGGAAATAATCACCCAAGTCCAAGAAACCCAGAGAGTCCCAAACAGGATAAACCCAAGGTGAAATACCCCAAAACACATATTAATCAAATTAACAAAGATCAAACACAACAAATATTAAAAGCAGCAAGGGAAAAACAACAAATAACACACAAGGGGTTTCCCATAACGATAACAGCTGATCTTTCAGTAGAAACTCTTCAGACCAGAAGGGAATGGCAGGACATACTTAAAGTGATGAAAGAAACTACAGCCCAGATTACTGTACCCAGCAAGGATCTCATTCAAATATAAAGGAGAAATCAAAAGCTTTACGGAGAGGCAAAAGCTGAGAGAATTCAGCACCACCAAACCAGCTCTCCAACAAATGCTAAAGAATCTTCTCTAGACAGGAAACACAGAAAGGGTGTATAAACTCGAACCCAAAACCATAAAGTAAATGGCAGTGGGATCATACTTATCAATAATTACCTTAAATGCAAATGGGTTGAATGTCCCAACCAAAAGACAAGCCTGGCTGAATGGATACAAAAACAAGACCCCCTATATATGTTGTCTGCAAGAGACCCACCTCAAAACAAGGGACACATACAGACTGAAAGTGAAGGGCTGAAAACAGATATTCCGTGCAAATAGAGACCAAAAGAAAGCAGGAGTAGCAATACTCATATCAGATAAATAGACTTTAAAACAAAGGTTGTGAAAAGAGAGAAAGATGGACACTACATAATGATCAAAGGATCAATCCAAGAAGAAGATATAACAATCATACATGCACCCAACATAGGAGCACCACAATATGTAAGACAAATGCTAACAAGTATGAAAGGGGAAATTAACAATAACACAATAATAGTGGGAGACTTTAATACCTCACTCACACCTATGGATAGATCAACTAAACAGAAAATTAACAAGGAAACACAAACTTTAAATGATACAATAGACAGACCTAATAGATATCTATAGGACATTACACCCCAAAACATTGAATTTCACCTCTTTCTCAAGCGCACATGGAACCTTCTCCAGGATCGATCACATCCTGGGCCATAAATCTAGCCTTGATAAATTCAAAAAACTGAAATCATTCCAAGCATCTCTTCTGACCACAATGCAGTAAGATTAGATGTCAATTGCAGGAGAAAAACTATTAAAAATCCCAACATATGGAGGCTGAACAACATGCTGCTGAATAACCAACAAATCACAGAAGAGATCAAAATATGCATAGAAACGAATGAAAATGAAAACACAACAACCCAAAACCTAGGGGACACTGTAAAAGCAGTACTAAGGGGAAGGTTCATAGCAATACAGGCTTACCTCAAGAAACAAGAAACAAGTCAAATAACCTAACTCTACACCTAAAGAAACTTGAAGAAATGAAGAACCCCAGGGTTAGTAGAAGGAAAGAAATCTTAAAAGTTAGGGCAGAAATAAATGCAAAAAACAAAAACAAAAGAGACCATAGCAAAAATCAACAAAACCAAAAACTGGTTCTTTAAGATAAAATTGACAAACCATAAGCCAGACTCATCAAGAAACAAAGGGAGAAAAATCAACAAAATTAGAAATGAAAATGGAGAGATCACAACAGGCAACACAGAAATACAAAGGATCATAAGAGACTATTATCAGCAACTATATGCAAATAAAATAGACAACTTGGAAGAAATGGACAAATTCTTAGAAAAGTACAACTTTCCAAAACTGAACCAGAAAGAAATAGAAAATCTTAACAGACCCATCACAAGCATGGAAATTGAAACTGCAATCAGAAATCTTGCAACAAACAAAAGCCAGAACCAGACAGCTTCACAGGTGAAATCTACCAAAAATTTATAGAAGAACTAACACCTATCCTACTCAAACTCTTCCATAAAATTGCAGAAGAAGGTAAACTTCCAAACTCATTTTATGAGGCCACCATCCCCCTAATACCAAAACCTGACAAAGATGCCACAAAAAACTACAGGCCAATATCATTGATGAACATAGATGCAAAAATCCTTAACAAAATTCTAGCAAACAGAATCCAACAACATATTAAAAAGATCATACATCATAACCAAGTGAGCTTTATCCCAGGGATGCAAGGATTCTTCAATATCCGCAAATCAATGTAATACACCACATTAACAAATTGAAAAATAAAAACCATATGATTATCTCAATAGATGCAGAGAAAGCCTTTGACAAAATTCAACATCCATTTATGATAAAAACCCTGCAAAAAGCAGGAATAGATGGAACATACCTCAACATAATAAAAGCTATATATGACAAACCCTCAGGAAACATAATCCTCAGTGGTGAAAAATTGAAAGCATTTCCCCTAAAGTCAGGAACAAGACAAGGATGCCCACTTTGACCGCTACTATTCAACATAGTTTTGGAAGTTACAGCCACAGCAATCAGAGCAGAAAAATGAATCCAGATAGGAAAAGAAGAAGTAAAACTCTCATTGTTTGCAGATGACATGATCCTCTACATAGAAAACCCTAAAGACTCCACAGAAAATTACTAGAGCTATTCAATGAATATAGTAAAGTTGCAGGATATAAAATTAAAATACAGAAATCCCTTGCATTCCTATACACTAACAATGAGAAAACAGAAAGAGAAATTAAGGAAACAATTCCATTCACCATTGCAGCGAAAAGAATAAAATACTTAGGAATATATCTACCATTGTACATGTGATTGGTAATAGAAGCAAGATGCAATGCTGTAAAGAGCAATGTTGAATAGGAACCTGGAATGTCAGGTCCATGAATCAAGGCAAATTGGAAGTGATCAAACGAGATGGCAAGGGTGAATGAACATCGACATTCTAGGAATCAGCGAACTAAAATGGACTGGAATGGGTGAATTTAACTCAGATGACCATTATATCTACTACTGCAGGCAGGAATCCCTCAGAAGAAATGGAGTAGGCATCATGGTCAACAAAAGAGTCCAAAATGCAGTACTTGGATGCAATCTCCAAAACAACAGAGTGATCTCTGTTTGTTTCCAAGGCAAACCATTCAATATCACAGTTACCCAAGTCTATGCCCCAACCAGTAATGCTCAAGAAGCTGAAGTTGAACGGTTTTATGAAGANATAAAAACCATATGATTATCTCAATAGATGCAGAGAAAGCCTTTGACAAAATTCAACATCCATTTATGATAAAAACCCTGCAAAAAGCAGGAATAGATGGAACATACCTCAACATAATAAAAGCTATATATGACAAACCCTCAGGAAACATAATCCTCAGTGGTGAAAAATTGAAAGCATTTCCCCTAAAGTCAGGAACAAGACAAGGATGCCCACTTTGACCGCTACTATTCAACATAGTTTTGGAAGTTACAGCCACAGCAATCAGAGCAGAAAAATGAATCCAGATAGGAAAAGAAGAAGTAAAACTCTCATTGTTTGCAGATGACATGATCCTCTACATAGAAAACCCTAAAGACTCCACAGAAAATTACTAGAGCTATTCAATGAATATAGTAAAGTTGCAGGATATAAAATTAAAATACAGAAATCCCTTGCATTCCTATACACTAACAATGAGAAAACAGAAAGAGAAATTAAGGAAACAATTCCATTCACCATTGCAGCGAAAAGAATAAAATACTTAGGAATATATCTACCATTGTACATGTGATTGGTAATAGAAGCAAGATGCAATGCTGTAAAGAGCAATGTTGAATAGGAACCTGGAATGTCAGGTCCATGAATCAAGGCAAATTGGAAGTGATCAAACGAGATGGCAAGGGTGAATGAACATCGACATTCTAGGAATCAGCGAACTAAAATGGACTGGAATGGGTGAATTTAACTCAGATGACCATTATATCTACTACTGCAGGCAGGAATCCCTCAGAAGAAATGGAGTAGCCATCATGGTCAACAAAAGAGTCCGAAATGCAGTACTTGGATGCAATCTCAAAAACGACAGAATGATCTCTGTTCGTCTCCAAGGCAAACCATTCAATATCACAGTTATCCAAGTCTATGCCCCAACCAGTAATGCTGAAGAAGCTGAAGT
>SJYT01084428.1:115052-127950 GCA_006410635.1 Cephalophus harveyi
CATTCCAAGGCCAAATTTGCCTGTGACTCCAGGTGTTTCTTGACTTCCTACTTTAGCATTCCAGTCCCCTATAATGAAAAGGACATCTTTTTTGGGTGTTAGTTCTAAAAGATCTTGTAGGTCTTCATAAAACCGTTCAACTTCAGCTTCTTCAGCATTACTGGTTGGGGCATAGACTTGGATAACCGTGATATTGAATGGTTTTCCTTGGAGACGAACAGAGATCATTCTGTCGTTTTTGAGATTGCATCCAAGTACTGCATTTTGGACTCTTTTGTTGACCATGATGGCTACTCCATTTCTTCTGAGGGATTCCTGCCCACAGTCTTGACCATCTGGTGATGTCCATGTGTAGAGTCATCTCTTGTGTTGTTGGAAGATGATGTTTGCTATGACCAGTGCGTTCTCTTGGCAAAACTGTTCGCCTTTGCCCTGCTCATTTTGTACTCCAAGACCAAACTCGCCTGTTACTCCAGGTTATCTCTTGACTTCTTGCTTTTGCATTCCAGTGTCTTATAGTTGTCTTACAGTTTTTCAAGCACAGTTTTTATTTCCTTAGGTAGTTTATTCCCAGGAATTTTATTCTTTTTGATTATAAGTGGGATTAGTTCCTTAGTTTCTTGTTTGTTGCTAGTATATAGAAATGCAACAGATTTCTCTATATTAATTTTGTACCCTTTACTGAATTAATTGAGCTCTAGTAGTTTTTTGGTGGCATCTTTAGGATTTTCTTTATATAGTATGATACCTGCAAGTAGTGGTTTTTTTGTTGTTGTTTTTTTTTCTAACTGCTTCTTTTCCAATTTAGATTTCTTTTCTTTCTTGTTTGATTGCTGTAGCTATGACTTCCAGGAGTGTTGAATGAAAGTGGTGAGAGTGGGCCTCATTGTCTTGTTTCTGATCTTAGAGGAAATGCTTTCAGTTTTCATAGTTGAGTATGATGTTAGCTGTGGGTTGTCATGTATGACCTTTATTATGTTGAGGTATGTTCCCTTTGCCCATTTTCTGAAGATTTTTTTATCATAAGTAGATGCTGAATTTTGTAAAAAGATTTTTATGTATCTTTTTAGATAATTGTGTGTTCTTTATCACTTTGTTCATGTGATGTGTATTAATTTTGTGGATATTGAAAACTCTTTGTATCCTTGGATTAAATCCCACTTGATCATGGTATATGACCCTTTTAATTTATTATTGTATTTGGTTTGCTAGTTTTCTTTTTGAGGACTGTTTCATATATGTTCATCAGTGATATTGGCCTGATTTTTTTTTATCTGGTTTTGGTATCAGGATGATACTGGCATCATAGAATGAGTTGGTAAGCATTCCTTCCATTGAGTTTTTTTGGAATAGTTTTAGAAGGGTAGGTGTTAACTCATCTAATTGTTTGATAGAATTCACCTGAGAAGTCATCTGCTCGTGTACTATTCTTTGTTATTATTTTTTTTTAGTGATTAATTTCACTATTGGTAATTCATGTTTTCTGTTTCTTCATGTTCAGACTTGGGAGACTATTTTTTTAGGGATTTGTTCATTTTTGCTAGGTGATCCATTGTATTGGCATGTAGTTCTAGTAATCTCTTATGATCCTTTGCTTTTCTGTGGTGTTGATTGCAAGTTCTCCTTTTCTGTTTCTAATTTTATTGATTTGGGCCATCTCCTGATAAGTCCAAGAAAGATTTATTGATTTGTTTTTTTTTTACCTTTACTTAGCTCAGGTCTGGGTCACAGGGTGATTGACTGCAGAACCTAGGGGGACCCCGTGGCTAATGCTGGCTCATTATTGGGTGGAGTCGTCCAAGAGACCCCAGGCTGTTGCCCATCCCCTCATGGGTACAAAGGTCCTGGCTAGTGCTGACCTACTGGCAGATAGAACAGGTCCTGAAGTCTGATTGCAGGGCCCAGGTGTCCCAGAGCTGTGCTGGATTGCGGGTGATCAGGCTGGTTCCTGTCATGGTTGAGTGTAGGGTTGTGGGGGGTTCCTGAAGTTTGTATAGCTTGCTAGTGGGTGGTCAGCTATCAGAGCTGCAGTTTTCTTTTGGCTGGTGTCTGCTTCTTGGTGGGGGGCAGGGGGTGGGAGTCGCTGGGTCCTAGGGTCTCTGGCTTGAAAGCCCTGGTGGGTGGGGCTGGGTCCTGGGCCATCTAGTGGGCAGCGTTGTGCCCTGAAGGTCTTCGATAGCCTGTCTCCTGGTGGTGAGGCTGTCAGCTGCTGGGCTGGAGGCATCCCAGCCTGACAACTACAGGATGTTTGGTGGGAGCAGAGCTAGTCCTGAAACTAAAACTAGAGGGAGAGTTCCACAGTGGCACCTGCCAGCACAGTGTCTGCCTGGCAGAACAGGCCCTCCCAGAATGACTGCCCGTGTCTTTGTCCTCACGGTGGGGGAGCTGCATTGCCTCCTGCCTCTCTGGGAGACTTGTAAGTCTGGCCGAAGTTCCTACCAAATTCCTGCTTCTACCCCAGGGTCCTGGAGCACGTGAGAGCCTGTGTGCGCCCTTTCAGAGTGGAGTCTGTGTTCCTCAGCCCTCGGGGACTCCTGAAAGGAAGCCCTGCTGGCCTTCACAGTCAGATACCCCGGGAGCTCCTGTTCCCAGTGTGGGGCCCCTGACCCCAGGAGCCCAGCGTGGGGTGCAGACCTCTGACTCCTGTAGGAGAAGCTCTGCAGCCGGCGTTCTCCCATTTGTAGGCTGCCCACCCAGAGTTATGACTTGACTGTATCTTGACTCCGTCCCTCCTACCCATCTCCTTGTGGTTCCTCTTTATCTTTAGCTGTATATCCTTTCTGGTAGATTCTGGTCTTTTTCATCTGTAGTACTTGTGCAGATAGCTGTGATTTTGTGGTGCCTGTAAAGAAGTGAGCTCAGGGTATTTCTCCTCTGCCCTCTTGGCTGATCTATTAGACTATCTTCAAGTGAATTAAGGGATGTGGGCTGGGCTTCTGTTTCATGTAGAGCACGGTGCCTGGAACTGAAACTCACCTAACTGTGGTCTCACCTCAGAGTGGAGTGGGATGTTTGCTGTACTTACTTGATGAACCATCCTTTTTAAAAAAATATAGTAGCTCGGGATCATATATGCATTCATCCTCCTATAGGTTCATATTGACAGACCTCCTACATTCTCTTAAATAACTTTTTTTTTCCCCCTAAGAAGCAGCTTCATGTACATTTATTTTTTGGACACAAGTTCAGAATCTTACATTTCTTCTTATTAAAACTATTCCAAATTGATCTGAAACATTATGTGATTGGCTGACTTGTGGGAAGATTTTAATCCTGTCAGTATATTTGTTATTTTTCTCAATTTCATGATATCTACAAATTTTAAAGCATACCTTGTTAGGCTTGTTGTTATTCAGTTGCTAAGTTGTGACCAAATCTTTGTGACCCCATGTACTGCAGCATGCCAGGCTTCCCTGTCCTTCACTGTCTCCCAGAGTTTGCTCAAACTCATGACCATAGGGTCGATAATGGTATCCAACCATCTCATCTTCTGCTGCCCACTTCTCCTCTTGCCCTCCATCTTTCCCATCATCAGGGTCTCTTCCAGTGAGTCTACTCTTTGCATCAGGTGGACAAAGTATTGGAGCTTCAGCTTCAGCATCCATCCTTCCAATGAATATTCAGGGTTGATTTCCTTTAGGATCGACTGATTTGATCTCTTTGCAGTCCAAGGGACTGTCTAGAGGCTTCTCCAACACCACAGTTCAAAAGCATCAGTTCTTCGGTGCTCAGCCTTCTTTCTGGTCTGGCTCTCACATCCATACATGACTACTGGAAAAGCCGTGGCTTTGACTTATTTGAATCTTTCTCGCCAAAATGATGTCTGTTTTTTAAAACACTTGTCTACTTTTGTCATAGCTTTCTTTCCAAGGAACAAGTGTCTTTTAAATTTCATGGCTGCAGTCAGACTGCCTACAGTTAATTTTGAAGCCCAAGAAAATAAAGTCTGTTACTGTTTCCATTTTTTTCCCCATCTATCTGCTATGAAGTGATGGGACTGTATGCCATGATCTTAGTGTTTTGAAAGTTGAGTTTTAAGCCAGATTTTTCACTCTCCTCTTTCACCTTCATCAAAAGGATCTTTAGTTTCTTTTTGCTTTCTGCCATTAGGGTGGTATTATCTGCATATCTCAGCTTGTTGATACTTCTCTCGGCAGTCTTGATTCCAGCTTGTGATTCATCCAGCCTGGCATGTCACATGATGTACAAACTCCAGGAAATGGTGAAGGACAGGGAGGCCAGGTGTGCTGCAGTCCATGGGGTCGCAAAGAGTCAGACACGACTGGGCGACTGAACAACAACTCTGTATAGAAGTTAAGTAAACAGGGTGACAGTATACAGCCTTGACACACTCTTCCCAGTTTTGAAACCAGTCTGTTGTTCCATGTTCAGTTCTAACTTTTGCTTCTTGACCTTCATACAGGTTTCTCAGGAGATAAGTAAGGTAGTCTGGTGTTCCCATCTCTTTTAAGAATTTTCTACAGTTCATTGTGATCCACAGAGTCACAGCTTTAGTGTAATGAATGAAGCAGAAATAGATGTTTTTCTGGAACTCCCTTGCTTTCTCCATGATCCAACGAATGTTGGCATCTTGATCTCTGGTTCCCCTGCTTCTTTGAAACCCAGCTTGTATTATATACATCTGGGAGTTCTTGGTTCACATGCTGCTGAGGGATTTTGAGCATAACTTCACTAGCATGTGAAATGAGTACAACTCTGTGGTAGTTTGAGCATTCTTTGGCATTGCCTTTCTTTGGGATTGGAATGAAAACTGACCTTTTCCAGTCCTGCGGCCACTGCTGAGTTTTCCAACTTTGCTGACATATTGAGTGCAGCACTTTAACATCATCTCCTAGGATTTTAAATAGCTCAACTGGAATTCCATCACCTCCACTAGCTTTGTTCATACTAATGATTCCTAAGGCCCACTTGACTTCACACTCTCGGATGTCTGGCTCTAGGGAGTGACATGTAATCACAGATGAAATCTTTAGCCATTTCAAGCTTGTTTCTTCATCTGTGAATGGGGCTGATGATAAGATTATGGTTACTGTGAGGAATGAATGTGGAGATGTTCACAGAGCAGCCAGTGCAGTTCTTGGGACATTGTATGTATTCAGTGTACTTTAGCTCTCATTAATTACTCACATCACTGACATCAGAGTTGAGCAGGAGAGAGAAGAACAGATACCTGTGTCACACCACTCAAAGCTACTCTCCTAGGTTTATGTATATTCATTAATAATGGTCCTGTTTTTATTTTGCTCACCAAGACACATTGGAGAATTTTTAAATTGCCTTTCTTGAGTACACTGTCTGACACTGCTTTATTTACCTAATTCTTCCCAACTCACCCCCAAAACTTAGTTTTTTAGTGATCCATCCACCCAACTTTTTCCAAGACACTTTAACTACCACTCATTTCTTTTAAAACTTCAAAATACCTAAATAATGAATTCTACCTGGTAGGTAAGAGCATATGAAGTGATTTATTGATACTGGTTAAGATCCCTTATATACAGGTAGAAACCATCAAAATTGTACAGGGAACCACGAAGAATATTGATAAAGACAGTTTTACAGACAACAACTGGCAAATAGTCTTAACATACACAACATGTAATTATGAAAAAAAACGTAGAACACAAATTGTTCCACAAAATAGATTCCAAGGTTATTTAAAAGTCTGCTATGCAAACCTTAAGTTGAAAAATGTTCAATGGGGTTATATTGTTTAAAAAAAATTAAGTATAATGTAAAAATTAAGTTTTTTTATCCCTTACTGTAAATGGGAGAGGAACCGAGACAACTTTTTACCCCAAATCTATACATTTTGAAAAATAATTTATATGTCTAGCACAAAGAAAGAAAATTGAGAATGTTTACAGTTCTGTAAACTATGCCTTTCATGAAATGCAAACTGCATCATTTTTTTAAAATTGTGCAATCAGAAATAGACTGTTCCCTTTAAGGTACAATTGTACCTCAATTGGCTTTATACCTGAGCACCAAAGCTGAAGTTCTAAAATGCCGTCTTGGAAAGCTATTCTGAAAATGAGCAAGAAATCAAAACTAGACTGTTACTATCCAGAAAATTAGGCACCAAGAAGGAGAGTGTCTCCTTAGAAATGCAGTATTAACAATAGAGAAGGTTCTGTTAATTAAGCAGCTGACAGATCTCCTTGTGAACACAACAAAGGAAATCCACGTAGGATGATCCTCCATAAAGTCCTTTGTCTTCTACCAGGAACTGTCGGAAAACCATTTCTGGCTGTTCTCGCTGCTTTACTATCGTCAGCTAGGAAGAAAACAACAAGGCAGCTGGTTATAAACATTTCCTGAATGTGGCTCAATTCTGTATGCTTCAGTTCCGCCATAATTACATGTCTGTTGTCTATGAGTCCTTGGAGGAGGATGGAAAATGCCTGTTACCCAGAGTGAAGAGAGGCGTTGAGCGCAAAGCCACAAAAATCAAGACATGTAAGTGGCAACAATGAAACGCAAGCAGAATGCTACGGAAATGGCTTCACAATGGCAGTGACTCGCTGAACCTTAAAGGACAGGGTAGGATCTCCTTAAGGATGTGGGAGTATGGTGTTAGGGAGCATTCTACTGGGGAACCACGTGCCAGATACACAGTCCTGGATGGCAGGTAAATTGGCACACACTTCTAGAAGTCCGTGGGAGGTGACGCTTTTGGGTTTTTGTAGAAAATGTGAATCAGTGAAGGTGATGAAGAACTGGCTGTGGTGCATAGCGTTCACTAGGGCGATGAGGGAAACGAGACAGGAAGCAGCTGGAAGCATCTAAGGTGGGAGACAGTCAAGACCTGGATGAAGCAGTGTAGCTGCAAAGGAGACAGATGGAAAAGATAATGTTCTTAAACTACTGAAATTAATCTTAAAATATTCAAAATAATTTTACACCAATTACATGTGGAAACGGTAATATTTTGGATAAGTTAAAACCTTATCAAAATTGTTTTTCATTTTAATTGTGGCTGCTACAAAGTATAGAGTTAATGTGCAGCTTGCATTATTGGACAGTGCTGCTCTAGAGGGAGAGACCCATGGGTAGGAAGCCCAGAAAAAGGCAGTTTGTCATGAATACTCTCAGCTCTTCTGTTGACCCACTTACTCACTTGTATTTCAAGAAGTTAAAGCAGACGATCAGAATGGTCAGAATTTGGTATCTGTTGAGCTGTGTGCGTGGTTAATGGAGACAGATATGCAAAACATTGTCTCCATCTACCACCTGCACAATTAAGAAGAACCAGGGCATCGTCTCTCACTTCCTTTTGCCTGGTGAAACCACCCAAAGTGCCTGCAGCTACCGGCTTCGCACCCGCTACAGCGAGGAAGGCACGTTCCGTATCGGCTGGGTGCAGCTACCGTTTGGAGCTGGCTAATTCCACGTGGACACGGACACATGTGACGTCTTGGCTGGTCGTGCCAGGCCCTGACACTGGAACAGCAGTGTGCAGAGTCATATTCCATCTGATGAAGGGAAAGAAACTAGCCCCTCCCATGGGAACATCGCCAAGGAGTTGAAAGTGTGCATCCTGGTGAGCCTGAAACCAAGGCAGTTTTCTTGAAAAGAGAAATTTACGCAAGTAAATTGTCTTCTCCACCTTTCCCCAGGTGCTGCTAGGATTCTGCCATTGTCTGCTATGGGCAACACCAGTGTGGGTCTGGCCTCAGTGAGACAGCTCAGGCTGAGACTGGGCAGAATAAAAACACCATGGAGGGAAGGATTTGAGGCCCTAATTTCCTTAGAATTTAATTTTTCTATGGAAATTAATGGAAGTTCACATTGCTCATCTGGGGGGTACTGCCATTCATTTATTTAGTTTTTGGTTTAAATGTAGTGGTCACTGTAAGACCTTCTCTGATGTGTTCATCTGGCCATGATCTGAAGTAGGAAATGGAAGAGGGGATGAATTTCAACCTTGGAAGAAACTCAACTTTAAGGTAAAGGAATTAATATCCTGCTATCGCATTTGAGTCTCTACAAAGCTGGATCACCCAGCACTTGGTGGAAAGTCTCAGGGAACTGCATTTATAGAAGCGGTGGATATGGCATCTTGACATGCTGGTAGTCTTCTTGTGGATACACCACCCATGTTGGGAGGGACTGGGAATCTGTGTGTTATTCCCCTCAGTGTTTCCACAGGGAGGGACGCAGCTCGGTGGGGTGGGGTGGGGTGGGGAGGGGAGAGGACTATAAAATGGTCACTGCTGGTCTCCCCACCACGTTCCTGTGTGCCCTCTCCATGGAAGGACTGGTTAATCCAACTGGTCTAAATGGGATATTCTCTGGGCCATGTTACCAGTGCTTAGAGAATTATTGTACTTCAAAATGCATTTTCTTCTCTCACATTGCCTGTTTCCCAGGGCACAGATAAATGATGGCAGGGATCAGGATGGCCGAAAAGGAGTATGCTGAACGAGAGGAGAGCGCCATGGGTATAACTTAGGAGAGCATCAACTTGTCTTAAGAGGCAGATGGATAAAGAGAAGCCAAAGGAAGAAGGTCAATGAGAAAGAATCAGGAGAGTAGGATGTCTTGAAAGCGGACAGAAGAGAAACACTGAGGAAAGCAGCAGTACTCAATCCTGTAAAGGGGTTGAGAAGAAAATGTCTTTAGCAGTTTGGCAGTTTCGAGAAAACTGGAGCTGGGAAGGAAATTACAAGCAGTTATTAACATTTCAGGAAGTACGGTGGGAAAATGCCTGCTATGTTTCTAGTGTTCAGTACACATTTGTGGGATAAAAAGGAAAAGGAAGCAGCACCTTGGAGAAGCAGCAGCTTCAAAGAAGGAAGATGTGACAACAGCTTGTAAACTGGAAAGGAGCCAGTGGGGAGGGAGTATTCTAGGAAGCACAAGAGGAAGAAGAGATACTTTGGAGCCTGGAGAACCATGAGCAGGGCAGGGCTAGAATTTCAGTAAAGCATTTGATTTAGGTAATCTGGGAATACACTGTGATAGAAATCTTTTTTTTTTTTTTTTTTAATAATTCTCCCACAAATATAAGACTGTGCAGACAGTGAGCTCTAAGAGGGCTGATTCTCTGAAAAACTAAGTAGCATAATCGAGAAGGTAGCAATGCCTTCTGGTTTAATTTTGCTATCCTTGACCCTTTTCTCCTCCTAGTCAATCTGGACTCTTTCAAAGATATAAAGACTCTTTAAATGTGTCTTTATTTCCTTTGTGTGATCCATTTTCAAAGGTTGGAGAAGATGTAAAACCAAGTGCATGGACTGAACAGCCAGGACAGGCCTGTGTCTGTTGTGACCTAGCTGTGCGCCCTGACCAGGTCAGCGCACTCCTTTTCACGTCTGCTAAGCAGCAACGGCAGCTGAGAGGCTGTGGGGGACCAGGCATCTCCTGGATTCCTTCAGCTCTCACATTTCTGGATTTTAGATTTTCAAATTCTTTGAAACCCTGAAAATATCAAGGATTTTGCAAACAGAGATACATTTGCAAGTAGCACATTAAAAAAAATCATTTAAGCTAAAATTAGTATTAATATAATTTCTTATATTTATATATCATATTTGGTGACTACTCCAGATATTTTAATAACCACAGCTGACATGACCTTGATAAGCAGGTCATGATGCAGGTGAGAGAAAGGAGAGGAGAGGAAAGGGTTTTCTTTTTTCCTGGAAGAAGGGGTTACTGAGCACAGGGGTGATCGCCACGTTTAGTCTGGCTCCTTCTCTGCAATTTGGGGCCAGTTGTGGAGATGCAGCCACTAGGACAAAGGTGGCTCATCCTTGCTGTGCATTCTGAACACTAGTTCTGGTCAATCTGTTGTCATAAGACCCTAAGATTTCATCACATGTCTCCAGGGTGTTCAGAGTGTTGTGTGAAGAACATGTTTAGTTTGAGTCTTCTCTGCCATCTCTAGGTCCTGCCCTAAAACTGAACCCAAGTAGTGATGTAAAAACAGTTCTGGAAAGGTTTTGTTTAACCAGATGTCCTAGAGATTATAAAGCTCTTTATTCAACTTTCCTAAGTTCTACTAAAGTTGATGTTTGCATGCATGAGTATCTATCATGGTAAAGAACACTGATATAAACTGATATAATATTTATGTTTTGGGGGAACAATAGCCCCACAATACCCTGGTCCTTGTAGAGGCCTGCTTGTAGCTGAGTGTCCTGCACCTCTGCAGGAAGTAGTTCAGTAATAGACTACCGTCATCTGTACATTCCAGGCAATTCTACTATTGAGCTTGAAAAGGAAAACAGGGGTGAGCACTCGGCACTTAGCAACAAGGCATAATTTTCCTGACTTAACAGACATTTTACATTCTTTTAGTCATACTCAAAAAAAGCTTGGAAGGACTAGGATAACAAAATTTTTCAGAGATAATAAATCAAAAGCTGTAAAAGTCAAATTTAACAAATGATTTTATACTTCTATAATTTTAAGGATTGAAGGAAAAGTCATTTCAAAGACTTAATATCAATTGTTTCTAAGTTAATACTAAGATAGCCCATAGTTAATGCATGGTGATAGTTATTTTTGTATGTGTGTGGTTGACAAGTAAGTAGGTATGCTCAGAGACTGTGAGTTTTCTATGAGAAATCACATTATAAAAATATAGGACATGCATTTTAAAGTCTGTAAGGAAATCAAAACACTTGAAAGAAGAAAATCTCATTCTTACCTTCATTGAATATGGCCGCTTTTGTTGGATAATACCCATTATCATTCTGAGTGTTTGTGAGTATGGATTTCCCACCTCAGGCAATAATGTCTAAATTTAAGGAAAATAAAGTTTAAGTTTCAGTACAAGTTATAACATTTAGATATAAGCAGAATGAGATTATTAGAATGTTAAAGTTAAAAAATATCCTTCCACGCTGTTGGCTTAGTTCATCTACCTAAAAGCCAAAAATGTGAAATAAAAATGCATTAAAAATGATTCATACTTATCAGCATAATTTGATACAAACAGTGTATGATTTTTGTCAAGTCACCATGTCAAGTGGTGTCATGTCAAGTCACCATGATTTTAATTCCTCTGCAAGATGGATATTTCAAGGCTGTTTTATGAGAGAAGGATATACCTCATTCCTTCAGTGGATCAGCAGCAGGACCCTGAGGCATTACCCCACGTGGAAAATGCCAATCAAATACCACTGTCCCGACATTCAAACCACCAAATGCTGACTTCTCAGAGGGAATGTGGCCTCTTAGATTTCCCTGAAATCTGGGTAATGGTATATAAAAGATAGCACCCACTGCATGTGGCCCCCAGGGGACATGAGCGATCTGGACTTAGATTTCTTTCATTAAGACAGTAAATGTTAATGCTTACTTCTAAGCAAGGAGATACCAAGAGCTAAGACAACATCTGTGAGTTAGCCACTGGAAAAGTGAACTGGAACATTTTACCAAAAAGTCACACATCTCAGGAAAAGATCATAGCCAATATTTTTCACAGGAGTTGTTTAAAAAAAATGGCAAGAAATTCATTATTTATATTCACATTCCACACCCTCTATGTATTCTCTTGACATTTAAGACTATTTTTTAATTTTCATTTAAAAAACAAACATAAAGTAAGTATACTTTATGTATATATCTCAAAGTGCCAACTGCCTCTAAAAAGAAAGCAATATTTGGTTTTTTGTCTTACTTTTTGAAGAAAGTTGAGAAGAAATATGGAGACATAAGTACAAACCTAGCAATCTGTTGCTTTGTGGTGGACAGACTTTGGCTACTTCATATGTATATTCAACAAATATCCATTAACACTTATTTTATATGTGGAAATTTAATGTTTAATATATGACATAAGAGGAGGCTTCCTTAAATTTTATATAAACATTCTTCACACTTATAGTTCTTTGCCCACTGAATTTTAATTTTTAAGAAACTGCATTTCTAATCATTCTTAATTTCAACCACATGCAAACATCTATTTCTAAATCTTCATCTTAAAACTAACCTCTTAATGGATACCTTTAACTTCTTTAAAAATATATTTTTACATTCATAATACATATGCAGCTCTCTAAACTGACTACATATCTATTTAACCTGAAATTTAAATCCAGACTCCTCCTCCAGATGCTAAGTGTCTACCTTCATACCAGAAATTAAAGCCTTAAGCCATCTGCCAAAATGTGAGTGAGCACTCAGGGAACAAATTCTCTGCTGCATTCTGCATCTGAATTCATAGGGAATCCAGTCAAGCAGAGGAAGACAACCATCACAGCAGTGGGGCTCACACGGTGGTCTGCAAATAAGGTATGCAGTCAGTGTGAGTCTCAGAGTATACTAGGAAAACCAACAATTATAGTTTAAGAAGAACATCATTTGTGTTCATTCCACATCAAATCTAAAATCTCTTGAAATAAATGAAACAGAAGGGTGCATAATTTGTTTTTGTGGGATGGTCATATCTGTAGCTAAACATGTCTGACAGATTCTACATCCTTGTGAATATGCAGTTCGGCACCAGGGATGAGCCCAGAGCCTAAGACCAAACTCACTTCCCACCTCTGCCACTTACTACTGAAAGAACTTGTCTCTACACCTCACTGGAGATGTCTAGAAAATGTTGATACTAGTATCTGTCTCAGATTTGTTACAAGAATTAAATGAAATAGTGTGTTTAAAGTATTTGGAGCACAGTTCAGTTCAGTCGCTCAGTCGTGTCCGACTCTTTGCGACCCCATGAATCGCAGCACGCCAGGCCTCCCTGTTCATCACCATCTCTCGGAGTTCACTCAGACTCACATCCATCGAGTCAGTGATGCCATCCAGCCATCTCATCCTCGGTCGTCCCCTTCTCCTCCTGCCCCCAATCCCTCCCAGCATCAGAGTCTTTTCCAATGAGTCAACTCTTCGCATGAGGTGGCCAAAGTACTGGAGTTTC
>SJYT01084428.1:128992-196143 GCA_006410635.1 Cephalophus harveyi
GCCAAAGCCTTTGACTGTGTGGATCACAATAAACTGTGGAAAATTCTGAAAGAGATGGGAATACCAGACCACCTAACCTGCCTCTTGAGAAATCTGTATGCAGGTCAGGAAGCAACAGTTAGGACTGGACATGGAACAACAGACTGGTTCCAAATAGGAAAAGGAGTGCGTCAAGGCTGTATATTGTCACCCTGCTTATTTAACTTATTTGGAGCACAGTGATTAACAAATAGGAAATGCTCTGGTAGTGTTGGCAGTCTCTATTAAAGCATTAATTTGGTTGTTGGATAATACTTTATATACAAACAACTTTATGCTAGCTAATTGTTATTCATTAAAACATGAAATTCTCTTATATAGAACTATAGACCTTATTGTTTTATCTATAATACATGGTTGCCCATGAACAAAAAGCATTTAAGAATTTGTTTATTACTGCAAAACAAAGAAAAAATATATACCTACCATATCCGTGTTGACATGTGCAAGAGATGGCACGTTAAAGATTCCTTGAATCAGTTCTGGTGGGCTGCTTACTCCCAACCATAAGAACATATTTAGACCATTGGCCAAGAGGAAGATTCCTTCTTCTGAAAGACGGGTCTCAGAGCAGCGAATAGCAGCAGGTAACGTGGTGCTCTTGACATCCAAGGTGTGCTGCGAGGCAGAGGCGAGAGTCAGAAGGCCCTCCCGCTCCCTCCTTCCTCTCCTACCCTTTCCCCCTCCTCCCTCCCAGCTCACATCAATGAGTCCTTGCTCTGCGCCAGGCATTCTAGTCATTAAACAGTAATCCCCACCTTGTATAGCTAACCACGTTCTGGAGGGAAGAAAGGACAGCAGATAATCTAAGTATATAGAAATTTAGACGGTGTTAAGTGCTGTGAAGGAAATCCAACCAGTCCATACTGAAGGAGATCAGCCCTGGGATTTCTTTGGAAGGAATGATGCTAAAGCTGAAACTCCAGTACTTGGGCCACCTCATGAGAAGAGTTGACTCATTGGAAAAGACTCTGATGCTGGGAGGGATTGGGGGCAGGAGGAGAAGGGGACGACCGAGGATGAGATGGCTGGATGGCATCACGGACTCGATGGACTTGAGTCTGAGTGAACTCTGGGAGTTGGTGATGGACAGGGAGGCCTGGCGTGCTGCGATTCATGGGGTCGCAAAGAGTCGGACACGACTGAGAGACTGAACTAAGTGCTGTGAAGCAGGGCAGTGGGATAGAGCACACTGGTGGTGGTAGTGTTAAACAGGGGAGTCCAGGAGGTTTAAGAAGGTAACATCTGAGCCGGGGGCCGTGGGCATTCCAGATGGGGGGCATCGGGTGCAGAGGGCCTGAGGCGCAGGACTGTCTCACATGTTCAGGGCTCAGCGAGGAGCCCACTGTGGCTGGAGTAGAGAGAGAGCAATAAGATGGGTCAGACAGAAAGCAGGGCGGGGCCCAGGCGGGAAGCAGGTCGGCTTCTCCTGAAGTGGGAAATCCTGAGGTGTTCTGAGGGGCGGAGGGCCATGAACCGACACTTGTTTGAACAGCGTTACTCTAACTTCCGTGCGAAAAAGTGACTGGGGGCCACAGGTGCCAGCAAGCAGGCTTATAGGAGAGGCGACTCTGCTGGGGGCTGGGTGGTGACAGTGGGCGTGGAAAGAGTGCTGCCGGATGAGATGTGGTGGGTGAGGAAGAAGAGAGCCAAAGGCTGAGCGTGGGCCTTCGGTCCTGAGCACCCGGAAGGAGAGAGGGGGACAGTCGCGGCGCGGGAAGACTGCGGGAGAGGAGGCCCAGCGCGCTCGCGGGCGGTGCCCGTTACAGCCCACGGGGGCGGGCTCCAGGGCTCCAGCGCCAGCACTGCGGGGCTCAGGCGGTGCCGGCTGCAGACCGGAGCTTGAGCGTCGGCACAGACCGTGGCTGCCGGCCTGACCCAGGTCAGACCCCCGCAGGGCTGTGCGCGCAGACAGAAGGGTCCCGGGGCCTGCGCCCTGGGGGCCTGCACGGGAAAGCAGGGTAAACCAGCAAAGGCGGCAGCGGGGGAGGCCGGGGAGGCGGGAGAGCAACCCGGGAAGCAGGTGAGGAGGGCGCTCTAGAGGGAGAGACTGTCGGAGCACTGCGAGCAGCCCACGTGGTTTGTTGACATGGCCACCGCAACCTCGGCAAGTCGGTCTTAGTGAGACCGTCAAGTCCATGTTCCCCAGGGTCCTTGCTTCCCTGGCAGAGTCCAGTTTTATCGGAAAATCAATTATTTGAACGTTCGTTAACTCTTCCTAATTGCACTACTACTGAGAGCCTGGGCGTGCGTTTTGATCCAGGAGTCAGAAACCAGCCCTCGGCTGTCCCCGCTATGATCCCGCAGTTATAACCTGCTAGGTCTCTGTCTCTTATACACATCTAGATGTGTATAAGAGACAGGCCAAAATGTGAGTGAGCACTCAGGGAACAAATTCTCTGCTGCATTCTGCATCTGAATTCATAGGGAATCCAGTCAAGCAGAGGAAGACAACCATCACAGCAGTGGGGCTCACACGGTGGTCTGCAAATAAGGTATGCAGTCAGTGTGAGTCTCAGAGTATACTAGGAAAACCAACAATTATAGTTTAAGAAGAACATCATTTGTGTTCATTCCACATCAAATCTAAAATCTCTTGAAATAAATGAAACAGAAGGGTGCATAATTTGTTTTTGTGGGATGGTCATATCTGTAGCTAAACATGTCTGACAGATTCTAATCTGCACAAGGCTCATCAGAGCCATTCTGATTAAACGTGGTGACTCTCAGACAATTAATACACTGTCTAAAAACAAATATGTGTGTTTATCAAAGTCCACACAGACATAGCAGTTGCCTTTCATGCCATAAAGTAGATTTCTTCAACTGAAGCTGGGCTTCCTGACCGTTCAGTCTGCCTAATCCGTCAAAGAGGACCCGCCTGGGAATGAAGGCAGAGACGCAGTCACCCGTCAGCTCCAGCTCCGTGAGCTCCAGTACCCGCCCCGAGCCCGTCTCAGGCCTGCGCTGCACGTGACACCGAAGTTTCTGGTTAAGAACAAAGGGTGATTCTCTCCCGGACGTCTCCAGGAAATGCGCCACCACAGCGCGCTTCCTACTTACTATGGGCAGAAGCTGTGGGTAAAAGAAGAGCTGCGAGTCGGCCACGCCCATGGTCATGACCAGCTGCCTCTGGTAGGCCCGCTCGTCCGTGGAGATCTCGGGTCTGCCGAGCAGCACGCAGTTCTTCAACAGGCAGTTCATGTACACAGGCAGGACTTTCATGGAATCCGGCAAAATCAGCTGCAAGAGAGAGAGACTGGTTTCAGATGCTTGCTCTGTGCTGAGAATCAAGACCCACTGCACTTTACCTGTAAAAGAGAAACAAGATTTGCTCTCTGAGGTTGCGGAGAGGACGAACCGGTAACCCACATGCAGCACCTAGAGCAGGGACAGCAGCACGGGCAGGTAAGCAGCAGGTGGCTGTCATGCTCTCCGGGGCCCTGGCGGCTTGGCAGTGTTCCTCAGCACAGCTCACCGCGGGGCATGTGGTCCCGGCCATGACTCCTACCAGCTGTATGCCTCGCAAAAACTCCTTATCCTCTCATTTCCTCCATTTTCTCTTCTAAAATAATAGCACCCCTACTTCACGATCCTGGGGTGGTTAGGAGGATTAAATTGTTTCTGATGTATGCAGTACTTAAAGTAATGCCCAGCACACAGTGTCATATACACGTTTATTAAATGAAATGAAATATATGTTATTTCCTAATCTGTATTACCAGCTTCTTTCTACCTCTTGAGTTTGAGAACAGCATTTCCAGCTACCCCTGAGATCTCTCTTCCTCTGTGCTCTTCCTGCAGCTTAAACTCACAGTCACAGACTCATCAGACGCTGAAGGAGGACTGTGTCACAGGTTCTATCAAAGCGTCAAGGCCTCTGCAGAGGAATGAGCCATAGTCCACATGCAAGATGTCTAATGTGCACTGGGGATGATATACATACAGACAGATAAACCATAATAAGGAAAATTCAGATTACAATACCACTCAATATATATAGAAATTAAAACAGGAAATGTTTTGTGAATTTATTAGGTATGTCACTAAATAACAGGGAAAAATCAAATCACAATCCCACAAATATGTTTTTCCTCTTATGTTTCCTGTTTTAGATACTAGAGCTACTAGATGAACCCTGATTTCATTTTTTCTTTACCTTCAATTAGAACACAAATTCTCTCCATTCCTTTATAATCCACCTTTATAACCTTTAAAATCCACCTGTACCTTCTTCCTCTCCACCCTCTCTTTGGCTTATGTGAGCTCATTCTGACTTCATTCTAACTGCCTCCAAGTACATACCATAATATGATGCTCCAAATAGTAACACAATTCTAGAAACATGAGTAAAAAAATTACAAATAATTTGCCTGTGTGTTTAACCTTACCAACACAGTTTTACAAATATGGCTAAGAATCAAGAGAGACTGTCATTTCTTCCATTTATAGTGGGTCAATGAACAACAAAATATCCAAAAGAAAAGCATATACAGGAGATAGATAATCTGCAAATATAAATATCTGGTCTATAAATTCATGATTTCTTTTTAGCTTTCTATTTTAATGATGAAAAAAATATGCACTTAACAGAATACACGCTGAAAAGAAAATTTCCCTTAGGGCTCTGTTATTAATAGGATTTATTCCTCAAATCCCTTTATCATCGCTTCTCATGATCTTCTAAGTAAGGAATATGTAAGACAGAACTTTCTAACTGGTTAAGGAAAATATATTTTAGAACAAGTCTACTTTGCAGTTTGTTTTTCCTCTCAACTTTTATCTCCTTTCAAAAAAACCAAAGACAGATAAATGCATGTTTCCTCATATGACGAAATGCTCTTAGAATTTCTTCTCTAGCATAAGTTTTTTTAAATTGAGAAATAATGTTTAACATTATATTAGTTTCAGGTATATAACATAATAACTGATACTTGTATATATTGTGAAATGATCACAATTCTAGTTAACATCATTACCATACAAAGTTACAGAATTTTCCTGTGATGAGAACTTTTTAATATTTACTCTTGGCAACTTTCAAACGTGCATTAACTAGAGCAGCTATGCTGTACCTCATATCTCCATTACTTACTTATTTTATAACTGGAAGCTTGTACCTTTTGAGCCCCTCGCCCATTTTGCCACCCTCCACCCCTCCCGGCAGCCACCAGTCTCTTCTCAGTATCTGAGCTAGGCTTTTGTCTTTTAGATTCCCCATATAAGTGAGACCATCTGGTATTTATCTTTCTTTGACTTACTTCACTTATTTAGCATAAAGTATTTTTATTTGACAGCATTTGGTACTGGAATATGTTTTAAGCCAAGGAAAATTAGGATTAAAAAAAAAAAAATTACGATCCAAGGATACAGGACACAAACCATGGTCGCTGGAGCCAAGCGGCCCCAGGGCTATTTCTGGGCTAATTACCAGTTAGGCATCTTACCTGTTATGGATTAAAAATGTTCTTCGATCCCCATAGAGAAGCATGCATGTACAGTTTTTAAATATTATCTTGCAATTCACTGGCTGTTTCTCATTAATCAGGTCATATTAAGACAGTTTAGAAATCTGTTGCCCTAAATACCACAAAGAGTTGAGCTTGGCCCATGACGACTCTTTCAGGACTGAAAAGTCTGATTAGAGGAGACTACAGAGGGCAGGAGGAACAGAACAGAGAATGAAAGTAAGGAAATTTTGTGATGAAGAAAATTGAGTTAGAGTGAAAGAAAACAGACAGTCAGTGTTTTTGAGGTAGGGAAGAAAATGTGGTAACAGATCAGTACTTCAAACCTTTCCTTGCCTCCCTGATCCTCTCCATAAATAGTGAAATTACTCTCGGGAAGAAAAGGTGTGAGTGAGGAGGGAGTGCAAATTCATACGAGTCCAGGTTGACTGAATTTGGAGAATTCTCTGCTTTGGGTTTTGAAGTAACAGATGTAGTAATGGAAAAAAAAAAAAAAAAAAAAATTATTACTTTCCAGTTAAGGTGATGCGACTTACCTCCTGAAGTCAGTGTACTCCCATATGATGTAATATATTTAAGTTTGGGACAGTGAGTTGTTACATTTAATAAAAAAGGAAGCTACATTGCTAATGTAAGGTTAAAAAATTGTTCTAATGTTGTTTTGAATTATATGTCTTAACCCAGCATCTATCCTATGACCTGCAGAATGGGTGCCTCCTTAAATTTTGCACCTTAAGCTCCTCTTTCGCATCAACCTTGTGCCGGCCCTGGCAATTCAGTAAAAGCGTATCTCCTGAGGTCCAGTACATATAATGCAAGTACACAGCTCCTTAACAGTCTTGCTTGGACCAAGGGAACTTTGGGCTCTGTAGTACTGAATAAAACAGTAGAATTCCTTTACAAATTTCCCCATGGAAATAATTTCTTACAAGTGAACTATGGAAAGACCACCAAATTTGAAGCTACATTCTCTGAGAAAAATCTCAAGTCTAGCCATTCTGTTAAATAATGGTGTATTTTTAATATATCACTGTTACTAACAGTATTATCATCTCTACATTCTCCCTATCCCCTGATGGATAATGGTACAGCTGAAATGTGCTAATGGAGAAAGAAAAATCTCCACAAGAACAGGAATAATCATTATCTACTTTTTTCAGAAACAGACTGGCATCAGAATGCTGTCACTCCAGAAATAAACCGTGCAAACAGATGATCTAGTAGTAAAGACAAAGCTTATAGCTTTAAACCAGAAAGAACCGACCAGTTTTATTTCTTCCCTTAAGCAAGCAACAGATTTGTTTTTAACGTAAGGTTTTTTTGAATCCAATTGTTGTAGCAAATAAACTTCTTTAGAGCTCACTAACTGTACCTGTTCTTCTTCAGCAAGTCCTCCTGACATGTGAGACACTCCAGACACAGAGCAATGTTTCCCGAGCTCCGAAACAGTGAGACTGGGGGGTACAGTGGTCCTGGCTGGCCTGTACCCAGGAGCTCCTGGGGGGCTCTGTGTAGGATGCTCTGAAACGGGACTGACGCTGAGTTTACTGAAGAGGCAAATCCTCTGACTAACAAAGAGGGCTGACTCACACAGATCTAAGAGTTGCTTCTGTGATTATCAGCAGGAGATGAAAGAACGGGTGGCTACTTTAATCCCTCTGGACAACAAAGGAATTTCTGTAAAAAGTCCAAACTAATAAAGTCTTTTAATTTCCTGCATTACTCAGATTATGAATTTGGCCCCCAGATGTGTCTCTACTATTCTTGCTGCTGAAAGGTTGCTTTAGGTGGGGTTTCAGGTGTCACTGTGGACAAAAATTAACCAGAAAGTCTCCCACCTGTTGCTGTCTTCTTTGATTCTGTGTTCAGATGTTCAATACACAGCTATGAAAAATGGCATCTAGCTATGATGGGAAGATTACGAAAAAGAGAACAGATGCAAAAATAAATGTGGGCCTGAGGTTCTGCCTTTTTTTTTTTTTTTTGTCTTTTGTTTTCATGAGTCAGATTTATTTAAAAGATCTAAAATTTCAAGTTATTAGCCAGTTTTTTTCAAAACTCTTCATACCTATTATTAATTTTTTGTTTTTTGGCTGTGAGCATGGGGGTCTTAGTTCCCCAGCCAGGGATCAAGCCTGTGCCCCCTGCAGTGAAAGCACGGAGTCCTAACCACTGGACTGCCAGGGAATTCCCTATTATTAACTATTAAATACAAAGAACTTTAGCATTTATAAATTTTGTTTATAAAATATAGATAAACCATTTCTGCCATTAGCTCATGTCAACTTTGATTGTTAATATATCCAAAAAGTATTTAAGCTTCACCATTTCAACAATGTAATATTCATCATCTATATGCAAAAGAAAACCTGATTTATACTGACATTTCTTACATATAATAGTCTTTTGTTTTACATAATGTAGTGACTGTCAGCACAATATGCACACACATTTTGAGGTTCATGCATGCTGTAAGGCCACTAAGTTTTTTTAATGTTGGCTGTAAAAATACCATGGGCTTCCCTGGTAGCTCAGCTGATAAAGAATCCACCTGCAATGGAGAGAGACCTGGGTTCGATTCCTGGCTTGGGAGCATCCCCTGGAAAAGGGAACGGCTGCCCACTCTGGTATTTTTGCCTGGAGAATCCCATGGACAGAGGAGCCTGGCGGGCCACAGTCCATGGGGCTGCAGAGTCTGACATACCTGAGCGACTTTCACACATAAAAATACTGTGGCCCCCCAGTGTTCTCGGGTGCGGTTCACCAGGCAGCGTCTCAGTACCCAGACGACAGCAGCCCTCAGCAGCAGCGCGCCGCGTGAGCAGGTCTCTGCAGACGGCGGGTGACTCACCTGGCTGGCGGCAGAGGGACTAGCACAGTTCTTCCGGTAACAGGCCAACATGTGGGCGGTCTGGTTAACCAGAATTTCCCGAATGACCTTCAAGGGCTGGTGGAGAACGGCTTTAAAAGCTGTTTGCACAAACCAATGAAAAGGGCATAAAAGGTTTAGCTCAGAAATGGATCCCTCCAAATATAATCAAAGAACAAATTGCTATTATCTTCAGACCGCTCAGCCAGGAATAACAGCATTTTAAAATGTTAAAGTCATTGGGTAAGGCTCTCCTCTTGACTAAGTATGATGGTTTAGCCAGTGGAAAACGACAGCCTACCTATAACAAAAGGTGGGAAATCGGTCCAGAGTCATCCTCAGGAGATTAGACACAGGACTCTACTCACAGAGAAAAGCAAGACCAGTTCACCATCTCTGATGTTCTGAACTCCTATGGGCTGGACTGCTCTTCCAAAGTTCAGTGTAGAATTTCAGCTGGGGTTTGGGGCAAGGAGGGGAGGAGCAGCCAGGCAACTCCACCTCGGGCCCCTACCACTTCCTAATTATCTCGGTAAGGCTAATCTAGTTCAGTCTCCTGTGAGGGACCCCCTTCTTCCATTATCTCCATGTGCCACAGGGCACACTCACACACCATCATGAGCCTCAGGATCACCTTCCTCAATTTCAACTCTGTTGCCCTCGGAAGGACTCAGTGTTCTCCTTATTTGTCTAGACTTAGAAATGCTGAGTCTTATTCTTCACCCTCTGCTTGTATAAATTCTGAGTTTACCCACCAGAAGGCTATACCATCCCAAGACCTGTTAGCTACTAACTTGGTTTAACCCAGAAGGCTACCTGAACCACTAGGCAAGGTGCTCTGCACCCCAAGATCGGCAGAGAGTTACCTGACTTGGCGAAAAAGTTGATGAGGGCATCTGTCTCGCAGCTCTTATACAGATCCGCCAACTGGGAGCTGCAGTTCAAGCCCAGGTTGTGAATCCGAAGTCGTCTCTGACCGCTGACAGTTGTGTAGAGCACGGCGCACTGCAGAGGCAACGTTTCCTGGTTAGCACGTCCACTCAAGCTAGCCTGGACTGACTTACATGCACAGGACAGTGTGCACAGCTCCGAGACCTCTAAACCCTCCAACAGGCTTTTCCTATTATTGCTAAAGACTAAACAGGGAGAAGGAAATGGCAATCCACTCCAGTATTCTTGCCTGGAGAATCCCATGGACGGAGAAGCCTAGTAGGTTACAGTCCACGGGGTCGCAAAGAGTCGGACACGACTGAGCGACTTCACCTCACCTCACCTTAAACAACACATAAGGGAGAATGATGGCCAGTGATACACTGGGTGTCCACGCAGCATTTAGCTGGTTTAAACTTAGGTTTTAATGGGGCTGTTCACATGCAAATACCTGTCTGCATTTCCACAACGAGGCTACACTTCCTAGCTTAGATTTTACTGCCAGGGATTCAGGTCCAGAAATAATACCTTCACATGATCATAGTCCTACTCCAGGCTCACTTCACCCAAAAAGAAACAGCTAGCTCTGGTGACAGGCTTTATACTAATGATAAACGTATACTAATGTGAACAAGTAACCATTTCCCCATTTCTGTGATTTTAAAGTACACATTAGTTACTAGAGTTCTTCCTCAATTTGATGTCAACCTCTCCCTTCTTTGAGAGTGATACTGTTGTCTGAAAACTGACCATTAGAATTTCTCCTGTTTTATGTCAAAGTCTCCATGGCTTCTAGTTAATCTTACTTGCTACAAAGCCATGTCCTGTGGACACTTGTTTCTGATATGATGACCCGTCTCAGCACAGTGTCCGGCACATGGCAGGGGTGCAGCAAACCCAGGGGGCTGGGGACCGATGCCTGTCATCTGACCTCAAGTCTGCGGGGTCTCATGCAAAGACTCCATAGACATCATTAGTTCAGAGAAACAGCACAGGAATCAGGGTGTGCAGAATAAACCACAGAGCGCTCCAATCTAGTGGCTTCCACCTTCGGAGAAACGGAGCTGGACTTCCTTATGGAGAGACTGACACAGCTGATGGTCTTGGGAGTCTCCCCAGTGATCACTGTCAGTAACAAACTAAGCAAAAGACAGGAGTCCGTTCAGAGTCACCTGAATCAAGGCTCCAGTGTCTTCGCTGAGCTTGTCATCATGCTTGAACTCCACAGTCACGGCCTTGTCACAGTCGATGGCTGCCATCTCTACGTCAGTGGTGTTGTTCATATAAATGCCGCCAAAGAAGTCAGTGGCTCTGAAACCTGAGGAAAAACAAATTTTGTTTCTCCTTATTTTACTGCCATTTTCTTTGTTGGCCTGTTGTTAGTTTCAAGAGGAAGCAATTATATATCCGAGACTTGAAAAACAGTATAAATGAGAAGTACCTGTGCTGGTACGAACCCGCATAATAGCATCAAATCCTATTTTCTTCTCAATATCATTTCTGAGGTCATTCAAAAACTGTTGGCTGTCCAAGTGCATCTAAAAAATAAAGGACGATCATGTCCACCAGGTGGCAGTAAAATACTGAAAACAATTCTTTAAAAAAAAAAAATCTTGATTAAAACCTAGTTTATCCAGAAATCTTAAGGTCTGAAAGCCCTTTCAATGTTATTTTTTTTGTAATCTTTGATCTTATCAAATCCCTTAGCTAGTTTACAATATAAGTATGTAGCTATGCAATTAAAAATAATGACATTCATCAACATAAAGATGATGAACATTTGTCACATTTGTTGGGGGAACACTCGTTCCCACTCCATGTTTCCATGTGGAGGTACACACATCAGAGGTGCCTCCTCACCCCTTCTCAGGTGAGGTCTGAATTTGGGACAAGGAGCCGGGTGGGCAGAGCTCAGCCTCTTCTGCAGCCTCTGGGTAGGGTGGTGGGGTGGTGGGGGCGGGCAGCCTGCAGGAGGCACGCATTGACTGGCCCTCAATATTGGAGCTTGCACGGGCCAGGAGTCCACAGGAGTTGCTTCTGTCTGCACCCACCCTGTGCCTAGTGGTGTCTGTCTCACGGAGGGGAAAGGAATAGCAAGCCCCACAGAGCTGGGTCCCTTCCAGTGCTGACATTCTGATCACCTCTTGACTCAGTTCAGGCTTGAAAGAGGGTGTATAATGAACTGACCCCTTCAAACCATAACAATTTAAAACAAAACATGGTCACTTTTAAAAAAGCAATCTTAAATATACTGAATATAAAGTTTTATACAACATAAATATTTTATAGCAAGTAGTATTTCCCTCCAACAAGGAAGCTTACATTGATATTCAAATCTGAGGCTGAATTGAGCTCAGTCTGTTGCCATACCTTAGGAAGCAGGAAAGCAATTTTTTTTTCTTTTTTTTTTAAATTTCTTTTTGATTGAAGGATAACTGCTTTACAGTATTGTGTTGGTTTCTACCGCACAGCAACGTGAATCAGCCGTAAGTATGCTTACATCCCCTCGTCCTAAGCCTGCATCCCACCCCACCTAGGTCGTCGCAGAGCCCGGGGCTGAGCTCCCCGGCCGCACCGCAGGTCCCCGCTGGCTCGTGTCTGGCACACGGCCGCGAGTGTATGCCAGTGCTACGCTCCCATTTCGTCCCGCCCTCTCCTTCGCAGGAAAGCGATTCTTAACCGCCGGTCCATCCTTTTCCGTCGGCTCCAGAGTCCACATTTGTCGGTTGCCCACAAGGGGGCGCAACTCTCTCAAGTTCCGAGAGGCAGGAGGCAACCCGGGGGACAGACAGCGGGCATTTACCTGGAAGCTGTTGTATTTGTAGAGCGTGCCCCCCGTGAGCTGAGACACGAGCCCCAGGGAGGCCACGTCCACGTACTGACTGGGGAAGAGGAAGAGGGTCACGCAGCAGCCGTGAGCCACGCAGTCTTTGGCCAGAGAGTCGTAGACGTTGGTCTGAGGCTGGAAAAGTATCTGAAGAAGAGGGCGCAAAGAGAGGGAATGAAACCCACGGAACGTTTCTGTTTGGTTTCTACTGCGTTCTCCAGGCTGCGGAAGCAAGTCGTGGTGCTCCCCAGGGCAGCGGCTGTGCGTCGAGCGCCCGTGTGCCAGGCGTGTGCCATGTGACGCGCACGCACGTGCGTGGTGTCACCTGACCCCCGATGACCCCAGGGACGCTGACGCCGCTGCCCTCCCTGCACAGGCCGAGAGCAGGCGACCTGTCTGCGGGCAGAATCCTCTGCCCCCCCCCAGGGCTACACCTCAGACGGTTTGAGCAAAGCGTATTCTGAGCCCCGGGCACCTCAGGACTGCCGTCCTAGGGGGCTGTCCATCACTTTCACCCTCTACCTGACCTTTCTGCATTTTCCCCCATTTCTCCCAACCCCGTAACAGTCTTACCAACCAATGTCTTACATGGGTTACACATGAAAAAGCTTGAGATTTTATCTTAATGTAGGTCAGGTATCAGTTTCCCTAGGAATATACAGTTTCCTATTTACAATTCACAATCTTCCTTACAATGTACAGTACCCTGGATTTATACATGTAACTTTGCC
This sequence comes from Cephalophus harveyi, assembly GCA_006410635.1. Lineage (NCBI taxonomy): Eukaryota > Metazoa > Chordata > Mammalia > Artiodactyla > Bovidae > Cephalophus > Cephalophus harveyi. The sequence continues at coordinate 141,857 of SJYT01084428.1, forward strand.
CCCTTTCCTACACAAATCACACATGCCCTCTCTCTCTACTCCCTTGTAAGAACTGACATGACATTTCAAAGGGCAGCTGTTTACAAATACCTTTTCTTTGTCTGTATTAATCATTTTTTTGTCATCTCTGTTTTTGAGTTTTCCTGGTGCTTCTGCAGTTGGCAAAGAGGAATGGAAGATGAACAGCTTCCCAGGACAGTCTGCTGCCTTTAAAAAAAGAAAGAAAGAAAAAAAAAAAAAAAAAAGACTTTGGTGGGAAAGTTTTATTGTAAGGGACTCAGAAAAATAAAAGTCCTTTCTATGAGCCAAGCACTGTATACATCTCATTAATCCTCACAATAACCTTGTGCCTTATATAGACTGGGAAACGGGCTCAGGGAGGCTGAGAGATCTGCTTCAAGTCAAACAACCTGTAAATGAAAGAGACTATAAATATGTACATATCGGCTGCACTGCGGGGCTTGCAGAATCCCCAGCCAGGACAGAACCCAGGCCCCAAGCAGTGACAGCGCGGAGTACCAACCCCTGGACCACCGGGAATCCCCAGAGAGCCAATACTTAAATGTAGGTCTCTGTACGATGACATTTTAAACACCTGTTAAAATGATGTGTCCAAGTAAAAATACTTTCTTCTTTAGCCAACACAAGTCTTTCAGAACCAGGTGAACCCCAAAAGCAGAAGTAAATAATACGATTCCCAGGATCCTGACGGAATAGAAACTCTTCTTTGAAACCGTCAGTAAACACAGGTGACACCTGCAGTGGCAGCCGAGGAGGAATGCGCAAGAATGCAGTGGTGCTGCGGCAACAAGAGACACAGGAACCAGCTTTCAGGCAAGAGGACAGAGGAAAAACTGTGGGATCACAGTGACCCTGTCGACCTGCAGTCCTTGCGAAGTAAGACAGCCCAGGTGGGCGCCATGAACATCAACTCAGCATTAAGATTTAAAATCTTACTTAAGGAGCTGAGAAGTAGCCTATGAGCAAAGCTTACTGAAAGCAAGTAACGCGGGATACTGCCCCCCTGCAGTCCTGCCTCTCTCCAGGTCACCCAGGCACATCGCTGCCTCGAAACAAAGACAACCATTCTGATCACAGAGGTGGCTCTTCTCCCTGTGATGCCTGAAGGCTTTCCATTACAGGATAAAGTCCACGTCCCTTTAGCTGGGCAGGAAGGCCAGGAAACAGTGGGATGTGTGGCACCAACATCTGCTGTGTGCAGCTCTGCCCCAGACCTTTGCACACATTTCTTATTTCATGCTGACAGCCTGGGGAAGAAGGCAGTATGGGCTGCATGTTAAGGTCAGGAGAACTGAGGCCCTTCCAGTCTGGCTCAGGTCACACAACACGGAAAAACAGTTTCAAGGCCCTTTGGAGCTGAGTCTGAATCTGTTTTCCAGTCTAATCTTCTTGCCCTGACCATCCCCTACACTGGAAGTTCTAACCCTTCCTGCTTTCCTGGAGTACACCATATGCTTTACACACCTCTTTATCTTTGCACTGTTCCCTCTGGCTGGAATACATCTCTCCCTTTCTGTGACCTGGAGTGGTGTGTGCAAAGATGGGGTTCAGTGGCACATGCTGGTGTGCCCGGGTCAGCTGCAAAATGTGTTGGGAAGTTATTGCTAATAACAAGGTATGTGGGTTTGTGACTAACTTCCTCAAAAAGCAAATGAAGAGAACTCAAGGTTAGCCCGGTCCTAACGTGTCTCACCACGTGACATTCTGATGTGCTTTGTGGACTGGGTCCCAGGGGGAGGGTCCCCGCTGACACCCTGGGGAGGGGAGATGACCCAAGCCCCATCTCATCTTTGCTGTGTGACTCAGCATGAGCAGCAGTTTTATCGTTGCCCGAGACTTCTACTGATAGTTACTGACAGACACAACATTAACGAGGAGGAGGGAAGGCTCCCTTCTTCTTGTGAAGGTGAACAGCACGGACAGTGGCCCTTCTTGTGCAGACACACAGCACAGGAGAAGCAAGCTGTCAGCACTTCGGCCAAGAGACACACCTTAGTTCCAATAACTGAATCCGAGTAACATTTCCGGTGATACTGGTAACAACACAGTAAAGGTTTCGAAATTCCATGACTAAATTCATTTTTATCACTCTTACAGAAGTATTTTTTTGTCTTAATTCAAGTAGCAAAAAAGGTATAAAACCTTTCTTAAAATTCTATCTTCTCCCTGACTTTCCTTGCCTTACCTGCCCAATTTCCCTAAGGAATTTATTGTCAAAAATTCTTCTATCCATCTAGATCTTTGCTACTCATGGAAGGATTGTAATTTTATACCACAGGAGTTAAGATCATGGGTATAGTTCCTATCTGCATGGGTTTAGAATCCCAGCCATGCTATTAGCTTAATGACACTGGGCAAAATATTTAACTTCTCTATGCCTCAATCAGGCTTCCCTTGTGGCTCAGCCATTAAAGAATATGCCTGCAGTGCAGGAGACCTGGGTTTGATCCCTGGGTTGGGAAGATCCCCTGGAGAAGGGAAAAGTTACCCACTTCAGTATTCTGGCCTGGAGAGTTCCATGGACTGTATAGACCATGGGGTTGCAAAGAGCTGGACACGACTGAGCGACTTTCCCTTTCACTTTCATGCCTCAATTACCTAATTATATGACATAGGAATCATCATAACTATTAAACAAAAATATTGACAGAATTCAATGATCCACGACATGGTGTTAATCATAATTACACATACATGATTGCCTAGTTAGTATTATCCATTGAGCAAAACTCTGTAGGAAAAAAGATAAAGTATAATATTAGAGAAAAAAAATTAAGAAGCCATATTTATCTTTTTTCTATATATAATGGCTATTAATTTCAGACTTATAATTTCATTAATCACATCCTTTAAAAAATCTTTGATCAATTCAGCTGCTCAGTTGTGTCTGACTCTTTGCGACCTCATGGATTGCAGCACGCCAGGCCTCCCTGTCCATCACCAACTCCTGGAGTTCACTCAAACTTACATCCATTGAGTCGGTGATGCCATCCTGCCATCTCATCCTCTGTCATCCCCTTCTCCTCCTGCCCCTAATCCCTCCCAGCATCAGAGTCTTTTCCAATGAGTCAACTCTTCACATGAGGTGGCCAAAGTACTGGAGTTTCAGCTTTAGCATCAGTCCTTCCAAAGAAATCCCAGGACTGATCTCCTGTAGAATGGACTGGTTGGATCTCCTTGCAGTCCAAGGGACTCTCAAGAGTCTTCGCCAACACAACACTTCAGAAGCATCAATTCTTCGGCGCTCAGCTTTCTTCACAGTCCAACTCTCACATCCATACACGACTACTGGAAAAAGCATAGCCTTGACTAGACGGATCTTTGTTGGCAAAGTAATGTCTCTGCTTTTGAATATGCTATCTAGGTTGGTCATAACTTTCCTTCCAAGGAGTAAGTGTCTTTTAATTTCATGGCTGCAGTCACCATCTGCAGTGATTTTGGAGCCCAAAAAAATAAAGTCTGACACTGTTTCCACTGTTTCCCCATCTATTTCCCATGAAGTGATGGACCAGATGCCATGATCTTTGTTTTCTGAATGTTGAGCTTTAAGCCAACTTTTTCACTCTCCTCTTTCACTTTCATCAAGAGGTTTTTTAGTTCCTCTTCACTTTCTGCCATAAGGGTGGTGTCATCTGCATGTCTGAGGTTATTGATATTTCTCCCAGCAATCTTGATTCCAGCTTATGCTTCTCCCAGCACAAAAATCTTTGATAGGTAGCAATAAAAGAAAGAGCTCCTATGGCTTCACACACTTTATGTCCCTACAAAATGTTATGTTTCTACCAGAATCTGGTTGTGCCCACATGAGGGTATCATACAGGATTAGACGAGTGACATGTCTTTCTCATTATGATGGAGAAAGGTTGAGGAGGGCTGACCTGGAGAACCCACTGTTCAAAACTCAGCTCCAGCGTCCTTTCTTCTCATCGCCCTCGGCAGAGCTGCTTGCCTCCACCTCTCTGCCCCGACTCTGCTTTGTAGATGAGGCTTTTCTAGAATTCATGACACCTTTTATGCATTCTGCTGTCTTCCAGGATCTCTGGTCCATGCAGGAGGCAGGCCTGCGGCTTTCCTCCCGTGTTTCCCTAGCCACAGCGCCCTCCCTGCGCCCGCCTCAGGTCTGGCCCCTCACCCTACACGTGCTCCATGAATTCCTGTGGAGGCAAGGTGGAGACACAGCATCTTGAAACCAAGTTGAAGCGTTTACGAAGACGACTGAGAGAGGAACTCCCCGCATCTAACGATGTATGTGAAGCATAACTGCTAAAGGCCATTTCCCTCCAACTTTTTGGCAAACTCTGTTTATCTCGTTTTATGGGAAAGTGAAAGCTAACTCAGAAAACTGTTCTGAGGCCAACTTGAAAGACAATGCCAGCAATTCACATACAGTTGGGTTATGAGTGTCAGATTTTAAAATAAGTGCAGATTTTGAAAGACTATATATATTAAAAAAAAAAAAATGCCCCACACCCCTTTTTGGGGAATATTAGCAATAAACATCATGTCTTGTATTACAGAGTTACATCTCTTCTACACACTGTAAGCAACTTAAAAACAGGAACAGTAGTCCTAACACTGTCTCCTAAAACACAGGCATTTAGTCGATCTTTGTTGACTGAAAGAACAAGTGAATGAAGGATGTGGTCTCTTCAGTATTTGGATACTATCCTGCAGATTCTCAAAACTGTTAGCCTTCAGCCTGATAATGACTTCAGGCAAGAATTTTCGTACCCTTGTATATGTACATACAAAGTTAAGTCTGATTGATTTTTAGCCACACAGGCCCTGAAAGATGAGATAATATGACTGTCAGAGGCAGCTGAACTAACATACACATATCAGACATTTACACAGTTACACAAACACACGACACATTTATCCTATTTTTTCTTCATCCAAACCTAATAAAGTTGCTTGAGGCAGAAAGTATAACCCACAGACACGCTCCAACTGCACTACAGTAGTTTCTGCTCTTATACAACAAATTATAATCGCCTGGAATCTTCCTAGGAGATGCAGAAGAAACATTTTTCATTAATTTGTTATTTATAGCAATAATCTACTTGTAAAAAAAACTTTTGAGGAAACCGACAATTAAAGGCACATAATAATAGAATTACTAAGGCAAATGTAGAAATCAGTAGAAAGGTCAGGGAAACTAGAACATCCACCCTAAGTAGTATTTTTTATTGTAGTTAAGGCTAAAACTATGAATTAGAATGCTTATCACAACTGACTCTAGGAAACCAACTAGTGAATCTTTTCTACACGTTAGAGATTGGATAATGTCTCCACTTAATGCTCTACACAAGAAAGAAACTTTCTTTGTTGTGTTAATTTAACCATTTCGTTTCTTAATTTAACCATTAATTTAAAGCATAGAAGAGCTTCCCTGGTGTCTCAGTGGTAAAGAATCTGCCTGTTAACATAGGAGACACGGGTTCGATTCCTGGTCGGGGAATATCTTCACATGCTGCGGAGCAACTAAGCCTGCACTGCACGGCTACTGAGCCTTGCTCTAGAGCCCACATGCCACAGTTAGCGAAACCGGGGGTCGGCAACAAAAGAAGCGACTACAATGAGAGGCCTGCACACCGCGATGAGGGTCGCCCCTGCTCACTGCAAGCAGGGCAACAAAGACCTGCTAAGCTGCTAAGTCGCTTCAGTCGTGTCCGACTCTGTGCGACCCCACAGATGGCAGCCCATCAGGCTCCACTGTCCCTGGGATTCTCCAGGCAAGAACACTGGAGTGGGTTGCCATTTCCTTCTCCAATGCATGAAAGTGAAAAGTGAAAGTGAAGTTGCTCAGTCGTGTCCGACTCTTAGCGACCCCATGGACTGCAGCCCACCAGGCTCCTCCGTCCATGGGATTTTCCAGGCAAGAGTACTGGAGTGGGGTGCCATTGCCTTCTCCTAGCACACTGAAGACCTAGCACAGCTGAATACATAAGTTAAAAATAAGTAAAAGCACAGAATGAGACATTAACTCATAGTTCAATGAAAAGCATTCTTAGTCCAAGTGTAATGTGAAGTTGGAAGGATCAGTATGCAATTGCCTGGGGAGCTAACTTAATGTGAGGATATTCTGAGAGGCTGCAGAATGAGTAGCAATTCTTGATGCTGGTGGTTCCTAAATACAGATAATCAGCAAACTGTGGAGCTGATGAATCAGGATCTCTGGAAGTGGGGCCAAAAAGCTGTAGTTTTTAAAAGTACTTGCCCTTTGAACACGTGACTGCACGGACATGAGGTGGGGCGTGGCTGCCTCCTGGTCCTTCTGCAGCCGCGGAGTCCGTTTCAACAACCTGCTGGCTGCCAGCAGGCACGGGGCAGTAACCGCCACCGACAGCGTGTCCAACTCTGTCGTTTTATAAAGGCAGCTCCTCATCTTCATAGAAAGACAGCTCTTTACCTTCTCCAAAAGGAGCTCATTCCACTTTGTGAGAGTAGTGTACTTGTTAACTCTGCCTTCTGATTAGTTATATTTAGATGTTCGTTTCTTCTCTTTAAACGTCAGTGGAAAGGCATATGTTACTCTAACGTTAAAACTGCAAGTATAATATAAAAATAAAAAGATCAGCTGAAATGAACCGGCCCCTGCTAAAGGACAGGCAGCTGAGAACACTGACGGTGCAGTCAGCGTGGTGCTGAGTGACCTCCAAGAACACCCTGCTCAATAAGAACACAGTGCTTTTCCGTCATGTATCATACACCACATTTTGGACACGTGGAAAGCAGGCACACAAATTGCTCCCTACATTTCTTCTTTCTAGGATGCTTAGCAGCCTCTAGAGCACCTGTGGACTGCCAATGTGGAACCCACTGTGACAAGACAGTATCGCTCCCTTTTAAAAATGATATACGTGGTTGAGCTGGGATTCTGTATGCATATTTTAATGAAGCCTATATTTTCTTTTATGGATGAAACTTCCTGTGTGTGTGCACGCCTGTCTTTTTAAAAAATTTATTTACTAGCAACTAAAGAAGAGACTCTCTGCTGTCTTAACTAACGATTTACTGGCTTGCGATTCTCCACTCATCTTTCCTCTCAGGCACGTGCACGTGAATACACTGTTACTCCCAGGACGAACTCTTTAGGGTAGAAAGACCTGTAGCGTCATGTATACCTTATCACACATCAGGAAATTTACATAGGAATTTCTAGACACCTTTTCGGAGGACAGAATAGCAACAACTGCAGAACTTTCAAACTGAAAGAGCTATTTGTCTTTAGCAGTGTGGAATACAATAGGAATTCCTAAAGTCTTTGTGTAGCCCAAACAATGATCACTGCTGGCTTCCACGGGATGAAACTTAACATTTCCAAATCGCTTTCAGATGTAAAATTTATCTTTAACTTTACATTAAATTAACATGTATTGAGGCTTTTTGAGGGATATCAAAAAGCGGTCTTTGATCTCATCAGTAAATACTCTGAAGATCAAAAAACCCAGGCAAGCATCTATACTGGAACCAGACTAAAACGTCTGGACACAAAACTTATGTGGAAGTAGTTCATAAACTTAATTCTGTAGGGTTGTTGTTGCTGTTTGTTATTATTGCTAGCCGTTTTATCTTAAAAATTAATTTAAGTGTAACTTTACTAATAAGATTAAAAAACCAATTTCAGGAACCAGCTGTCTAGGCCAAAGGTGACTCCTGTGCTAAGGTGATAATGATTAAGAACGAAGCACTTTCCAACCATTCCGCCTTCCTAAAATCACTGCTTTTATTACTATGACAATGACTAGAGTCACTTGGGCCCAGCTTCCCAACCAGAGTCGTGCCAACCCCGCGCCCGCTGGCGCTCAGGAAGGTCCAGCAGCATTTGCTTCTGTCCCTGACTGTCGTGACTTTGCCCCTGCATGTTTGAAAACCCCAAGGAGAGAAATGAGGGGTTTTCTCTTCATATCTGGTAGCTCAGATGTTGTTGCAATAATTTAAAAATAGATCACATAAAGTTCATATGAAAGCCAAAGGGAGGAGCTAAACTGGAAACCCGGCAGAATCAGCTCCTCGGATGCTAACAGCTGGAATGTAAACGCTGGGGGTGAGCTGCGGTCTGGCCATTTCCGCCTGAGATTTGCGGGGAAGTGCGGAACAGCCTCCAGCAAGCTGCATGTTTTAATGAAGGCTGTATTTTGTTTAATGGATGAAACTTCCCGTGTGTGTGTCATTTTTCAAGTTTATTTACTACCAACCAGAAGTGGCTTCTGCTCACCTTTAGGGCTTCCATGCCAGCTTGGATGACAGGGGCAAAGACGGTCTCATTTTCATTAGAGTCTGCAAACATCTCTGGAATCTGATCCAATAAACTGTAAGAAATGAACACGCAAGAGGCTTTAAATATTTTGCATATTTATAACAAACATCAAGAAGTTACTCACGAACACATCAAGGCTAAATACACGTGGTGTTTATTTTACACTGAACACCTGTGGGTGAATCTCACAGGTCCCTCCCTCAGGGAATGATATCCTGGCATGGTCTGGCACCAAAATTCATGATTTGGTTGGAAAATTTACAAAAATCATGTTCTTTATAACTGTCACTTTTCTATTTACCACATTTCTGATCTCTTAGACTCTGAATTATAGAACAGTGGCTACATCATCAGTGAAGATGCTCATCCACGCACAGGAAACAACTCCTGGGCTGCCTTTCCAGCAAAGAGAAGGGATGGACAGGGCTGAGTGTGAGTCCTAAAACACTCCTCATTTTAGATACTGGTCTGCACTGAGAGGAGACAGACCTAACATAGAGTTTTATAATCCATGTGTTAAAACACCCCTGTTAATGACAAAACAAAACATATGTGATTGAATCAAGACATGAACGAACAGACAAGTGATCTGGGTCTAAATTATAAAGCACTTGGTACTTGCTTGTGAATCACAGATTGAGATTCTTGATAGTTGACAAGGAAACCATCCAACAGAGGAACAAAGACCTCGCTAACGTCGGTCACCACCATCATCTGAGGCTGGGCCAAATTACTCTTTACGTTGAAGAAATGCAGAACTTTGTTATATGTGATAAAACCAACTCGAATTGCAGAAGTTTCTTCTTGATCTTCCCTGTGAGAGGGGGGGAAAAAAAGTTTGAGGCTCTTTCATAAATTTATGAAAGAGAGGTTTCTATGAGAAATTCAGTAAGGAATTTGAATTAAATTCAGTAAGGAATTCCATAAAATATATGGAAGATATGTTTAAAGTTTTACCAGATGTAGATAACACTGAGTCACAGAGGTGGGGTGGGAGATATTTCAAAACTAAGTAAGTTGATAAAGAAAAAAAATTCTCAAAAATCTAGGTTAAAAAAAATATTATGAATTTGTTTGTATTTTTCTAACATATTTATTCTCAAGCCATAGCAATTACAAAGTATTCCACCCCCACCACCATAAACAAGCTAGGCCTATTACATTCTTTATAAACAAAGCTCTCAGAAGTCACCAGAAGGTCAGAGTAACAGATGGCATATCTGAAGAGAAACACACGTTCAGATGACAAACGGGAAAGCTATTTTATCAAGCAAGGACCTGCTCCTCCCCTGGGACTCGTCTTACCCATTCTCAAGACTCAACAGGAGAAGGGCTAGAATTTGAAAGTTATATACCATATAATGGAGAAGGAAATGGCAATTCACTCCACTATTCCGCCTGGAGAATCCCACGGACAGAGAAGACTGGCGGGCTACAGTCCATAGGGTCACAAGAGTCGGACACGACTTGGCGACTAACCCACCATGCCATATAAACAAACATACAGAGCAAACACGTAAAACAACCACATATACGGACTGACGATGAAATTTCTAGAGAACCGTTTGTGATACTCACAACCAGACAGTAAAAGCAATACAGACTACACAATTGCAACAGAGAGTTTAAAATTCTTGCAGAATTCCAGGACAAGGCTCTACTCTTTCTGAAAGGAGTATACAGGTATGAATCTTCTCACTCAAGTCTGAACTGAGTAAATTCAGAGTTGAGCGGTCTGGACTCCAGTTATTTTCTTTCTCCCTCCCCCTCCTGCTTCCTCACCCCTTTCTAAAATAACACACCTGGACACCACTGATGCTCTAATAATCAGCAGTGGACATAACACGGTGCTTGGGGACGGCGTGAGAGCTACAGAACACGGATGCCACTTGCTCTGACCCTTAGATTTCAGTAAAACTTACTCTGCCCAGGGAGCAGCTTTTTTGAAAAAGAACAGCTCGGTTTCCAAACTGTGCACACGGCCTGAAGACTTCCCTGGTGGCTCAGACGGTAAAGCATCTGTCTACAACGCAGGAGACCGGGGTTCAATGCCTAGGTCGGGAAGATCCCCTGGAGAAGGAAATGGCAACCCACTGCAGTACTATTGCCTGGAAAATCCCATGGATGGAGGAGCCTAGTAGGCTACAGTCCACGGGGTTGCAAAGAGTTGGACACGACTGAGCGACTTCACTTCACTTCACTAAAGAGTTACTTGAGTACAAGAGAAAGGGAAATGGAATGATGTGAAGTTCCAGCAGCTGGTCCCACCATCGACATTCCAGTTTCCTTGATGTTTCAGCAGAGTACAGGCTGACTCTTGACTTTAAATCCTCTTCTATTTTTTCTGTTTACTTTGCTGACAGCATTTGCTCTTCACTGTGGCCTTCATAAATGAGGGGGCAGTTTAAATAGATCCTTATAATCTCTTCCAGAAGCACTTGGTAAATGTTTGTATTCTGGACTCTGGCAACATTTTTAGAAATGGGAATCCTTACCTTTTGTAACACGCATACACAGACTCTCTTACACACACACATCCCCTCCACACCCTGAACTGTATGACCTCAGGCAACCATGACTATACCAGACAGTGTCCATGTTCCCCTCTTCTTTCCCTTCTCGTTAGACTCTTATTCCTCAAGGCCAAGCACGAGTCCTCCTTCCATGCAACTTCCCTTAATGCCACCAACCAGAACTTATCTCCTTCTCCTAACTTCCTATAACTCCTTCTCAGTTGGCTTGGTGGATAGTGTCTTTCAGTTAACATTTCCCGAATCCTTGACTATAAACCAATAAAGGTCAGGCCTCAAGGCTTATGCTCTCTGCTCTGAGAGTCTAGCACAATGTGGGGAATCAGAGGTCTTGTTGAGGATGATTATCAAGACGGTGAAACACGTGTCTGGGATGGCAAGTTAGAGCCCAGACTGATAAATTGATTGTACCTTTTCCCAACTCCAGGTGAGTGATGTTGCGTTGGTAGCTTAAAATCAGCCTCCTGGAAGTATTCACACTACAGGAATGAGCAAACAATGCAAATAAAGGCTTTGCTTATTTCAGAGCAGTTTTCCAGCACACCATTGGTTAAACTCCTATTTCCCAGTGAACCTTGTATTACATAAGAGAAAAATGTCCAGCAAATCATAAAGGGCATTTATTCTCTTTTAATAGTTAACTTGGAGTCAGCCAAGGCAAAAGACACAAGAATAATAGAGAAGAATCTGGATTGCTATTCCCCATTGGATTTGGACATTTTTAGTGATGGGAAAAGAGTATCCTGGGATTCATAGGGTTCACTTAAATTCTAATGAACATTTTTTATAAATATCTAGTCAGGACATCTCACATTATTACAAAATAGTAGGAGTAGTGTTTTCACTGGAACAGTTGTTCTTAAATATGAGAAAAAAAGAACTATGCTAAAATTTTCTTTTTCAACAGGATAGCTGCCTTGATAAACCATATCCAGAAGAAAATGGAATCTGTCTCTCCTTCATATTAATTCTATACAAATTCTGTAAAGTTATAGACAGGATATCATAAAGAACAAAATGGTTTGTTCCCTTTTTCAATGACCCTTTCCCTCAACACTCGCCCCTATTATAATGGAATGAATCTGACAGAGCAACACCAAAGATATCAAGTAACCTGAAGAACTAGAATATTCCAAAATCAAGCATTTTGAACATATTAGCTACACCAGCATTAGACACAAACAACTCATAAAGAAAGCCAAGAGTTTGGCATGAATAACAAGTAAGACATTTCAAATCTTTTCTGTCCTTTTCCGGAAAAGTCAGACAGAGAAGTCTGTCACCCTGGCCATACCAAAGACGCAAATTCAAAGTTCAATAGTAAGGAATGGGCTTTCCCTTCTCAAAAGACTAGCTGAGAGATGAACATACCTTAGACACCGTGGTAGTGATGGTTTAGTTGCTAAGTCATGTCCGACTCTTGCGACTTCCTGGACTGTAGCCGCCAGGCTCCTCTGTGCATAGGATTCCCCAGGCAAGAACACTGGAGTGGGTTGCCACTCCCTTCTCCAGGGGATCTTCCTGACCCAGGGATTGAACCCATGCCTCCTGCGTTGCAGGTAGATTCTTTACCACTGAGCCACCCGGGAAGATCCGACTTAGACATTAACCAAGACTTAGACTGTGCTTTAAAAATGCTCTTTGGCTCATTACCTGCTTTAATTCAAAGAATTAAACCAAATTGATGGCAATCATACCATCAAAAATATACACACGCACACATACATACAGCCCAAAATATATTTCATGGAAGAAAAGAAAAAATAGATTTGTTTTAACCTAAAAGATGTGCTCAGTCATGTGTGACTCTTTGCAACCCCATGGACTGTAGCCCTCCAGACTCCTCTGTCCATGGAATTCTCCAGACGAGAATACTGGAGTGGATAGCCATTCCTGTCTCCAGGGGATCTTCCCAACCCAGATCTTCCACACTGAAGGTGGATTCTTTACCAGCTGAGCCACCAGGGAAGCTCATTTTAAAAGATAAAGAGAAGGTATTTTGACTTGAATAAGAACTTTTATGAGAAATATTTGAGAAGTGGCAGGGAATAGCCAGCAGTATCTTTTTACTTTTCTCCTATCTTTTGCCAAAGTCACAGGTCTGCTCCAATGGTATACAAAGGTCATGATGACACCTAATAGTGTAATTTTATAACTTACATCAATAGGTTATAAGCTGCATATCACTAGTGTGCTGAAAAGGCACACGGGGCTGGTGAAGTGACTGGACATGTGAACGGTCATGTGAGAAAGTAGTTTGAAGCAGTTTGAGAGAAGGGGAGAGAGAGAGACTATTTCCAGAAATCAGAGTAGCTTTGACACTCCTCAAGTGTGAAATTCAGATGTAGTATATTAAAGCAGCCCTGTGAGAGGTCTGTGATCAAAGACGTCATTTTCGGCAGAAAGTCCATCCTTGTGAAGTGTCGCTGAGAATGAGGTAACAGAAACTGTAGTCACAACCGTTGGCAGGCAGCAAGGCCTTTTTTTTTTTTTGCCCCATCTTCATCTTGCTCCAGCTCATTCTTCACTGCAAGATTCAGTCTGAAATCACCTCAGTGTTTTTTTAAACATCCCCACTGCTTTTCCAAACCACCTCCTTGAGAATATGATGACTTCAGCTTCACAGATACAAACAAAACGATTCCTGGGAGGTCCAGCACCAGCGCTCACTCAGCTGAGCCTCACTCTCGCGCACCACAGCCCCAGCCACACGTGGGGCAGAGAGGAGGGGCGCCCGAGCACTCACGGAGCCCTGGGGCCTGTGGACAGCCCAGCCCGCAGAGCGCCTTCCAGGACAGAGGCTGCTGATGTTCAGGGTGTGGGGAGGGACAGAAGAGCTTAAGACTGGCGCACACACTAGGTTTCAGACGGTCTTCCACAGCCTCTTTGCTTCTTTAAGCATGCCTTTCCATCTCATAAACAAAGGCTTTCTCCCTGCTTCAAGTCTCCTTCCTAGATGCTAGTTCCAATCCTAAACAAGCTAGTTTGCATAGGATAAACATAGTCATGTTTGCTAACACACTTTCCATCTTTCCTTGTATGCACTCCCCCTGCAACGACAAGACAAGTGATGTATGCTCTGCCCTCAAGTCACAGGTCACAGAGGCAGGAAGGCTGCCGAGGGACCAGACAGGGAACCAGATGGACAGAAAGACATTTGGCCACAGAGCCGCAGAGGCTGCCATGAGAGGGCAGGTCAGTTTTCCTGCGTCCCTTAGAAATACCTACCGCACCAGCAACTACCTGTTTCCACTGGAAAATCAGTGTTTTTGAAAAGGGAAAACTGACTGCCAAGGCTTTTCCCACCACACCGCTGGGATCTTCCTTACAACTTAGAATGTACTTCTTTAAGATTAGCTTTTGCTTAATTATTCATTTGTTTGTTTGTTTTGGCTGCACCAGGTCTTAGAGACAGCACGCGGGATCTTCGCTCTTTGCTGGGACACATAAGGGCTTTCTTGTTTTTCAGTTGCGGCATGCAAACTCTTAGTTGCGACATGTAGTTGCCTAACCAGGGGCTGAACCCAAGCCCCCTGCACTGGGACACGGAGTCTTAGTCACTGAGCCAGCAGGGAAGTCCCTAGAATGTGTTTTGAATGTTGCTTACTGTGGCATTATTTCTTATCAGTTTTTTCTTTGTACAAAAGAGCACTCTGACTCTTTAAGGATTATTTGATGCTGTTTAAACAATTATCTAATGTCCCCATTAGCAAAAAATCTCAGTGGGCCATTCAGCACTTGTTTTCTGGCCAATAAATTAATTCAGCAATATTGTGTAAGTTACAAAAAGAATGGAAGTTCCCTTACTTTGGAAGTTTCTCCAGCACGGTTTTCAGCTCTTCACATATGAGCTTCACAAGTCCATTCTTGATGTTACTATATGACACATCAATCATGAAGATGAAGGCTGGTGGGTTGGGAGGCTTATTCTTCTACATGAAAGCAAGCAAATCACACACATATAAAGTTCATGCGTTTCATAATCAAATTAAAGCCCCCAGGAACTCTAGAAGGTCATCAGACCTCTCCTTTAATATTTTATGATATAACATCTGTGGAATCAAATCACTTTCTGGAACAGTCTCTGCCACTATAAAAATGATAAAGCCTGTTTATTTTCCAGGCTGCGACCTGAGTCCCACTACTGAAGTAGACAGGATTATGAAAGCTAGCAGAGAAGGTTCACTTTTGCAGGGCTCAGAAGACATTATGACCACAACTGCCCAAAGGTGGGCTTGCTTATAACCCTCTGCCTTAGGGGAAGAAATGTGTCTGGAATCCCGGCAAACTGTGCCGTCAACAGTACAAAACTATAATTAGTGCTTGTTTTTGAAACTGAAGTTAAACTTCATAAACTTGATATCATCATGTTCAACTCTTCCTTTATACGCTCTTTAAAGATATGAAATTAGATACAAAAATATAATTGTATACTTAAACATTTATACTATATTATCAAATACTTACCTGTTTCTTACAAACTTATGGTTAAAAAAAAAAAGTCGAATACTGGGTCTTTTTTCTATCTGCTCAAAATAATCACTGTAACATAAAGCAGCTGCTAAATATATTTTGTAGCTTTTGGTTCCTTTACTGGCTGGTGTTCAAACAGCTCTTAGCAAGGGATTTGTCAGTTGGATTGTACAAAATATTTAGGAAATAGAACCACAGGCAAACGTCTTTTGTGACACTAGAGAATAAAGAATTAAGGCTAATTAAATCTTAACTTTAGGATAAATGAAAAAGTTCTAAATTATATTTTAATTGCTACAATTATAAAATTAGGTGATACTATCTCCCAATTATCTTACTAATTCATCCTATATCCAACTATAGGGTTAGATGTAACATTTCTCTTATAGAAGTCATTTGTTAAAAAAAAAGAAAAAAAATTGCAGGACTTGAAAACTACCAACCTGATTATTTCATCGTTTTGCCACATCCAGAATCAGATCAACAAAGAAATATAAGAATTCTACTAGACTCCCCTGTTTGTAGAGTGGTTAAGAATCTGCCTTGCAGTGCAGATGAGACCAGTTCAATCCCTGGTTGGGGAAGACCCCACATGCCTCGGGGCAACTAAGGCTGTGCGCCGCCACTGCTAAGCCCAGGCTCCACGCGAGAAACCCGCTCACCGCAACCAGACAAAGCCTGACGCCGCAACAAAGACCCAGCACAGCCCCAAATAAAACAAGTCAGAAAAAGAAAATAACTACTGCTGTCTAGGTGAACAATTTTTATTGCCAATCTCTCGATTTCCACTTAATCTAATTCTTGACATGCTTATGTCAATTTACACAGAATTAAAACAACAGTCATTCCCACTGATTGAACCAAAACCTGTGACCGCACCAAACGTGCCCTTCCACTTTCACCTTCTCTCCGAAGTTCAGCATCCTCAGTTCCCCACTGAATGTCCTCCATTATCTCCAATCTACACTTTTCTACGTAATGCATCCCTCTAACTTGTTTTCTGCATCTTCTTCATCTTCGTCACTTTGTGTGTTAGACACTTCAGTCACGTCTAACTCTTGGCGACCCCATGGACTGTGGTCCACCAGGCTCCTCTGTCCACGGGATTCTCCAGGCAAGAGTACTGGGGTGGACTGCCATGCCCTTCTTCAGGGGATCTTCCCAACCCAGGGATCAAACCCAGTCTCCCGCATTGCAGGCAGATTCCTTACCATCTGAGCCACCTACACAAAACTAACACATCATTCCCGTAAGGAACATTGCCTTCCAACAGCTCTATCAATAACATCACTACACATCAACCCAAAGGCTTGGAAACGTGAAATTAGATGTGATGCTTCCTTTTCTTTTCATCCAGTTCCATTGATTTATTCTTTCAAAATGCTTCTTTCACATGTTTTACCCCATCCGCCTCTTAGCCTCTGGGAAGCGTCTCATTTCCGGCCTTAACACCTGTACTGGCCCCGGCACTGGCTGCCTTCACCCACCACTCCACCCAGGCACCCCAGCGGGCTTTGTCCAGCCAAGCCTAGCAATGGACGAACTCTATAAGCTGCTTTACTGGATCGTCTTACTAAAACTCCTCTCTTGAAGCTCACAGACCTCCTGGCTGCAAACTACAGTGATCTGAAATAAAGTCCAGCTCTCCTCCTCAATCTCCATCTCTGCAGCTTTCAGCCTGGCAGGCCACTTTCCCTTTTTCAGCTGCCGAGGCACAAGGTGTCATGTCCCCTCCCACTTGTCTGATCTCCTCCTTTGTTTCTCACTCTCTTACCTCTTCCAAAGGACACATTCCTCGCTCCCCTACCACCTTTTCCAGCACAGAATCTCATTTGCTCATTTTTAAGCAGCAACTCCTCAGGTTCCCTCCGCAGGGCCTGTTTCCTGAGCTCCCAGCCAGCGTTCCGGTCAACTACAGCACAGCGCGCCTCCACGGCAAGGCCCCACCAGCACCTTACACTCAGCAGTGTAGACAACACTTCTCCCTCTCCCGCTAGTCTCCCACAAGGAACTTACAGAAAGCTGATCCTCTCACACAATCCGGGCTTTACATCCCTCTCTCTCTCTGGAACCATCCACCTCCCTTACCAGCCACACGGAGTGAACTGTGAAGCCTCTGCAGCTCCTTCCAGTTCCAGTAACCAAATTTGGACCCTCATTTTCTTTCCTTTTAAAATTATTTTCAACAGTGGTAAAACTCAGAAACAATCTACCATCTTAACCATCTGGCCTTCCTTGGTGGCTCCGTGGTAAAGAATCTGCCCGCTAGTGCAGGAGACACTGGAGACTTGGGTTTGATCCCTGGGTGGGGAAGGTCCCCTGGAGCAGGAAATGGCACCCCACTCCAGTATTCTTGCCTGGAAAATTCCATGGGCAGAGGAGCCTGGCAGAGCACAGTCGATGGAGTCACAAAAGAGTTGGACACAGCTTAGCGATTAAACAAGAACAGCCCCCATTTTTAAGTGTAAATTCTGTGCTATCAAGCACACTCACATTGTTGTGCAACTGTTAGCACTATCCGTCTCTAGCACGCGAATCGGAAACTTCATACCCATTAACAACTGTTTACCATCCCCCCGCCCCAGTCCCTGTGAACCGCTGTTTTACATTTCTAACTTCTGTCTCTATAAGTTGAACTACTCTAGGTAATTCATATAAGTAAAATCCCACAGTATTTGTCATTTATGCGACTGGCTTCTCATAATGTCCTAAATATTCATCTATGCTTTAGCATGTGTCAGAATTCCCTTCGTTTCTCAGGCTCACTAATACTGCACGGTATGTACATACCCCATTTCGTTCATCCATTCATCCATCTACGGATACCTGGGTTGCTTCCACCTTTTGGCTATTGTGACTAATGCTGTTATGAACACAGATGTACAGATCTCTCTCTGAGATTCTCTTTTCAATTATTTTGGGAATGTACCCAGAAGTGGAATTGCTGGACCATGTGGCAATTCAATTTTTAATTTTTTTTTTTTTCCTGAGGAACTGCTAAATGACCCTCATTCTCTCTTGCATGTTAACTGGTTAACTACCACATTCACCAATCCCCCTCCTCTCAGGACATGGACTGCTGTCAGAATAAAGTGCCCAAGGCACAATACAGACCCCAGTGCTGCTCCTCTGAGGACAGGCAGCCTACCGAGCCCCCAGTTGGGCACAGAGCCAGGTCAGAAGGGTGCTCCGTGCTGCGCGACACTTGAATGAAGGCGTAGATGGGTAGGTGGGTTAACAGCAACAGTTCCCTCTCGGCCTTTGACTGTCCTCATGGCCTACTGATTAATAAAATTCTTCAATGGCCTGGCATTTGAAACTCTCCATAATACTCATTCAGCAAACATGTATAAAAGCCTAAGAGATCAAAGCTATGCCAAAAGCCTAGTGGAACATAAAAGGATGGTCTGGTCTCAAAACAACTTCCCAGCTTTACTTCCTATCATGCCCCAAAACACATTCCTCCAATTTAAGTGTTTGCCATTTTCAAAACATTTTCTATCCAGAAGTCACAACCTAGGGGGCCTGGGCCAAGAAAAATATTTCCTTGGCGGGAAAAACTATTTTGTTTGGCACAGTGTTTTTAAAAAATATTTTAATGTGACTGTGTTTTGGGGGAAAGAGGAAAATACTCTTCAGTTATTCCAGTCCCTCTACCAGGGCCTCACTGTTCATCTACAAAGCCCACCTCACCCCCCAAAGTGCTAACTTGCTCCAGTCGCATGGACTCTGTGCAACCCTATGGACTGTGGCCTGCCAGGCTCCTCTGTCCATGGGATTCTCCCAGCAAGAGTGCTGGAGTGGGCTGCCCAAAGGACCTGGAGTGAGCTGCACATACCCCTGAGAAGCTGTTTCTGCTCACCACTTAGTTTCCCCTTCCGTTTTCACATGTCCATCCTCTGCCCAAATGGCACTTGCTTTCTAAAGCCCTTCTTCAATCCTCTCCAAATCAGAAATGATTGCTCATCTGTTTTCTCCTGGCCCTCCAATTATCCTGCTCTTGTAACATTTCCATTTGGATTTATAATTATGTACTTTATCAGGTCTCTATGCATGGTAAGGACTGAGACTGGGTTCATATCCTTGCTAGTTTTGGAATTACAACCAATGAGCCTTGGACATACTAGGTATAAAACAGATGTCAAAGTGAACCAAAATTAAATGGAGAAACTACATTAAAAAAAAAAAATTGACTAGTTTGGAATGAAAGTTTACCTTCCAGGTACTCTATATGTATAGATAGATATATTCCGTAAACTTCGAGGTAAAAAACTTCCAGTTATGAGACAGAGCTGGGTCTTTTTTTCTAGGAAAACTATACGGTGATTTTGCAAATACATGCCAACATATCCACAGCACACAGATAGGGAATAGGGGCTGTGTGGTCCCACAGACGTGGTTTCTGGTCTGGCCCCATCATTTTCTATATGTATGGCCTGAGGTTGGCACTTAAGGTCTCTAAGCCTCAGTTTCCCCACATCACGGTGGTAACTAACCACATGAGTTCACTGGGAGAACTACATGATACAATACCGAGAAAGCACTTAGCACAGAGCATCACTCACAGTGAATGCTCATGAGTGTTGATTTTATTATCTAAAGTTGGCATTAAGATAAACTAAAATGAATAGTAAAAATGTGAGTTTGCAATTCTCCTTTAAGTTTGTATGGTGTTAAAAAATACACATACAAATTAAAGATTTTTTTTAAAATGTGGACCATTTTTTAACATCTTTATTAACTTTGTTACAACATTGCTTCTGTTTTTTTATGTTTTGGTTTTGGGCTGTGAGGCATGTAGAATCTTTAGACCCCTTACCAGGAACTGACCCACACCTCCTGCATTGGAAGGTGAAGTCTTAACCACTGAACCGCCAGGGAAGTCACATACAAATTAAATACGCTCATACAAATGTGGATAATTTCATCATCCAAATCCCTAAGGCAATTCATTATTATACTTCATTTACATTTTAAGTTATAATTAAATTTTAAGATATTAAGAGTATCTTTTTATTATGAACCTTATTTGGAATAATAAAAGGAACATTAAGCTTATTTTTAAAAACCTTTCGAAATGTACAGTTTTTATTTGGTTCCTTGCCCGCTGTGTGAGATTTCCCATCAATGAGATGTCTGGAGCATTTCCACATAGCAGAGTTTGAAGATACTGAGACTTTTGTTCCCAGAAATAGATTTGACTCCCTGCCTAGGTTTCTACTAAAAAAGCAAAAAATCAAGATAATATAGGCTTTTTGGCAGAGAACTGGAAACTCGGAGCATAGTTAGATTTATACTCCAGCTGCAAAGATCAGTGAATAAATTTTCTGTCACTAGGTTACAATAGCTCTATTATATTTAATTAGAACTTCAAATGTTTCTGTTCTGCCTAATCCTTTTCCTTCAGTCAGTAACAGTTAAAGGATAAATAAGCTGTCCAAAAGCAACTGGTATTCTAGGACATCTTTTTCGTGTGAAATAAATCATTTGTACCAAAAAAATGTTTTCACGTTTCCCCTAAATATGTTCCAATGTTACACTTAAAACTAATAGAGCATGAACTCTTCTTTGATAGGTCTATGTCATGTGTGAAAAACTCATATAACACACAAAAATAAATGAAAAAGGCATATTAATTGAAAAACATTTTTAAATTCACTCAGTTGGAAAAACTTCTAATTAGGAACAATGTTCTTTGCAATTTTTACTCAACACAACGTGGGCTGGCCCCCTTGCAAACATCTAGGGAAGACGTCTGTGGGTCAGAGGCCACCTCCTGAGGACTGGGCCCACGGGAGCACTCGTTTATGGAAGGGGAAGTAAGTCAGAATGACTCTGTTTCTTCAAGTCTACACACAGCACTTCAGATGCAAGCTGAAACTTGAAGTGACATCCAAGAAGATGTTTTCAAACCACGAAAGAATTTTAAAGACCTGCAAGACACCCATAATGATGTCACTATCACTAGGAGGTTGGAGAAGGGAAACAGCCAGTCCTGGAGCAGGGACACACTTGCAAATTCATTTCCTCGTCCAGACTCACTTGCCCACCCGTCCGCATGCACTGATCAGCTGTCTACCCCGCGGCAGGAACTGTGGTAGCTGCCGTAAGGACAGCTAGGACTGGGTTAAGAATCCACCTGCCAGGACAGGGAACCCGGGCTCAATCCCTGGTCTGGGAAGATCCCACATGCCACAAAGCAACTAAACCCGTGTGCCACAACTACTGAAGCTCACGCACCCAGGGCCTGGGCTCCGCAACAGAGAAGCCAGCACAGTGAGGAGGCCTCACATCCCAGCTGGAGAGTGGCGCCCACTCGCCGCAACTAGAGAACACCCTGGGAGCAACGACTCAGCGCAGCCAGAAATCAATCAAATTCAAAAAAGCTAATACATTAAAAAAAAAACATAGGGAGGACAAGATTCTTGTTCCCAAAGATATCAGAATCTACGAAGAGGGAAAACATAGGAAGATTTAAATTCTATGGGGATAACTGCTAAAATTGATACACGGACCAAATTATGTGGAAGACAAATCAGAACATTTAGTAAATAACAACCACTATAAGTCAGAGAAAGTCAGATGAAGTCAGAGAGACACTCACATGAAATAAAATTTCAGCCAGAGATTAGAGAATAAGTAGGAATTTGCTGGGTGGGATACGCAGAGCTATAACAGGAGGATGAAAACGCAGTCAGGTCCAAAGAACATCTTAGATACAAGCATGGGGTTGAGCAGAGGAGTGAGCCTTTCAGAGTATGGGAGCCAGAGTTTTGTACAATTGAAGATGCAGCTGAGGTGGGAGCTAATGGTCTTATAAAGAAACAAACTTTTGAATTTAATTTTTTAGATTGAGGCAGTAGGAGGAGTCTCAGAGTTACATTTTAAAGCCAGGAAGCCAGAGGACAGGATCCCGGCGGCTGAAATAATCTCAGGGCGATTCTGAGAGCCTGACTGACTGTGGGGCCAGCGGGAGTGGAGAAGAGAGCCAGAGAAACACGTCAGTATCTTGCTGACCATACTGGCTGACCTTCAGCCTGCGAAGGGAGATTCTTTGGGGATGACTGAGAAAACAAATAGGGCAGAAGTGCTGTAGGGAACTGCTGCATTAAGAACCTAGCATATTCTCTCTTAAAGGGACATAAAAATGAAATTATTATTTTTTTCTTCCTGTCATTGCAGTGGATGGTCCGGCTATTTAATCACATTAACAGCCTAGACGGCTTGATCTGTGTCTTAGGGATTTCTACTTCCCCATGGCTCCACTCAAATGCTTTGGTTGTGAATTAAGAGTCAGTTCATTAAACATGAAAGTTATTCACTTGTATCTGATATCCATATATAAACACTGGAAGGCCTGGGAGCACTTACCCTACAGTAATCCAAAGTAGCAACATATTCATACGATCCTAGAGATAACTCTGGCTTCTCATAGTGGTCCAGTCTTCTTCCGATGTGGTCCAGATGTTGGAAATAGAATGGTGGCACTAATAAAAACAAAATAGGAAAGGGAATCTTTTGTTTTTACAACACAGACAATTTAGTAAGTTCTCAAAGTTTATTATGGGAGGAAAGGAGTTAGTATGAGGGAAAAAAAAGCATTATAAAGCTGGAATGTAGCATATTCTAAAAATCCACTAGTCTTTCTTTCCACTCTTGGAAAGAATGAGGGTTTTCCAAAATATCTTCCTGACCCTTCTGCAAGTTACTGGTGACAAAGAACATTAATGGTCTGGATCATTACTGAGAAACAGCAGATAAAAGCACAGAAGTTTTTAAATTGTCACAACCAAAAGTTAATTCTCCCTATTTAATTACCTTTTCTCAAAGGAATTCTAACTTTTCAAGCTATTTAAATTTTCAATACCGCAGCAAATATACATTGGTTATTTGGACTATACTATTAGCTCTAATGTTTATTATCTTTTAATCAGAGATGTCGTCAGCCATGGGGAGTTTGCACGGTAATCTTTAATGTCTGGGCTTCAGAGTGGAGACGATTACTGTATTAGGGAAAGACTACACCATGAGATCTCAGCTGAGGAACTCTTAATTTGATTCAAATGTCTAAGAAGGTTAGTTCTGGCAAAGCCCTGGAAGTCATCCAATAGGACAGGAACACTTATGACTCACACACTGAACTCTTGGACAAATATGGCCTGGTATCTCTGTGCAAACGAACTCTACTGCCTTGAGAAGAACAGGGCTGACTATTAAACCACTGAAAAGAGAAGTACTTAGAATAACTATCTATGCTCTGGTTTTAAGCATTTCATAAAGAACAACATTTTCATTTGTAAAACCATGTAACTAATGACTTGCTTTAAAACCAATAACTCAGTATTGTTTATTTTCAGTTATGAACTAGCACATGGGTTGAGCTTCCCTGGTGGCTCAGCTGGTAAAGAATCCGTCTGCAGTGCGGGAGACCTGGGTTCGACCCCTGGGTTGGGAAGATCCCCTGGAGAAGGGAAAGGCTACCCACTCCAGTATTCTGGCCTGGAGAATTCCATGGACTGTATAGTCCATAGGGTCACAAAGAGTCGGACACGACTGAGTGACCTTCACTATCACTAGCACATGGGTTACAACAGGACTGTTTTCTTAGTTTGGACGTAAGAAAATAGTCACTAAGGCTTGCCTTTTTTTTTTTTTTTTTTCTATTTTCTTACTATATTGTGGCCATTTCTTTTTAAACGAGTTTTATAAGATTCACTTGTACATAGGGATCTCTGAACTTGGAAAATTCCGTGTTTTGAAAACATTGTGGCAGTGGGAAGCTGATAGTCTCAGCTGAGCTAAGAAGGTATGACGGCCTTAAACTGCTCTTCTGTTATGTTTAGCACGCTCAGTTACTTAGTCGTGTCCGACTCTTTTGAAACCCCATGGACTGCAGCCTGTCAGGCTCCTCTATCCATGGAATTTTCCAGGCAAGAATAGATGAGATGGATAATGCGGCATCAGCTGTTCCAGGAGGTATGGGTGGTACTTTCTACACACTTTCTAGAATTTATTTTTATTCACACATCTACATGTAATTGGTGAAAAAAAAATTTCCCTTAAAGTCAATTAGCTTTATATTTGTTAGCATTTAATATTATCTGCCATGTTTTATAAACCAGATTCAAGTTCCCCCATAAATTACACGCGGCCATGTGACACTTGTCTTCCTGCATTTTTGGCCTCAAGTTCTTCTGATTGAGAGAGAATCCCTGACATTTTGAAGGAAAACTGAGCAAAACCATTTGACCACGTCTGCAAGGTTCTAACAAGCCTTTGCCTTCTCTAAACCTAAATGAAGAATGCAAGTACCAATGTACATCTAAGGGGGTCTGGCTTTCTTGCAGGAACAAATAATGGAATCTAGTATTTTTGCCGACAAAGGTCCATATAGTCAAAGCTACAGTTTTTCCAGTAGTTATATATGGATGTGAGAGTTGGACCATAAAGAAAGCTGAGTGCCAAAGAATTTATCCTTTTGAACTGTGGTGCTGGAGAAGACTCCTGAGAATCCCTTGGACAGCAAGCAGATGAAACCAGCCAGTCCTAAAAGAAATCAACCTTGAGTATTCATTGGAAAGACTGATGCTTAAGCTCTAATACTGTGGCCACCTAATGTGAAAAGTAGACTCATTGGAAAAGACCCTGATGCTGGGAAAGACTGAAGGCAATAGAAGGGGGTGACAGAGGATGAGATGGTTGGATAGCATCACTGACTCAGTGGACATAAGTCTGAGCAAACTCAAGGAGACAGTGAAGGACAGGGAAGCCTGGCGTGCTGCAGTCCATAGGATCGCAGAGTCAGACACAACTTAGCAACTGAACAACAACAACGATATGAACAACCCTATTAGAAAATGAACACAGCAGCTTCCTAGGAGTGGACGTTCCCTCGGGTGTAGAAATACAAGAATTTTGTGTGTTTTTACTCTACCAGGAAGTGGCAGGGCCTTTTAAGGCTTCGTGCTGACACTTTGGGCATGAGGCCAGAGAAAACAAAGATCCTAGATGCTCTTTGTGGATGGATCCTGGATGGATTTCTGATCACCTTGCAAAGAAAGTTGAGGGCTTGAGTGAACATGCTGGGACCTGGTGGAGGCGTGGCGAAAATGCTCCAGGAGAGGCCTCTGCCATCTCCTGACATCTTCCCCCAAAACTAAAGCACTTGGAAGCGTGTGCTCACAGGGTTCCTGAAATGCAGGTCCCAGGATTGTGTAGGATTTGGTTGCAGATTTCGTGAAGCACGAGCGATGGAATAAGACCTTCCTCAGAAAGAGCAGGAAAGGCGGAGAACCAGCGGAGCCTGCTCGCACTAGTATACCCACTGTGTGCGGAACAGGTGCCATAGCCGCTGCAGGGCGAGAGACCTCCCAGAGGCCCATCCTCGAGACAAGGCTGGGAACCGAGATCCCACGCCACAGCACGGGGCTTTGCAAGGTCTTTTTGAGGAGGCCTCACTCTGCAGTCTCCTGCACTGGGTGGGAGCTGGGGAAGCCATGGGCTGTGTGAAGCGTGTGAGTGCACAAGGAGGCCAGCGTTGCTCCCCCACCAGAGCACTCCCTGGAGCCGAGAGGTCATGGACGTGATGACGCAGGCAGGAAACCGCCGAGGGAGCAGCCGGGCTCTCAGACCCGCCGCGGGCACCACTCACCGTCATTCACGCAGCTGCAGAAGCCGCACTGGTACCTCCTCCCTCCTTCGATGAACTGCATGAACGGGCACATGTAGGCTTTGCACCTGTTGCATCTGACTGGTCCAGTCTCCCCATGGTTTACCAGGTAGAGGGGCGTCTACAGGAAGCAAGCAGAAGGGAGAGACACGTGGGCACAGGGCTTCCGGGTTTCTTCAGAAGTCCTACAATTGTAGTCACTGAAATGTGAAAACTCCGGACTCATTAAGGAACTCAACTCAGTGTCCACCAGGGGAGTAAGCCTCTCTTGAGACTGTGTGGAATTCAAGGCAATACCCAAACAAAAATTACTTTAAATGCATGTCTAGGGTATAAACATATTTGTACATTTATGTATATGTGTATTTACCAATGTGTGTGAAGACAGAAAGAGAAAAATAAAATACAGTGATGGTACCCTGAATATTCATTGGAAGAATTGACGATGAAGCTGAAGCTCCAATATTTTGGCCACCTGATGCAAAGAGCCAACTCATTGGAAAAGACCCTGATGCTGAGAAAGATTGGAGGCAGGAGAAGGGGGCAACAGAAGATGAGATGGTTGGATGGCATCACTGACTCAATGGACATGAGTCTGAGCAAACTCCGGGAGACGGTGAAGTACAGGAAAGCCTGGAGTGCTACAGTCCATGGGGTTGCTAAGAGTTGAACACAACTTAGCGACTAAACAACAATAATGCTTAATAAAGCTGATGTGGAAAATGTCCTGGATACCATGTATCACATATCTTGCTAAGTTTGTTCATTAACTATAAATAAAGAAGGGAGCTAAGTCTGATTTTAAAATCAGTAGTTTGCACATCGGCATACTGCTTAGATAATTCCATCCAATATACAGAATGTTTCTTCAAAACGGCAATTCTCAGAAGAAATCTGCAGTGATTTTCACTTATTTAGGCAAGGAGGCTGATCCTGCCTTTTCTGTTTCTTTATCCCATGATAAAATGTCTCATGAAGTGTGCTCTCAATGTAGCAGGTCATGCTTCGCCAGAACAAAAAGAATGAATATTTCTACAGCTTCTTCCTCATAAACATGTGGAGAACCCATTACATGTCCTTCACACCTTGAAAGTGAAAAGGCTCAGCATTGGAAGTCTGCCTTATTTCTCAGCACTTCCAGCTTTCAGAACAAAACCACAAAGATTCTTCTTGTTTTTGTAAATCTCCTTAAAGATAACATTTCTAGAAAAGCTTGACAATACAGGGTTTGGCACATCAACTAAGTTTTTCTTTAAAGAAACAGATGTAAATAAAGCCGACTGCTGCTTAATGGAGACTTGAAGAGCAGGAGGAAGGTGGCAATGAGCTGAGGTCATCAGGCCATTTTCTGCCATTTTCTTAGGGAAGAAAAGAGAGAGAGAGGAGAGATCTACAGTCTGTCCCTGACCAGACATCCAATGTGGAAGCTGATCTGCTGAGGTTTCAGAAATGAGTTTTGAGACTTCAGAACAGGAAAAAAAACAGGTAGCATGATACATAAAAGAATCAGGAAAGGATAAAAAATACATTTAGAATCACTAGGCACTGCCTCTCCCACCTCTTGCTTCAAGGAAGCCAGGAGATGGATTGAATTTTCCTGTTTCTGGTCTCTCCTGGTCTGTAGCATGGGTATGGCTTTGGTGTCCGATTAGTCAGGTTGTGAGAAGGATTCAATGAAGAAAAAGTGAAAGTGTTAGTCTCTCAGTTGTGTCCGACTCTGCCAACCCATGGACTGTAGTCCACCAGGCTCCTCTGTCCAAGGAATCCTCCAGCAAGAATACTTCTCCAGGAGATGTTCCCGACCCAGGGATCGAACCCAGGTGTCCTGCACTGCAGCCAGATTCTTCACCATCTGAGCCACCAGGGACACCTCACACAATTAGGAGGCCGTGTGCAATATAGAGTATTAAGCCTGGCATAAAATTATTGGATAAAAGGTATCTAACTGTTGTCATATCTGTACAGAACAACTTTTCCTCTCTTAAAAACACTCAGCTCAAGAGAGTGTGTATATTTAATAGGAGGGTTAGAGTTTGATAAGTTTGAGACAGGCTTGAGTTTCTAAAGGTATTTATTCATATAAATATTTAAATTAGCTGATTTGTTACTATTAAATGTTATTGTAAAACTGATTTAGAAGACAGGGAATCTACCTTTCAAGAGATTTTGATACCATCTGATGGTTAAAAAAGTTGAGAGGCACACTAGATTTTAAAATTGTTCTATGAGTTTGATTTGCACACACATGTGCTATCCTTAGTCGCTCATTTCCGACTCTATGCAACCCCACAGCCTGTAGTCTTCCAGGCTCCTCTGTCCATGGGGATTCTCCAGGCAAGAATACTGGAGTGGGTCGCCATGCCCTCCTCAAGAGGATCTTCCCAACCCAGGGATCAAATCCATGTCTCCTGCGTTGCAGGATTCTTTACTATCTGACTACCAGGGAAGTCTCTGCATACACTCAAGGAATGCCTACTATATATGCATTCAACCACAGACCCATACAACACTTTCTCATATACTCTGTTTGTTTGAAAGGCATAAAGTGATGGATGTGTGTTGTCTTCAACTAGAAATAATAGTTTCTGTACAGCAGAAACTAACACAACATTGTAAAGCAGCTATGGTGAAGGTGAAGTCGCTCAGTCGTGTCCGACTCTTTGCGACCCCATGGACTGTAACCTATTAGGCTTCTCCGTCCATGGGATTCTCCAGGCAAGAATACTGGAGTGAATTGCCATTTCCTTCTCCAGGGGATCTTCCTGACCCAGGGATCGAACCCGGGTCTCCCGCATTGGAGGCAGACGCTTTAACCTCTGAGCCACCAGGGAACTCCAATTCAAAAAAAAAAAGACACGGGTTTAGGCCAATGAATGCAGAATCGGAATCAGAAGGGAAATACAACAAAAATGTAATGATATGGTAGCATTTTTCTGGGTCAAAAACCCAATCGTCAGTCATTCTCTGGGTGCTGCTGAGGTCTACGGCTTCCACCTCAGAGATGAAGAGCTGCTTTCAAGAGAACACCAGGGTTAAAGCCTGCAACATACAAAAACTCAGCCAAGCGTACTTCTCTCATCCCTTAATCATCTTCAAAGAGTTCAGAGTCTACCATCAATTCGCTGAGACACTTTAGGAACAAAATCTGATGCAATTAT
Organism: Cephalophus harveyi; assembly: GCA_006410635.1. Lineage (NCBI taxonomy): Eukaryota > Metazoa > Chordata > Mammalia > Artiodactyla > Bovidae > Cephalophus > Cephalophus harveyi. The sequence goes on from SJYT01084428.1 coordinate 170,972, forward strand.
TTGCTAGACAAAGCGGAGGTAATGGAAATTAACCTTATTTTTCCTGATGTGATTTACTCAAAGGCCAGCCCAACCAAAAATTACTGTGAAATTGTCGGCAGCTACCATCTAAGCATTCCAGTCTGGGCAGATTCAAACTTGCAGAACTGAAAATAAATGTCTCGTCACAAACTGGAATTGAGTAATGACTGTATCAAGGCTGTGAAACTCACGTGCATTTTTTTCCAATTTTCGCTCTTTTGGAAACTGAATGATGGATAGGTAAGGGAAGGACTGCAGACAACGGAGGTGACAGTAAAGAATGTTAAAAGCTTTTAGACTGTTTACATTTTCTTTCTGGGCACCGGCACAAGGGTTTCCACATCACACCGTCTTGCTTCATGTCTCTCAGGCTGTGCTGAAAGCCATCAGAGGCTTTCTTTGCTTTCTCCAGATGTCTGCTTATCTGCTCTACAGTAGCATGCATGAGCTCATAAACAGCTAATCTCACTTGTATTCTCAGTTCAACTTTAGTGTATACAGCTTTTTTAAAAAATCAAATTACTTTCCAAAAAGTCCTAGGTTTCTTTTTTCTTCTTCTTAATAAGGACATTATATTACACTTACCTCAGAAATATTTTCAGATTTTGCAATTTTGTTTATAAGTGTGCTTTTTACTCTTTTGGCCTCTAGTATATTCCTGACTGCTCTTTCTTTTCTGTTCTTTTCTTAAATGGAAAAAAGTGAAGCGATGGAGAGCCTCACTCTAAAACCCTCATTTGGCTCTTCTTGGCTCTGGTCCTGTGTGGCCTGAGTTTATATAACACGAAACTGATGGTGATGCTGGGGAAAGACAGACAGAGGAGAATAGTATCTGAACCCCTAGTTTGTGGTTTTGATCTACCATGGTTATGCCAAATACTTTATTGGTACTAATTTTAACTAAGATCCTTTAGTTGAATAAAAGGTATCTCCTTTGTATGCATATATAACACCACAGTCCATTTGGACCACAAGAAAGAATATAATTCATGGAGAAATGAGGTTCAGCGTTAAAGGTTTTGAATACTATTCCATGTAAAAGGAGTAGACAATGAAATGTGCCATTCAACAACTCCTTGGCACTGCTAATACAACTTTAAAGTTTTCCTATATTTATATATCATCAGTTCCCAAGCGTTCCTGCCATTCTCTTTACCATCTGTACATTCACTGCTGGGTGTGTTGTGTGCCTTGGTGGGGTATACAGTCCAATGGGACGGAAAGGCATGAAACACGTAAGCACGCAATAAAAGAGCAATGTAGGAGCAGAAAGACTACCTGGGAAATCATCATTAATAAAAGCGACGTTAAAGTACTCACAGACTGTAACCCAAAACAACAACAACAAAAATAAACGCTCAAAGAAATGAAGCACAACCAAGAAAGATCCGACATGAATTTTGATAAAGTTTAAGGCCTCGGTACTTTTGTTTTGGCATCTCTATAACCAAAGTCTGAATACACAAGTCTTTTCATATAGACTCTTTGTTTCAGCAAAGTGATAAATAACAGAAGGTAGCTATTATAGCTGCCTATACCTTTAGGCTGCCTATGAAAAAGTGAAAGTCACTCAGTTGTGTCTGACTCCTTGAGACCCCGTGAACTATACATATACAGTCCATGGAATTCTCCAGGCCAGAATACTGGAGTGGGTTGCCATGCCCTCCTCCAGGGGATCTTCCCAACCCAGGGATCGACTCCAGGTCTCCCGCATTGCAGGCAGATTCTTTACCAGCTGAGCCACCAGAGAAGCCCTTAAGCTGCCTATAACTATACCTATAAACTAATTACACCAAACCTGGAAATCTGAAGAAAACACGAAGGTGTTCTTATACCACAGATCCACTAGGTGGCACTGTACAACTAAAAAGTAAAACTATTTCCTCAGGTAATAAAATACTCAAGATAATTATGCTATATACATTTGATGTAGCTATCACCATAATTAACTGAATTTATGTCAGTTGCTACCATCACAAAATTAAGAAACCTATACCCTTGTTGAGCGAGTCTTTGATAATTGGTAAAAAATATTCTGGTGAAAATAAAATGTGTTTAAAGATGAAATACAGGCTATTTTAAGCACGAATTACATAGAAATTACAGGCTGTGCCAAATTTACTGAAGATCATAGTTGAGAAAAATCTTTTTAAAAGGTTTCTAATGCTCTCCCAACTTCCGTGACTACATGCAGGGACTGGCGGCCCCGCACACAGGATGCTGCTGCCCGGCGGGCGAGGAAGCGCGTGCTCCTGCTGCCCTGCCGGCACCCAGCCCGCTCCTCACACTTGCTCACACTTGCTCGCACGCCCGGTACAAAGCAGCAAGGTAAAGACAGTGAGGTGTGAGGCACGGCGCTCAGCAGCACCTGTGACGGAGGGCTGACCTTCCTGCTGCTGGAACATCCAACCACCGGCCGTGGTGTGGATGGGGGAAGGCACCGTGTGGACAGAGCGGCCACATAGGGGGATCCCAGGAGCGCGCGGATGTGGGGCGGCTTCCTGCCTGTCTCCCGGAGCCCCTCTGCCTTGCAGCTGAGTTCTGACACAGGCACATAGGCGTAACACACCAGCTCAGTTAACCACCCACTTTCCCCCGTCTTCCAATGCTTGTCTACTGATTCTGAAAAAAAATACACATTTTGCAATTTCAATATATACTTCTCTTCCTTTTTTCTCTCCTACTGTCTTCATGAGAAGTCTCCAGGGGAGCAGTCGGTGTCCTGGGACTACACAGTTGTCCCCACACGAACAATACTGAACTTTACTAAGTGCCTGAAGGAAACAGCTAGGCTAAATAGCTGCTAGTAACGGGAGAGACAGTTTTGCTTACAGTGGCTCCTCAGTGAAAATGCTGCATGCTCCTCCAGCTTGATAGAGGATCATATTCAATATCAGACTATATTGCCTAGTAAATTACTGTAAATATATATATATATATCTCTAGCAGCAAAGACATATTGTATTGTCAAATGTGATCCTGGCACACAGCTACTTCTTTGGGCCTGGAGTGCTGCTTATAGTTTTGGGGTCTATCTCAAGGCAGTTTCAGTCAGTAATTTGGATTAATCAGGGGATATAAATGGAAGCATGAAAACGGTATGTGAAAAGATAATCCAGAACTTGTGATGAACAACTACCCTTTAAAAATGTTAAATGTTCAGACTGTTAAGCATGCTGAAAGACAAGCAGAGTCAGATTCCCAGAGGATTATGCCCAGCAGCTAAAATGAAGAGAGTCTATATCAACTGTGCTTATTAAAGATACTTCTATAGGAAAGAGAAATGAGAAGCTTGTGTGTGTTTTCTATTTTCGGCTTCACCAAGTATGCCGTTCGGTCAGCCTACACCAACAGAAAAGGTACGGGGCAGTAGGGTGCTTACTGTACACACGTTTTCTCAACAGCAGTACTATTTTGTTGGACTTTTTAAAATAACAAATACGGCATGAAAGAATAATATTTTTTGAATGCCTTTTAAAAATCATTCTTCTAAAAAGAAACTGAGCCTAATAATAAAACATTCAATGTATTGAAATAACTATAAGAATATATTTACACTTTTTAAAAGTGTTTTTAGTTGGCCCTAAAACTTTGTGTTTTCATATTTCTCGAAAATTAACTTCTTGCTAGTTTGTGGCACTCAAGAGATTATTCTCAATTTTTTTCCTCTTCAATAAAGCTACTGAGTAGTCATTTATTGGGAAAGATTGAAGGTAAGAGGAGAAGGGGATTACAGAGGATAAGATGGTTGGATGGCATCTCCAACTCAATGGACATGAGCAAACTCCAGGAGATGGTGAAGGACAAGGAAGTCTGGCATGCTGCAGTCCATGGGGTCACAAAGAGTCTGACACGACTAAGCAAACGAACATTAACAACAATATAATATTGTATATAATGTTATAGAACATTTACTCTTGTTATAACTATATCGAGAACTTATATTGGATTTTAACATGTCTTTAATTTGGAAACTGGTCTTTTTTGGTTTGGAGGGGGGTTGTTTTTTGTGTCTATCCAGCATTGACAAATCCTGATTCAAATTTATAATATATGCAAGATCATAACTATCATCTGTATGATTTGTGGTTTAAAATGCTTTCATGTATATAAAGATCTCGTAATGCCGAGATGTTAACAACCATGGGTGTGGGAATTATCATCCCACTGTTGAGAAGGGAATGGGCATCAGTGAGGAACAGGGATTATTCATTCGCCCAATAACCTGCAGAGCAGGAGCTTGAATTCCCGTTCATTTCCTGTGCTAGGCATTCAGAAACTGCCTGCAGATTGCTTTGGTAGAGAAGTACATCAATTCAGAGAAAGCTGCCATCACCCACGGTCCACCACTTGAACCAAGCCCTCAGTGGCCCCTGGGGCCCTTGAAGTGTCTCCTCTCGCTCTCTCTCTACAGGAGCTATTTTGTCTTTTCAGTTTCACTGAATCCTTCAAATAAGCTCTCCTCCCATCTCCCTCAGCAGATAGCCTCCCCTTCTTGCTCACATCTCCCTCCTGCTACAATGAAGAGAGCATCCATCTCTCCTCCTGACACGTTCCCAGGGCCTTGATCTAAACCAGGACTGTTATGAAACGAATTGCCAGTCCAGGTTCGATGTATGATACTGGATGCTTGGGGCTGGTGCACTGAGACGACCCAGAGGGATAGTACGGGGAGGGAGGAGGGAGAAGGGTTCAGGATGGGAAACATGTGTATACCTGTAGGGGATTCATGTTGATTTATGGCAAAACCAATACAATATTGTAAAGTAATTAACCTCCAATTAAAATAAATAAATTTATATTTAAAAAATAAATAAATAAACCAGGACCAGGTCCCAGCCAGCCGCTCAGCACTGGCTCAGGCATTTCAGCTGTGCGTTGCCACTGGGCCTTGCGCCTGACAGCACCCTTCACAGCACTTTACTTCCGAGCATTCACTACCAAATTCTCAGGCCCCTGCCTTACAGGCTTCACACCTTTTGTCTGTTTGTTTAACTGGTGTTTCTCCTACAGAGCAATTCCTGAGAGAACGGGCAATTGATGGTTTTTGAATGAACAAACAGAATATCTACCAGGTATCCGCAAATATGCTGTCCCAAGCCCAGGGCAGTTCATGATAGATGCTAAACCAAAGGCAGAAATAAAAGAAGAAACTGCTCCTTGGAGGGGGCAGGTAAAGGATTCTTTATGAGGAGCTGCATTTCCACTGAACCGCAAGGCTCAGGGGGAAAAGCCTGAGCTGGGGGAAGGTGGTGGCCGGCAGGCAGGAGCCAGGCTGAGCTGAGAAGAAGGAAGATGGACAGGAGGGCTGGAGGGACCCTGGGGAGGATGCTCAAACCCAGGCAGAGCAGCATTTCCTGACTGCTCAGGCTTTGCTCTCCTCCCCCACCTCCACTAGATCCCTCTCCTCTCTCATCTCAAAGCAGTCGGGATCTCACCTTTCACAAAGCTAAAACAATGGAATGGGAAGAATGGCTGGTACTGTTTCCCAAACCTGCTTATTAGTATATTCTTTACAATTACCGTGAGGAATTTTTAGAATTTCTCTTTGTTTCATCATCAGCTGTATTTTATTCAACCCTTAAAATCTCTTTTAAAAATAAACTCAAAAGATGTTTGAATATTACTTCTAAATTTCTAACTAAAAAAAGTCCATTCCTTAACTGCTTAGGTAAACCTCAGGTTCACCACTGATTCCTAGTGGTGCATGTTTCAGAGTAAATTCTCAATAAATAATTTTTGAATGGATGACAAGAAAAAGAGGGAGGGAGGGAGAGAGGGAGAGAAAAAAGAAAAAACTGAATGAAAAAGAAAAATGAAAGAAGAAGGAAAATACAGAAGTCACGTTTGGATATATTTGCCAGTCCTTTCATCACAGAAGATCAGGTCTAGGTGTGAAAAACCCTAGGATGTTAAGTTGATCCCAAGGCATGCAAAAATAAGTAGACCAGGAGCCTCTTCTCTTGCAGTGGCCAACAGCATCTTAAAGCAAACACAGCTGTGACTTTCCTCCCAAGGCCCCCCAACACCACGAGGCTTTTCAGGGGGAAGGTCAAGCCAGGCCATATGCTGCAGTCTACGAGAGGGCTGCTCCTGGAGACAGGGCACCCAGGGTTTAAAGGGAAAACAACTGTCAGTGCGGTTCAGAGAGCACCATCACATCAGTTTTCCTGAATGGAAATCACAGTTCATGACAAAATTACAAACCATGAGAAATAACTCTTAGGCAAAAAAACGGTCTTTGGGGATTGGATTGTGTTGACACAGTCTTTCAAGTTATGGCTGCTACCGCTACTGCTGCTAAGTCACTTCAGTCGTGTCCGACTCTGTGCAACCCCATAGACGGCAGCCCACCAGGCTCCCCTGTCCCTGGGATTCTCCAGGCAAGAACACTGCAGTGGGTTGCCATTTCCTTCTCAATGCAGGAAAGTGAAAGTGAAGTCACTCAGTCGTGTTCGACTCTTAGTGACCCCATGGACTGCAGCCCACCAGGCTCCTCCGTTCATGGGATTCTCCAGGCAAGAGTACTAGAGTGGGGCGCCACTGCCTTCTCCGTTCAAGTTATGGGTATATTTGCAAAGATTGCTACTATTACTACTGGAACTCATGTTGAAAACTTGAGTAAGACATTCCGTCTCAAGGAGCTATGTTATCCAGGGATTCTATAGTTAAAAGACATTTTCCCACATTTCTTTTAAACTTTGACCTATTATAATTTATCATTGGTCCCTAAGGAAGAATTATATTTTGTTGTCTGATCATAGGCCACTGACCGAAGCCATGTTTCATTGCTATAAGAACAAAGAGTGGTCCACAGATAATGAAAATATATTGTAGACTTAAAAACCCTATGAATCAAGCTTGTTTCTTCCACAACAAAATGATTGGCAGTTTTTTGTTTCTCAAAAAAAGGTAAAATTCTCCACTTTAAAGATGAAAGTGTTAAAGATAATAAGCTCAGAGGCCAACTTCCTTTGTCTTTCTGACAGAATTACAAGTTAGCCAAAGTCTTCCCTCCATTTATCTCACTTTATGGCTATGGAAACACTTCAAAACATTCCCCGCTAAGCATGAGCCCGGTCTGTATTCAAATGACACCTTCTCAATCAGGTCTACTATCCACCCTATGCAATCTGAAGCCTGCACTCTGCCCCTTCCCCAGGCTGCCCCCATCCCCTGATCTGCTCCATTTTTTCCTTCCTCCATCTGTTCAATAATTTTCTCATTATTAGGTTCACTGTCTTTCTTCTTTCCATTCAAATGTTAGCTCCATGAGGACAGAGATTTTTGTCTGTACTATTCACTGACATATCCCAGCACCAGAAGAGTATATGGCACAAAATGGGTAAAGAGTAAACATTTGCGGAATTAAATCCTTATTGAATAGGATAGAAAGAAATAAACGCATGCACCTATGGTAGCTCAGATAATTAAAGAATCTGCCTGCAATGCAGGAGACCTGAGTTTGATCCTTGGGTTGGGAAGATCTCCCAGAGAAGGGCATGGCAACCCACTCCAGTATTCTTGCCTGGAGAATTCCATGGATGGAAGAGCCTGGTGGCCTACAGTCCGTGGGGTCGCAAAAGAGTTGGACATGACTGAGCTATTTCAGACCAGACCAGACCTATGGTCAGTTAATCTATGACAAAGGAGGCAAGAATATACAATGGAGAAAAGATAGTCTTCAATAAACAGTTCTGGGAAAGACGGACAGCTACATGGAAAAGAATGAAATTAGAATATCCTCTAACACCATACACAAAAATGAATTTAAGACAGATTAAAGACCTAAATGTAAGATTGGATACTAAAAAATTCCTAGAGGAAAACATAGGCAAAACGCTCTTTGATATAAATCACAGCAATATCTTTTTGGTTCTGTCTCCGAGAGGAATGAAAATAAAGACAAAAATAAACAAATGGGACCTAATTAAATGCAAAAGCTTTTGCACAGCAAAGGAAGCCACAGACAAAATAAAAAGACAACCCACAGAATGGGATAAAATATTTGCAACGATGCATCCAACAAGGGATTGATTTCCAAAATATACAAACAGCTCATATAACTCAATGTAAAAAAAAAAAAAAACACAAAAAACAATCAAAAAAAATGGGCAGAACATCTAAACAGACATTTCTCCAAAAGGCACAAGAAAAGATGCTCAACATTGCTAATTATTAGAGACTGCAAATCAAAACTACAATGAGATTTCACCTCACACGAGTCAGAATGGCCACTATCAGAAAGTGCACAAATAATAAATGCTGGAAAGAGTGTGGAGAAAAGGAACCCTCCTGCCCTGAAATTGAAGAGCAACCATAAAAAACAGTACAGAGGACCCTTTAAAAAACCAAAAACAGAGTTACCCTGCAGTTACCCTGATCTGACCCTGCAGTCCCACTGCTAGGCATATATCTGGACAAAACTCTAATTTGAAAAGATACACGCACCCCAACTTTCACAGCAGCACTATTTGCAATAGCCAAGACATGGAAGCAGCCTAAACGTACATCAAAAGATGACTAGATAAAGATGTGGTCCATATATACAATGGACTATTAGTCACAAAGAAGAATCAAACAATGCCATTTGCAGCAACACGGATAGACCTAGAGATTAGCATACTACGTGAAGTAAGCCACAGACAGATATCAAACTTATGGCTACCAAAGGAGAAAGGCGGAGAAGAGATAAATCAGGAGGTTGGGATTAACATATACATCCTACTATGTATAAAACAGATAACCAACAAGGACCTACTGTTTAGCACAGGTAATTATATTATTTTATAATAACCTATAAAGGAAAAGAATTTAATAAAAAAAGATACACGGGTGCATGTGTGCTAAGTCACTTCAGTCCTGTCTGACTCTTTGAGACCACATGGACTGTAGCCTGCCAGGCTCCTCTGTCCATGGATTCTCCAGGCAAGAATACTGGAGTGGGTTGCCACCTCCTCCAACCCAGGAATCGAACCCATGTCTCCTGAGGCTCCTGCACTGTAGGCAGATTCTTTACTGCTAAGCCACTGGGGAAGCTCAGACAGATATGTTCAGTTCACTTCAGTCACTCTTTGCGACCCCATGGACTGCAGCACGCCAGCCGTCCCTGTCCATCACCAAATCCCGGGGCTTACTCAGACCCATGCCCATTGTGTCGGTGATGCCATCCAACCGACTCATCCTCTGTCGTCCCCTTCTCTCGCCTTCAATCTTCCCCAGCATCAGGGTCTTTTCCAATGAGTCAGCTCTCCGCATCAGGTGGCCAAAGTATTGGAGTTTCAGCTTCACTATCAGTCCTTCCAATGAACATCCAGGACTGATCTCCTTTAGGATGGACTGGCTGGATCTCCTTGCAGTCCAAGGGACTCTCAAGAATCTTCTCCAACACCACAGTTCAAAAGTATCAGTTCTTTGGTGCTCAGCTTTCTTTCTTTTTATTATTGACTTTCTTTCTTTATTGACGTCCCTTGTGGCTCAGACAGTAAAACATCTGCCTACAATGCGGGAGACCCAGGTTCTAATCCCTGCATCGGGAAGATCTCCTGGAGAAGGCAATGGCAACCCACTGCAGGATTCTTGCCTCCCCCCACCGAAAAAAAAGGGCTCAAAGAAATATTTGGGCTTCCCTGGTGGCTCACACAGTAAAGCGTCTGCTGCAGAGCAGGAGACCCAGGTTCGATGCCTGGGTTGGGAAGATCCCCTGGAGAAGGAAATGGCAACCCACTCCAGCACTCTTGCCTGGAAAGTTCCATGGACTGAGGAGCCTGGTGGGCTACAGTTCATGGGGTCGCAAAGAGTCAGACATGACTAAGGACTTCACTTTCTTTATAGTCCAACTCTCACATCCATACATGACCATTGGAAAAACCATAGCTTTGACTAAACGGACCTTTGTCAGCAAAGTAAAGTCTCTCCTTTTTAATATGCTGTCTAGGTTGGTCATAACTTTCCTTTCAAGGAGCAAGCGTCTTTTAATTTCATGGCAGCAATCACCATCTGCAGTGATTTTGGAGGCCAAGAAAATAAAGTCTGCCACTGTTTCCACTGTTTCCCCATCTATTTCCCATGAAGTGATGGGACCAGACACCATGATCTTCGTTTTCTGAATGTTGAGCTTTAAGCCAACTTTTTCACTCTCCTCTTTCACTTTCATCAGGAGGCTTTTTAGTAGTTCTTCGCTTTCTGCCATAAGGGTGGTGTCATCTGCATTTCTGAGGTTATTGATATTTCTCCCGGCAATCTTGATTCCAGCTTGTGCTTCATCCAGCCCAGCATTTCTCATGATGTACTCTGTACATAAGCAGGGTGACAATACACAGCCTGGACGTACTCCTTTTCCTATTTGGAACCAGTCTGTTGTTCCATGTCCAGTTCTAACTGTTGCTTCCTGACCTGCATATAGGTTTCTCAAGAGGCAGGTCAGGTGGTCTGGTATCCCCATCTCTTTCAGTATTTTCCACAGTTTATTGTGATCCACACAGTGAAAGGTCTTGATATAGTCAATAAAGCAAAATTGATGTTTTTCTGGAACTCTCTTGCCTTTTCTATGATCCAGCGGATGTTGGTGATTAGATCTCTGGTTCCTCTGCCTTTTCTAAAACCAGCTTGAACATCTGGAAGTTCACAGTTCTCATATTGTTGAAGCCTGGCTTGGAGAATTTTGAGCATTCCTTTGCTAGCATGTGAGATGAGTGCAATTGGGTGGTAGTTTGAGCATTCCTTGGCATTGCCTTTCTTTGGGATTGGAATGAAAACTGACCTTTCCCAGTCCTGTGGCCACTGCTAAGTTTTCCAAATTTGCTGACATATTGAGTGCAGCACTTTCACAGCATCATCTTTTAGGGTTTGAAACAGCTCAACTGGAATTCCATTACCTCCACTAGTATTGTTCGTAGTGATGCTTCCTAAGGCCCACTTGACTTCACATTTCAGGATGTCTAGCTCTAGGTGAGTGATCACACCATCGTGGTTATCTGGGTCATGAAGATCTTTTTTTGTACAGTTCTTCTGTATATTGTTGCCACCTCTTCTTAATATCTTCTGCTTCTGTTAGGCCATACCATTTTTGTCCCTTATTGTGCCGACATTTTCATGAAATGTTCCCTTGGCCTCTAATTTCCTTGAAGAGATCTCTAGTCTTTCCTATTCTGTTGTTTTCCTCTATTTCTTTGCATTGATCACTGAGGAAGGCTTTCTTATCTCTCCTTGCTCTTCTTTAGAACTCTTCATTCAAATGTGTATATCTTTCCTTTTTTCCTTTGCCTTTAGCATCTCTTCTTTTCTCAGCTATTTGTAAGGCCTGCTCAGACAGCCATTTTGCCTTTTTTTCTTGGATATATTATATATGTATGAATAACTAAATCATTGTTCTGTACACTTCAAACTAACAGAACTTTGTAAATCAACTGTATGTCAATTAAAAAAAAATCCTTGTTGAAATAAATTGATTCTTCATAAAAATGGACACTGCTCATCATATCACATAACAATGTATTATTGCCCTCATTATGTATAGAACAATTGAAAAATTCCTAAAATCCATATGTGATTATACAATTATATAACTAACTCTGTATATAAGGATATCACAAAAGTCAAATTACTATTTTTCTTTTCACAGTTTACACCTACAGAAGCTCTACATTTATCCAAGATTATCTGAAGCTTTTTATATGAACTGCTTTTAGAGTGGGGAAAAAACACAGGACTGCAAGATTCACACAGTCCGACCCACTGTCAGTGCCCACTGCGGGGCAGCCCCATGCCCCGGCCGGTCTGCTTCCAAGTGATAAGCAGAAGGTGTCTTTTGGTGAGTTAATCATCTTTTGTGAGTTAATCTGATCTGGGCAAACAGACAAAAGCCATCTGGAGGTAAGACCTGAAAATAGGGTTGTAAAAAATGTTAAGAAAAATTTAATTTAAAAAATGTGTGTGACCAACTGGAAAGCAACTGGAGAAATAAATACATTTATATATTTATTATGCATGAACAGTGAGCTGGAAGGAGAAGAAAGATGATTTTTAATTTATCAAATAAGTAATGAAAACGGATAAATATGAGGTAATAGTCTATCCTTTTTCTATAGGAAAATGAGAAATGTAGATGAAATTGTAAGTTTGAAGTATTTAGATAAAAGAGTTTTTCAAAACTTTTTAAACTATGGAAGAGAAGACACTATGGAATATAGCAAACAAAAAGAAATTTAAATTGCATTCCCTTGTTAAAGACTATGACATATGTCAATTTACCTCCAGAAGTTCGGTTCTGGATTAAGAAGAGTGAACTCTGCAGTAGATGAATTCCATGATATCTACATTCACTAGAGCTTATTATTACGGCTCTTCTGTTTTACCATACCATATGGCTCTTCTGTTCTCTTTCTGTATTCTGACATATTGTTCAAGAACATCAAACATGCTCTTACTTTCCCAATGAATAAACATTTCAAAGATTTTAATCTTCTCTTTTTAACATGTCTCAGTTATCCTCCCCCCCAGTACAGAGAGAGACACACACACACACACACACACATCTTCACTTTATAGTGAGATGATATGAAAAGAAACACTGGAGGGAGAATAAAGTGAAATCTAAGCTAACCTTATGAAATTTTTTAAGCAGTTGTTATCCTAGTTGGCACAATTTGGCTCCGCGATTGTCAGCTCCTTCTTAAATTTCCTTGGAACTTGTTTAGTACCAAATGCAGCATTTCTGCATAAAGTAGGTGTTCAGTAAGTGTTTGAGCATAGAAACTCTTGTCACCTCCAAACTGGCACCTGCCATCGACCTCTACAAGAATTAAACCATGCTGCTGTGGCTGCTGACTCCAACACCCCTGGAAAGGAGGCCAGCGTGGAGAGCAGAAAGGAGGAGCTCTGTGCTCTGGGAAAAGCCGGCAGAACAGGTCCTCAGATAGGTGTTTTCAGAAGCCATGAGCTCAATTCTTATATCTCCTCGTCTCTAGAAGAGCACTCAAATTCTCCATGGTGACGACTGCTCCACACGACTAGCAGACACCCTCACTAGACTAGGAGACACCCATATGAGACCAGCAGACACCCTCACTAGACCAGCAGACACCTTCACAGGACCAGCAGACACCCTCACATGCCCAGCGGACACCCTCACATGCCCAGCGGACACCCTCACATGCCCAGCGGACACCCTCACTAGACCAGCAGACACCCTCACTAGACCAGCAGACACCTTCACAGGACCAGCAGACACCCTCACATGCCCAGTGGACACCCTCACATGACCAGCGGACACTCTCACTAGACCAGCAGACACCCTCACATGCCCAGCGGACACCCTCACATGACCAGCGGACACCATCACTAGACCAGCGGACACCTTCCCTCGACCAGCGGACACCCTCACTAGGCCAGTGGACACCCTCACTAGGCCAGCGGACACCCTCACTAGACTAGGAGACACCCATACGAGACCAGTAGACACCCTCACTAGACCAGCAGACACCTTCACAGGACCAGCGGACACCCTCACATGCCCAGCGGACACCCTCACATGCCCAGCGGACACTCTCACTAGACCAGCGGACACCCTCACTAGACCAGCGGACACCTTCACATGACCAGCGGACACCCTCACTAGACCAGCGGACACCTTCACAGGACCAGCGGACACCCTCACATGCCCAGCGGACACCCTCACATGCCCAGCGGACACCCTCACTAGACCGGCGGACACCCTCACTAGACCGGCGGACACCCTCACTAGACCGGCGGACACCTTCACAGGACCAGCGGACACCCTCACATGCCCAGCGGACACCCTCACATGCCCCAGCGGACACCCTCACATGCCCAGCGGACACCCTCACATGCCCAGCGGACACTCTCACTAGACCAGCGGACACCCTCACATGACCAGCGGACACCCTCACTAGACCAGCGGACACCTTCACATGACCAGCAGGCACCTTCCTTAACCAGCAGACATCGTCCCTAGACCAGCAACACCTTCACCAGACCAGCAGACACCATCACTAGACCAGCAGACACCTTCACATGACCAGCAGACACCCACACTACACCAGCGGACACCCTCACTAGACCAGCAGACACCTTCACATGACCAGCGGACACCCTCACTACACCAGCGGACACCCTCACTAGACCAGCAGACACCTTCACATGACCAGCGGACACCCTCACTACACCAGCGGACACCCTCACTAGACCAGCAGACACCTTCACATGACCAGCGGACACCCTCACTACACCAGTGAACACCCTCACTACACCAGCGGACACCTTCACATGACCAGCAGATATCTTCTTCACAAAAACCTGTGCTTGATTCATGTACTCCCCCTTCACCAAAATCACATATATACTGGCCTTCCTCCCATCTCTTTGAAGCAGTTTCTCAGTGGCATATGAAATGCTCTCTCCCAGGCTATGGTCTTTATTTTGCCCCCAAATAAAACAACTCATAATTCTCATATTGTGCTTTTTTTTTTAAGTCAGCGAACTTTAAATTACCTGGTCTCAAAATTCCAATTTACTTCTATACACAAATGATACCATGTAATGAAACTATCAAATTAAATATTTATTTGGTGCAAAAATTCTCAGGAAATGTTTTAGGTCTCGGGAAATGAAATAGTGAGAAAAAATTACAGGTGGTCCCTACCCTCATGGAATCTAATGGGAGAAAAACAGGAGTCAAAAACACAGATACACAACTGCAAACTGTGATACACAGTACTAGAGCTCCAGGGAGTATAATGTGGGGAATTCTCGAAAGCTCTCCTGAGGAGGTGACCCTGAACTGAAATTTAAAAGGTGAACAGGAATGAACTAGGCTAAAAGGGCAGGAGAGTGTGGAGGAGGTTGTGGGAAAATTATTCCAGCAAGTGCCCATGAAGCACCTTATGAATAAACAAAAGTTAAAGACATTTTTATATAATTATAACGGTGGGTGTTCTTCATTTTAATAGTAAAAAACAGAAAATAGCAATATAATATCAAATGCCAGAGACCATGCAACATTTCTTTTCAAAAATATAAATGAGCAGCTCTTCCCTTCTTACATGAACACAAATTGTGGCATCCATGTCAGTTTGCTCCTTCTTACTTGAGACAGGTATTAGAATCACTGGACGGGTTTGACTGTATCTCTCTTGGACGTGTACACTGCAGGTGAATGTAAGCTACCGCAGTTTTCATACTTCTCTTCCTTGCACACAGTAGACACCCCAAACCAATGAATGTTGGATTAAATGAAATTTTCCAAAGAAGAATTTAATACTGTACAGCAGACAGTGGTAACCAATGATAAAGATATTCATTTCTCATACCGGCTTATTTTTAAATTAAGTGTTAAGTGGTGCTATAATTTTATGAGAAAAGTAAGGTTTAAAAATGTTATGGAAAATTTTTCACCGTCAGTTTGTGCACCCAACTTCCTTTGACACCCAAGCTCCTGTCTGTACCCCACTGCCCATATGATGCTCAACTCCTGCCAGAGAATCACTCCCCGATCACTCACGCACCAGACAAGCTCGGGCGTCATTTTCAAATATTCCATGAAACAATTCCAAACTACAGGTTTGCACAGGCTTTCTTTTTCTTCCTTCCTTAAAAATAGGACTTTATTTTAAAAAAATTTTTAGCCTTTTATTCGTGAGAACTTGTTGCTCAGAAAACTTTCAAATAAAAATCTTTAAATTTTTTACTTTCTCATACTTTACCATTGAAAGGACACATCAACTATGTAAACTTCAAGTCCCAGTATTATCTAAATACCTACAAAACATAACTGGAGTTAGCAATCATCAAGCAGGGTACACAAATGTATTTCAATTATTCTAAAATCCCATCAAAGTTTCCAACTTATCATGACATAATGCTAAGAAGTCACTGTTAGTAAGACATACTCCTATTTTGGCTTCCCTGGTGGCTCAGAGGTTAAAGCATCTGCCTATGATGCGGGAGACCCGGGTTCAATCCCTGGGTCGGGAAGATCCCCTGGAGAAGGAAATGGCAATCCACTCCAGTATTCTTGCCTGGAGAATCCCATGGACAGAGAAGCCTAGTAGGTTACAGTCCACGGGGTCGCAAAGAGTCGAACACGACTGAGCGACTTCACCTCACTCCTATTTTAGAAATGTTAAAAAGTGAGAAAATGCGGGCCTTAGAATTGACAGTGATAGTGATAAATGATAAAAAGATAAAAATGATAGTGAGATAAATGATAAAAATGATAGTGAGAGGCTCTAAATTACTTCCTCAGCGGTGGTGGCTCTCTGTGGATGCCCAGTGTTCCACACCCAGGGAGCCTAGTCTTGGACACTGTACATATGAAGGGAACATTTCATGCAAAGATGGGCACAATCAAGAAATAGAAACAGTATGGACCCAGGAGAAGCAGAAGAGATTAAGAAGAGGTGGCAAGAATACACAGAACTGTACAAAAAAGGTTTCAATGACCCAGATAGCCACCATGGTGTGACCAGTCACCTAGAAGCAGACATCCTAGAGTGTGAAGCCAAGTGGGCCTTACTATGAACAAAGACGGGGGGGTGATGGAATTCCAGCTGGGCTATTTCAAATATTAAAAGATGATGCTGTGAAAGTGCTGCGCTCAATATGGAGCAAATATGGAAACCTCAGCAGTGGCCACAGGACTGGAAAAGGTCACTTTTCATCCCAATCCCAAAGAAGGGCAATGCTAAAAAGAATGTTCAAACTATCACACAATTGCAGTCACTTCCCATGTTGTCAAAGTAATGCTCAAAATTCTTCAAGCTAGGCTTCAATAGTACGTGAAAAGAGAATTTCCAGATGTGTAAGCTGGATTTAGAAAAGGCAGAGGAACCAGAGATCAAATTGCCAACATTTGCTGGATCATAGAAAATGCAAGGGAATTCCAAAGAACATCTACTTCTGCTTCACATGCGTGCATGCTCAGTCGTGTCCGACTCTTTGCAAGCCCATGGATTGCAGCCCGCCAGACTCCTCTGTCCATGGGGTTCTCCAGGCAAGAGTACTGGAGTGGGTTGCCATTTCCTTCTCCAGGGGATCTTCCCAACCCAGGGATCAATCCAGGGTCTGCTGCAACTCCTGCCTGAGCAGGTGGACTGTTTCACCACTGAGCCATGTGGGAAGCCTGTTTCTTAATATAAGCATTTAAATGATTTTAGAAGGAAGCCACTTTTTGAGTTACTCAGAGCAGTTCAAGAATTGTTTCTAAGATCTTCTTTCTTCTTTTCATTCTTACTCCTGTTCCCTTCTACTAGGCTTCAAGAGAACTGGATTTTCTCACGGTGAATCTGCTTTCTAGCGGGAAATTGTGCTTAAGCCACTCATATCTCCCCCTTCTCACAGCACTGATACATGTGGTGAGGTGAAGTTGCTCAGTCGTGTCCGACTCTTTGCGACCCCGTGGACTGTAACCTACTAGGCTTCTCTGTCCATGGGATTCTCCAGGCAAGAATACTGGAGTGGATTGCCATTTCCTTCTCCAGGGGATCTTCCCGACCCAGGGATCGAACCCAGGTCTCCCACATTGGAGGCGGACGTTTTAACCTCTGAGCCACCAGGGAACGTGTAACTCCTACCAATTCTTCCAGGCTCATTTCAACAGTTAGCCTTTCTTTTGGGGATGCTCCACCCAGAGCCTGTACTTGTTTAATCATTCAAGTGCTATGCATTGAGTATTTATTCAATGAGAAGCACCTAACAAGAGAACACTGACCTGGTCTTAGGTAACAGATATCGTTTCCCTAAGAACACGATTCAACCAAGATTTGAAGGACTAACTCAACTGCAGGACTCCTGGTATGTGAAGAGGAAACAAAAGGCCTAGGTGACAGCTCAGAGATTAAGAGGAACAGGAGGAGGGATGTGGCTGGGGGTCATGTCATGATGATCACCCCTTAGAGGCATGATTTCGATTTGAGAGCCCTGAGGAATCATTACATGGGGGCTGCAGGACAAGACGGACGCGGGGGTGGAGGTAGGAATGGACGGTAGGGAAACCGCTCCGAGAGGAAAAGGTGAGGGCACTCGGCAATAAAGTGGATACCGAGCTTGAGGGAGGGGGAGAGTTTAACGAGGCCCAGATTTCCCACATAGGCAAATGAATGGATAACGTGACATTAACCGAAACATGGAACGATAGAAGGGAGTCAAATCTGAGATCTGGGTAGGAGGTGGGGAGATCAGAGGTTTAATTAGAAGAGCGTGAGGAGCCTTTGCAAAGCCCAAAGGAGAGGTCCATTAGGCCGCTGAACACACGATCCTGACCTCAAAAGAGAGGTCCGGCCGGCAGATACAAACACGCAAGTTAGGCGAACAGGCAGCCAGAGCGCCGCCCCGCCTGGAAGCCCAGGGGCCGCCGTCCGTCTCCCCGGGCGCACTCGCGGGTCTTGCCCACACTGCTCAGCTGCGTGCGCGCCTTCGCCTTCACCAGGCTCACGCAAGCCCAAAGGAAGCACCTCAGTCCGCCTTCGCCTGCTGGAGCCGACCCCCTGAGGCGCGGTGGGCGCCTCTGCCCCGCTCGCCGCCTCTGCCGCCCGTCCGCGAAGCGCTACACGCGGTCGAGGGCTGGCGGGCACCACCCGCCCCGGACACGGACCGGGCCTCCGGGAGCCAGTGGGTCACCCCGCACCCGCCGCTCAGAGGCCCCGCGCCGGGTGCCCCCGGCCGAGCCCACCCCCTCGACCCGCTGTGCGGGGCCGCAGGCGCCAGCCGACCCCACGCCCGCCCAAGTGCAGCGGGGAGACCCGGCTTAGCTCAGGGCGGCGGGCGCACCAGCCTGTCAGACGCGCGGCGCTTCCGCAGACTACATTAAAGCCTTTGACTGTGTGGATCACAACAAACGGGGAAATTCTTAAAGAGACTGGAATACCAGACCACACTACCTGCCTCCTGAGAAATCTGTATGTAGGTCAAGAAGCAGAAGAGTCAGACAGGAAACAATTGGTTCCAAATTGGGAAAGGAGTAAATCAAGGCTGTATCCTGTCACCCTGCTTATTTAACTTATATGCAGAGTACATCATGTGAAATGTCAGGCTGGATGAAGCACAAGCTGGAATCAAGATTGCTGGGGAAAATATCAACAACCTCAGATATGCAGATGATACCACCTTAATGGCAGAAAGTGAAGAGGAATTGAAGAGCCTCTTGATGAAGGTTAAAGAGGAGAGTGAAAACGTTGGCTTAAAACTCAACATTCAAAAACCTAAGATCATGACATCTGGTCCCATCGCTTCATGGCAAATAGATGGAGAAACAATGGAAACAGTGGCTGACTTTTATTTTCTTGGGCTCCAAAATCACTGTGGGCAGACTGCAGCCATGAAATTAAAAGATGCTTGCTCCTTGGAAGAAAAGTTATGATGAACATAGTATATTAAAAAGCAGAGACATAACTTTGCCAACAAAGTGCCGTATAGTCAAAGCTCTGGTTTTTCTAGTAGTCGTGTACTGATGTGAGAGCTGGACCATAAAGAAACTGAGTGCCAAAGAACTGATGAAAGCTTTCGAACTGTGGTGCTGGAGAAGACTCTTGAGAGTCACTTGGACTTGAAGGGGATCCAACCAGCCAATCTTAAAGGAAATCAACCCTGAATATTCCCTAGAAGGACTGATGCTGAAGCTGAAGTTCCAATACTTTGCCCACCTGACGCAAAGAGCAGACTCACTGGAAAAGACCCTGATGCTGGGAAAGATTGAGAATGTGAATGTGAAGTTGCTCAGTCGTGTCCGACTCTTTGCGACCCCATGGACTGTAACCTACTAGGCTTCTCCGTCCGTGGGATTCTCCAGGCAAGAGTACTGGAGTGGATTGCCATTTCCTTCTCCAGGGGATCTTCCCAACCCAGGGAACGAACCTGGGTCTCCCGCATTAGAGGCAGATGCTTTAACCTCTGAGCCACCAGGGAAGCCCGCCAGGGAAAGATTGAGAGTAAGAGGAAAAGTGGGCAACAGATGTTGCATGACATCATCGACTCAAGTCCATCATCATGGACATGAGTTTGAGCAAACTCCAGGAGATAGTGAAGGACAGGAAAGCCCAGTGTGCTGCAATCCATGGGGTTGCAAAACATCGAACACAACTGAGCGACTTAGCAATCACAGCACTCAGTTCCCAGGCACCAAAGGTCATAAAACCCACTTATGGATTCACTGAAAATCAAACCAAGGAAGAACACTTTCTCTTTTCTTCTTGTTTCTCCCAACATAATTCTCCATTTAATAAAAGAAATATTTATATGAATAATTTCAAGATTGAAAAAATAAGGTTGGTGTATTTAACTTTCTAAACTGTAACCTAAAATAGGATCCTAACCACCTTTGCCCTGACAAATGTGACAGCTCTGTGTGTCTGCTGTAACACCATTCTAAAAAGGGATAACATTCTGTTCTCCAGCTGCCGAGCTTTTTTTCATAGTACTTTCTCATAGCAGTATACAAACAGCGGCCAAAATCCTTAAGGGATAAGATTCAGTTTCTAAAGTAACTTTATACATTAAATATTTTAAATCTTATGTTCATAATTCTATTTCTACATGAGTTCATACAATCTATGTTTCCAAGTTCTTAAGTTAATACCTTTAAAATACTGCATTAAAGCAAACAATTTAAGATTATAATACACATGTTAAAAATAGATTCAGGCTTTTGAAGCTTTCATTTTAAAATAATTTAAGATATAAGTCTTTAAGTTCCTTAAAGGACACAGTCTTATGCAGTAATCAGTTTCACTTCAGAGCATATTTATCACTCAGTTCAGTTCAGTCGCTCAGTCGTGTCCGACTCTTTGCGACCCCATGAATCGCAGCACGCCAGGCCTCCCTGTTCTTCACCATCTCCCAGAGTTCACTCAGACTCACATCCATCGAGTCCGTGATGCCACCCAGCCATCTCATCCTCGGTCGTCCCCTTCTCCTCCTGCCCCCAATCCCTCCCAGCATCAGAGTCTTTTCCAATGAGTCAACTCTTCGCATGAGGTGGCCAAAGTACTGGAGTTTCAGCTTGAGCATCATTCCTTCCAAAGAAATCCCAGGGTTGATCTCCTTGCAGTCCAAGGGACTCTCAAGAGTCTTCTCCAACACCACACTTCAAAAGCATCAATTCTTCGGCGCTCGGCCTTCTTCACAGTCCAACTCTCACATCCATACATGACCACAGGAAAAACCATAGCCTTGACTAGACGGACCTTAGTTGGCAAAGTAATGTCTCTGCTTTTGAAAATGCTATCTAGATTGGACATAACTTTTCTTCCAAGGAGTAAGCTAGCTAAATCGGGGTTAGATATAAAAACGCATAGTTTCACAATCTTCATGTACTTTTTAAGTAAATAATATACTATAGGATTCTTATACTAAAAGTATAATATTAATGAAACCCCTTTGGGTGGGGTTGTGCAAAATGCTCACATGAATTTCTAATAACATACAGGATGTGTGACAAGTACATGGTAATCCATGCTGAAAACCTCAGAAAGAGTGGAAAGGGAACGTAGACATTAGCCTTCGAGATTTACAGAACATCAGAACCAGGCTTCTCCTTCTTGGGAATGGAAGCTTAAGGTCACAATACAAGGCACAGCACAGGCCTACATATCCTGCTTCCTGGCCCAGTGTTCCACATAATGCTTACTATCTCCTGTGCTTTGGAGAAAGTGGTCTGTTTTTTAACATGGTTTCTCAAATACCTTTATATGACCAAAAATTCTTCCTAGGACTTCCCCAGTGGTAGAGAGGATAAGAATCCCCCTGCCAATGCAGGGGCCACGGGTTTGATCCCTGGTCCGGGGAGATTCCACATGCCATGGAGCAACTGAGCCCGTGCCCCACAACCGCTACGCCTGTGCTCCGGAGCCTGGGAGCTCCAACTACTGAGCCTGTGTGCTGCAGCTGACAAAGCTCGTGGTGCACCGACAGCCTGCGCTGGGCAACAAGAGAAGCCCTGGCAGTGAGCAGCCCGCGCACTGCAAGGAAGAGCAGACCCCGCTCGTCACAGCTAGAGAAAGAGACCCAGCACAACCAAAAACTAAAGAAAAATATTAATTATTAAAATAGTCTCCCTACTTACTTTTCTGTCCTGCTCTTTAAAATGAAATATAATCTTTCTCATTAGTATGACAGAATATACTGCTATCACATTAATAGGTGATAGAATACATCAACAATCTCTGAAATGATTTTTTTTTTTTCTGTATTCACAGAGTTTGTTAGAAGCCTAACATACCTAGAGAACTCAGCCACTGTTCGGCAGTTTGGTCTGTCTTTGCCTTTTAAATGTCTGTCCAGCCCTCAGGAGAATGCATTTATTCGGCCAGGACCTCTACAGTATGCCCAGCCCACTGCCACAGTCCAGATGGTCTCTGCCGTCAAGGAGCAGTAAGCAGTAACATGAAATAAAAAGACTTCAAGAAAAGAGGTCTAAGGTGAACATGTCAAGCTAACCCACAAGTTTGCAGGAGCAAGAGATCTCTGCTAACAAGAAAAAGGAATGCTATTTTATGTGTTTAGTAAATAAAACCTCAGCAAGCCAGATACTGCTGAAAGAACTTGGGCTTTGATTTCAGAAGCTTGATTTCCACAGCGTTACTTATTAGCAATGATTTTACTGTATGATTTTAATTGCCCCATAACCTGTAGAACTTCTTCATCTATAAAACTCAGATAACACCTTTTTCACAAGCTGCTGGCTCCCTTGCAAAAGCTGACACACAAACTATGACAGTGAAGCAGATTTTCATCCCTTTGATGGATTAAACAGCAGTGGAAACTCTGCCCAAACCCTGCCAACTCAGGCCAGCAAGACTGGCTGAGGCTAGTGCATGACCAAGCAATGTCTTCTGTAGGTGACAGATGAGGGTGTACTGTGCTGGTGTTCATTTATTCTCTGACAGTCTTTCCCTTTTTTGTTAACCCCATTTGTCAGTTCACTGACATCCAACCCTTTTTCTTTCCAATGGCATATTCTTCATATCCACCAAATCTATCAGACTATGAGCAATCATGAAGAAAAATAATTTAAACTATTTAATAACAGTTCAAACTTCCTTATCGATTAAGTCATACTCAGTTCAGTTCAGTTCAGTCGCTCAGCTGTGTTTGACTCTTTGCGACCCCATTGATGGCAGCACATCAGGCCTCCATGTCCATCACCACCTCCCGGAGTTTACCCAGACTCATGTCCATCGCGTAGGTGATGTCATTCAACCAATTAATCCTCTGTCAGCCCCTTCTCCTCCTGCCTTCAACCTTTCCCAGCATCGGGGTCTTTTCAAATGAGTCACCTCTTTGCATCAGGTGGCAAAGTATTGGAGTTTCAGTTTCAGCATCAGTCCTTCCAATGAATATTCAGGACTGATCTCCTTTAGGATGGACTGGTTGGATCTCCTTGCAGTCCAAGGGACTCTCAAGAGTTTTCTCCAACACCACAGTTCAAAAGCATCAATTCTTTGGTGCTCAGCTTTCTTTATAGTCCAACTCTCACATTCATATATGACTACTGGAAAAACCATAGTTTGACTAGACAGACCTTTGTCAGCAAAGTAATGTCTCTGCTTTTTAATATGCTGTCTAGGTTGGTCATAACTTTTCTTCCAATGAGGAAGCGTCTTTTAATTTCATGGCTGCAGTCACCATCTGCAGTGATTTTGGAGCCCAAGAAAATAAAATCTCTCACCATTTCAATTGTTTCCCCATCTATTTACCATGAAGTAATGGGACGAGATGCCATGATCTTAGTTTTCTGAATGTTGAGTTTTAAGCCAAGGTTTTCACTCTCCTCTTTCACTTTCATCTAGAGGCTCTTTAGTTCCTCTTTGCTTTCTGCCATAAGGGTGGTGTCATCTGCATATCTGAGGTTATTGATATTTCTCCCGGCAATCTCGAGTCCAGCTTGTGTTTCTTCCAGTCCAGCGTTTCTCATGATGTACTCTGCATATACGTTAAATAAGCAGGGTGACAATATACAGCCTTGATGTACTCCTTTTCCTATTTGGAACCAGTCTGTTGTTCTGTGTCCAGTTCTAATTGTTGCTTCTTGACCTGCATACAGATTTCTCAGGAGGCAGGTCAGGCGGTCTAGTATTCCCATTTCTTTCAGAATTTTCCACAGTTTGTGGTGATCCACACAGTCAAAGGCTTTGGCATAGTCAATAAAGCAGAAATAGATGTTTTTTCTAGAACTCTCTTGCTTTTTCGATGATCCAGAGGAGGTTGACAATTTGATCTCTGGTTCCTCTGCCTTTTCTCAATCTGGCTTGAACATCTGGAAGTTCACAGTTCACGTATTGTTGAAGCCTGGCTTCTCTGGCTCGAGAATTTCGAGCATTACTTTACTAGCGTGTGAGATGAATGCAATTGTATGGTAGCTTGAACATTCTTTTGCATTGCCTTTCTTTGGGATTGGAAAGAAAACTGACCTTTTCCAGTCCTGTGGCCACTGCTGAGGTTTCCAAATTTGCTGGCATATTGAGTGCAGCACTTTCACAGCATTAAGTCATAACTAAGGTACAATTTCCCTGAACCTAAACGCCAAAGAATAAGATTATTCCCACTTTTTCACACTGTACAAAAATCAGTTATGTCCCAGATTTCTACCTGTTTTAGACAAGAATAACTGGTCTTGTTTTCCCCTGTTTCCCTAAAGTCCAGCTAAGTTCCTACAGAGTTAATAGTTGATTATAAATCAAGTGAAGTTTAAAGTCTTGGATAAAAAAAAGTATCTGATTAAATCAATAAGAAAGGAAATTACTTTGACTATTATATCCATTTCTAATCTAAGAAAATTACACAGATACTCCTGAATCTATTCCCAAATGGAGTAAAAGCTTCTGCCATCTGTTTTATAGGTGAAATTACTTAGTTTCATGTATAATTAGATGATGTACATACTTGCACAAAATGCAAAAGTTCCTAAAGAAAATGAAGAACTAAGTATAATTTTTGCCAGAAATCTACAATTTCTACCTTAGTTCTTAAAAACAACATCAAAAATAAATTCACAGGTTACTAAGCAAAATAGCCTACAAGATAACTGATTATTTTTGCTGAATAAATACCTCATATCCTGTCTCTTATACACATCTAGATGTGTATAAGAGACAGGTCCATGGGATTCTCCAGGCCAGAATATTAGAGTGGGTAGTCTT
>SJYT01084428.1:196160-251924 GCA_006410635.1 Cephalophus harveyi
AAATTCACAGGTTACTAAGCAAAATAGCCTACAAGATAACTGATTATTTTTGCTGAATAAATACCTCATATCTAATTATATTAAATATAGTAATGGGTTTCACTTAAAACAAATACCAAAAAAGTTAAAATTTATGGTAAGGAGCATGAAATATTAAACAAAGATGACACAGATATGTCCTTGGAAATAGCGTACATCTCCAAAGCAAATGCTCACAGGGAACATTCTCGGGTAGTAACCACTTGGGTTAGGTTTATTTTTATAGTCCGTTGCTAACACAATGACATGCTTTAAAGGTTCTGTCAAACAACAGAACTGACTTAAAAAAAAAAAAAGCTATACTAAATAAATCCCTGTGATAGATGCTAAATCAGGGTATCTTGAAGGATATCTTTTTTTAAATTGCAGCAATAGTGGCAATATCAGATAAGGAATAAAATCCTAAACTTTTACTATACCTAAAAATAAGCGAGTCATTTATTCTAGAGGAAAAGAAATTAGGATGCTATTCAGGAGGAGGAGAACAGTATTCATGCAATCCATTTTCCTTCAAGAAACAAACCTTAAAACTTATTTCCTTGATTACAGGTTATAAATATAAAATATCAGGAATTCTCTGGTGGTCCAGTGGCTAAGACCCCATGCTCCCAATGGAGGTAGTCCAGGTTCGATCCCTGGTCAGAGAACTAGATCCCACATGCCACAACTAAGATCTGGTGCAGCCAAGTAAATATGTTCTAAAAATCAGCATACCCCTTATTCTCTACTATTAACTGTTTAGCTTGGGGCTTCTGAAGTGAACTGAATAAATGATAGTGCCATTTATGGATATGTGGAAGAATGAACAGGTTTAGGGTGTAGAGATCAGAAATTCACTTTTGAACATGTTAAGTTTGAGGGTTCTAAGAGGTACCCAAGGAGAGATTCTAGAAAGGCATTTGGGTACATGAAGGTGGGGCTACAGATGTAGGAATGAATGAATGAGAGAGATAGTACAGTGACTTGGAGTTAAGGACCTGCCTTCTGACCACCTGGCTTGGAATCCCAGCTCTGTTACTTAGTAGCCACTGGTCTTAGGTAACATTTATTAGCTACTGGTCTTAAGAGTTATCTAACTCTGTGCCTCAGTTTCCTTATACCAAAAATGGAACAATAAGTAGGCTGATGTGAGAATTAATTGAATGAACATATATTTAGAAATTTCTAACTGTGTTCACTAAGTGCTTTATAAGTTATGACTATTATTATTCTCATCAGTAACTGTTACAGATGATACTTAGTCTTTGGGGGGATACAGAGTCTAAGAGAAAAAAGAGGAGACCCCAAGTTATTTTCAAATATCTTTTGATACTGGTTTTTAACATAATTCCACAGTGATGAGCGAACAGACTCTGCATGACTTCAATACCTTTAGACCAAGAAACTTTTGCACTTGTTTTATGTCCCTGGATATACTCCAGTGTCTCCCAGTTTATCCTACTGCTGTGTGAAAACTGTATAAATCTTAATTATGTTAAATTGGTTCATGGTGCTTTTCAGATCTACTAAATCTTTCTACTTTTCTATATATTCATTCTATTAATTTTTGAGAGTTTGATATTGAAATTCCAACTAGAAATCTTATCTACTTAAAAAAATAACTGCAATATATACTGGAACTAAATGTAACTGTTCTGTATTTTCCAAGTCTTCTATAAATGTGTTATCATATTTTCATACTTTAAAAAATAAAAAAGAAACAGGGAAAAAAAAAAGAGGAAACCCCAAACTCAAGCCTTAATGAGCCCCAGGATTAGAAGTTAGGATGATAACAAGTGGAACTAAAATGCTCCCTCCCTGTGAGGCCGGAAAAGATACACCAGGAGGGCGTCACGGAGACCACGAGAGGGAAGGCTGCCGAGAAGGCCTAAATCCTTGGTGACCCAGACTTTCATCCAGCCAGTGGTGGAGTGGAGTGGTGATAGTATGCTACACTGTCACTTACACATTTATTTTTAAAGGATGGATATTGACATGCTGGTATATGCATACTTATTTCTAGAAGGAATCACAAAGAATGAGTAAAAATTGTTAAGGGTGGGGTGGAGGGGTAGGAAGGAACCTTCTTCACTGTATACCATTTTCATCTTTTGAATGTTTGTATGTTACCTATTTAAAAGTAATTGATTCATTAAAAAGCAAAAATTACTACATATTGTTATAGACATATATATATGAGGTCAAATATATAAAATCCACATGTATAGGAAGGATACACACCAAATTCATTATTGTTTGTGCCTAGAGTGGGAGGGAAGAAGAGATATCCTATGAAGTTTTAATTCTTAGAAAATTATCTTAGTCAAATACGACAAAACGTTAACATCTCTTAATGATGGTGGCATGTACACTGATGTATGATTCATTAACACTTTAAATTCTGTTCAAAAGATCAAGATTAAAATTTAAGAAATCTCTCTCACAGATACTACTACACAGCCGTCAGAACTGCTAAAATTAAAAAGACAGCAATATCAAAGGTTGGAGACAATGCAGAGCAACTGAACTCTAATACCTCATTGAAAAGACTACAAAATCATATAACCACTTTGGAAAATGGTCTGGAAGCTTCTTATAAATCTAAATAAACATGTATCCCCATCAGCCAGCAATCTACTCACAGGTATTAATCCAAGAGAAATGAGTATGTGTCCATAGAAACACTTGTACTAGAATATTTATAGAAGCCGTTATTCACAAAAGCCGAAAAGCAGAAATAGCCAGGTGTCCATCACTAAAAGAGCAGATAAACTGAAGGGGCTTCCTAGGTGGCATAGTGGTAAAGAATTCACCTGCAATGCAGGAGACTTGGGAGATGTGGGTTCGATCCCAGGGTCAGGAAGATCCCCTGGAGAAGGAAATGGCAATCTACTCCAGTATTCTTGCCTGAGAAATCCCATGGACAGAGGAGCCTGGCGGCTACAGTCCATGGGGTCACAAAAAGTTGGACATGACTAAGCAACTAACACTTCCACTTAGGAGCATTATATTAACTTTCTGGGACCATCACAAAAGACACCGTCCCTAAAATAAGCAAATACTGAATGTACTTCTCAATTTATGAGACCATAACTGCATGTAAGACTGGCTTCCAGGAACAACCCAGTGCCTCTTCTATACCCAACTCTAACCCAGTTCACTGTGCTCTCAGCGGAGATGGTGGCATTCTGCTGCACCCATAAAAAGACTGAGTGGACATCACAAAGGGGACGGAAGCCACTGTGCACGCGGACACTGCCTCTCTCCTCCTTCCTCCTTCTCTGAGGGGTCATACAGCAGCCCCCTACCCCTTCCCAGGTCACTTTACCCCCGTCCCAGCTGGTGTGACAGGCCCAAGAAACAGTATAGATTTGTTCTCTCTTAGAGAGGCTCTGGAGAAGGCAATGGCACCCCACTCCAGTACTCTCGCCTGGAAAATCCCATGGATGGAGGAGCCTGGTAGGCTGCAGTCCATGGGGTCACTAAGAGTCAGACATGACTGAGCAACTTCCCTTTCACTTTTCACTTTCATGCTTTGGAGAAGGCAATGGCAACAGAGACTCTCCCCAGAGACGGGGGAGCCTGGTGGGCTGCCATCTATGGGGTCACACAGAATCAGGCATGACTGAGTGACTTAGCAGCAGCAGCAGCACTCTACTTCTCACTCAGGTGCTACTAGGTTAGCATCAGGTCAGCAATCTCAAAGGATCAGAGCCAAGGTCAGGTTTAACTTGGGAAAGCATCTATGCTTCAGCTTTTAGCAAGCAAACAGAATCCAGAGTTCAGCCTAATTTACTGGACCACTGCGAGGTTACAGTGGTCAGGTTACAGTGGTCAGGTTACTCCAGTCTGAGTAAGGCTTCCCTTCAGGCCCCGACTGACCAGCTTTGCTATAGGACCTCGTGTCTGTCTCCACGTGCACGTGGGCATCCACCACTCAGGGGCAACAAAAGGAGGAACGGCAGCTACAGAGAGTGGACGTCCTAATCCCAG
Source organism: Cephalophus harveyi (assembly GCA_006410635.1). Lineage (NCBI taxonomy): Eukaryota > Metazoa > Chordata > Mammalia > Artiodactyla > Bovidae > Cephalophus > Cephalophus harveyi. The sequence goes on from SJYT01084428.1 coordinate 200,172, forward strand.
GACCCACTAACAGCATCCTAATATCAGAGATCTTAGATACACACCACTTAGCTTTGTCGCCACTTAACTATAAACTACGGAGAAGGCAATGGCACCCCACTCCAGTACTCTTGCCTGGAAAATCCTATGGACAGAGGAGCCTGCAGTCCATGGGGTCGCTGAGGGTCAGACATGACTGAGTGGCTTCACTTTCACTTTCATGCATTGGAGAAGGAAATGGAAACCCACTCCAGTGTTCTTGCCTGGAGAATCCCAGGGACAGCGGAGCCTGGTGGGCTGCCGTCTATGGGGTCGCACAGAGTCGGACACGACTGAAGTGACTTAGCAGCAACTATAAACTGGGGGCTTCCCAGGTGGCTCAGTGGTAAAGAATCCACCGGCCAATGTAGGAGACATGGGTTCGATCCCTGGGTCAGGAAGATCCCCTGGAGGAGGAAATGGCAACCCACTCCGTATTCTTGTCTGGAACACTCCATGAGAGGAGCCTGGTGGGCTACAGGCATGGGGTAGCAAAGAGTCAGACATGACTGAAGCAACCGAGCATAGCACACAGCGTAGCAACTATAAATTGGGAACCCCTTTCTCAGCTGACAGATACAACTGACCTACCTCACGCTTCTAATCCTGCTGAGTTTAGACAGGGGTTGATGAGCATCCTGGCCCAGAGATTACCAAAGCAGATGTAAGGACCTCAGCCTGCATTATCTTCCTTTTACAGAGCACCTCGAGGCTGCAGTACTGAGCTAGGGCATAAAGACTTCACAAGAGGTGTGGGTATCTGCCATTTTCTGACAGTCTGTATTTCCTGTATATGAGAATTGCTGTTGCTGTTGTTGAGCCACCAGTTGTGTCTGACTCTTTGCAATCCCATGGACTGAGCATGCCAGGCTTCTCTGTCCTTCACCATTTCCCAGAGTTTGCCCAAGTTCATGTCCATTGCACCAGTGATGCCTTCAGGCCATCTCATTCTCTGACACCCTCTTTTCCTTCTGTCCTCAATCTTTCCCAGCATCAGGGACTTTTCCAATGACTCAAACCAGGGGCCTCCCTGGTAGCTCAGCTGGTAAAGATTCGGCCTGCAATGCAGGAGACCTGGGTTCGATCCCTGGGTTGGGAAGATCCCCTGGAGAAGGGAACGGCTGGCTACCCACTCCAGTATTCTTCCCCGGAGAATTCCATGGACAGAGGAGTCTGGCAGGCTACAGCTCATCTACATTGTTATAAAAGGCCAAAAAGAGACCTAGCCCATCTGTGTTTGGAATACAGGATGCCAAAAAAAACACAGTTTATCAGATTTTTTTCTCTTTCTTCTTACTTTTTAAAAATTGGAGTTTAGTTGCCTCATAATGTTGTGTTAGTTTCTGTGGTACAGCCAAGTGAGTCAGCTATATATATGTATGTGTGTATATATACACACACATACCCTCGTTTTTGGGTTTTCTTCCCATTTAAGTCACATAGAGCACTACACAGAGTTTCCTGTGCTATACGGTCGGTTCTCGGTTTACTTGATGAATTGAATGGACTACGTGTTTTTCACGCTCCAGTTTTCTGTTTATGATACAGAAAAATATACAGGAAAATAATGACAAAAGAGGAATTTTAGAGTTATTAAATTACTGAAATGCTATTTTCATCACTTACCTCATTTGAAGGGATCATGGCAAAGGGCTTGATGATGGCGGCTAACGGGATCTGAGCTTGCTTGGCCATATCTGACGTACAGGGAAAACAGTACGTGGTGCAGCGGATGTACCGAGGACTGGCATTGCCTGAAATGGTCAATGATGCAGACTCAAAATCTGCCCTGTATTTAAATATTTATAAAGGCACGTCTAGGTAATACATTGCCTTATTTGTAAAGCTTCATGATTTCTAAAAAATAAAAAGGAGCACTGTATAATTTTATGATCTATTCTCTAGGCACACTATAGCTTCTTGTAAAATAAGACACTAAATACTGCTGCAAAAATGGAAAAGATTTTAAATTATTATTTTCCATAAGCAGGGTATTAACATAGCCACTCAGAGATTTGAGAGGTATTTAGATTCATGGGAAAAGTAAAGCAAAGACATAAAACATAAGAATAAAATTTCTTCTTCATTCTCTCCTATCAATACATCTGTTATGAGAAAGGTAAGCATTTGTATACCATTTCATATCAGCTAGTTATACTGTATCAAATAGAATTCCATTTGACCATGTTCTCCTCCTTAACTTGCAATTCAATTTAGACATTAAAATTCTATTTATAACAGAAACATTTTTAAAAACACCCGGATCTATTTTTAAAACACACCAAGTTTCCTGACCAAATATTTTTTTTCACAGCATGCATGAGTATTAAAACAATACCTATGGGAATGGCACTGATGAATTTATTTGCAGGGCAGGAATAGAGACACAGAGAGAACAGACTTGCGGGCCCAGTGAGGGAAGGAGAGGGAGGAGCAAATTCAGAGCCGTAGTACTGGGATACATACATCACTATGCATGAAACAGATAGCCAGTGGAAAGCTGCCGTATGACACAGGGAGCTCACCCCAGTGCTCTGTGAAAACCTAGGGGGTGGGATGGGAGAGCGGGAGGAAGGCTCAAGAGGGAGGGGATATATGTATACTTGTGGCAGAAACCAACACAGCATTATGAAGCAATTATCCTCCAATTAAATATAAATTAAAAAACCCAATATCCATGGCATGAATATTTCTAAATCACTAGAATAACTTATCTAAAATAAGCTTAACAATTAAATCATATTTTGGCAAAAGAACGTAATTATCAAGCAAGTGTGTATTGATTTCTGCTAAATTTAGATACTGTCCTAGGTGCTTCCTCGTAGAGTTTATGTTCTTGCAGAGGACACAGACAGTAATAGACCTAAAAAACCCAATAAATTACACAGGACCTTAGAGGATGACGAACGTTATGGGAAAAAAGCACCTCTGGGGGAGGGGTACTACAGTGGGAAAAGACTGCAATTTTAAACAGAATTTTACAGAATTGGTCTTCTTCAAAAGGCATCATCGGAGCAAAGGATCCAAAGTGGGAAGGGATTTGCCCGCAGGTGTCTGGGGACAGCGCGAGCCTGGGCTGGCAGAGGAACGTCAGGAGGGCGGTGAGACTGGGATGAGGCTCCTGGGGCAGCTGGGGAGGAATTCAGAGACATCACAGAGACCAAATCAGCTCGATGCAGGTGACTCCGAAGTTTTCAGCCTGAGGAATCAGAAGCATGGAGTTGCCACGAACTGACCAGAGGAAGGCTCCGGGAAGGGAAGGGGTTTTTTTGAGCCCGTGGAAAACCGGGAATCTGGCTCCGGGCATGTCCATCCTGGAAATCTATTAGGTGATCAAGCAGTGACGCTGAGTAAACAATCAGACACACAAGGTCTTGGCGCTGGGATGAAAGCTGAGATGGAGAAACACATTTGGGAGTTCTGGGCATATAAACAGTATTCGAAGCCAGGAAACTAGATTTCAAACCACAGAGTGGCCGGAGAGGAGCAGAGTGAGGACCGAGCCCTGAGTTCTCTGACACAAAGAAGCCAGGAGACAAGGAGAAACCAGCAGAAGGGCCCAGAAGTGCAAAAACGAGGGCGTCTCGGGGTGCTGGAGGTGAAGAAAGCATATCGAGGAAGAGGCAGGACTGTCTGTGCAGGTGCTGACGCCAGGTCAACATGACCGCGGGCTGGAGGGGGCTGGAGAGCCAGGAGAGAGACTTTTGGTGGGACGGTGGGGTGAGGAGGAGGAGGAGGGTAGGGAGGCTGCGCACAGTGAGTTTAGGAGAGAGAAACAGGTGCTGAATACGCAATAATCCTTTCAAGGTTTGTAATATAGTTACTTTAATTGGCGGATGATTACTTTACAATTCTGTGATGATCTCTGCCACACATCAATACGAGTCGGCCACAGGTATCCCTGTGCCCCCCACCGCCCCCCCACCGCGCCCCCAGGCTGCAGAAGGCACGAGCTTGTGTGCCCTCCGTCACACAGCAAAGCCGCACTGCTTATCTGTTTCACATGCGGCGATATGTGTGTTTGAACGCTATGCTCTCAAATCATCCCACCCTCTCCTCCCACTGCCTCCAAAGGTCTGTTCTGCACGTCTCTGTCTCCTTTGCTGCCCTGCACGGAGGATCTCCCAAGAGCAAAGAAAGGGGAGTTGGTAAAGGAGGTGGATCGAGGAAACACTGTTTAAGATAGAAGGCTTTGTAAAAGACGGGAATCATCATGTATAAAGAGAAATGTTAAAGACGTAAGAAAGAGGGGGCAGACTTAGGGTAGCAGTGCACTTGAGTGGCACACAGTAGGGGATTTCAACTGCAGCACATTTGTGGCCAAGAGTCAGAAGGCAGAGCACAAGGACATATGAATGGGGGCTGATGCGATGGTGAGACTCCATGAAGTTCTCTGGTTGTGTCCTCTTCTCAGAAAGAAGGAGGTAAGAGCCAGCTGAGAGAAGGATGAGCGGTCACTCTGCCGGGTCTGCAACCTCTCATCCTTTCTTTGTCCTTTCTCTGGCCACACCTCACTGCACAGGTGAGCCAGGAACGAGGGGAAGGCTGGACCCGAGAAGCTGAGCTTCCTTTCATATTTAATCTATTATTTACACATTTTACATTTTGGGGGGACCAGACAGAAATCTGGATTTCTACATAAAAATTTTGATTTTTATATAATGGCAACTAATTCAAACAGAAATAAATTATTCTGTATAACAAATTAATGTGTCTGTAGGCTGAATCCAGTTTGGGGGCCCTGCTGCAGAGAGTCTGATAAAGGGGAGAAATGTGGTACTAGCAACAAGGATAATAACAATCAATGTCAATGGATTAGGCATCATTCTAAGATTGCTATATGTAAAATCATTTTAGTCTCACAATTGCCTATGACACTGATACTCTATGATCCCATTTTACAGAGGAGTAAACTGAGACACTGGGAGGTTAAGTGACTTACCAAAGTCCAAGGGTTAGAAGTGGCAAACGTGGTATTAGAACCTACAGTCTCTCCTACGTCCCAGACCAGTTGGGTCCAGGTCATGAAGCCATGAATCTGGACAAGAGTTAAGACCAATCCTGTTTTCCCTTGGGCAATGATGGGACATTTTTCAGCAATGCGTGTGTGTGTGTGTGCTCAGCTGTGTCCTGCTCTTTGTGATCCCATGGTCTGCAGCCTGCCAGGATCCTCTGTCCATAGGATTTCCCAGGCAAGAACACTGGAGCTGGTTGCCATTTCCTCCTCCAGGGGATCTTCCTGACCCAGGGATCCAACCTGCGTCTCCTGTGATTCCTGCATTGACAGGTGGATTCTTTACCACTGAGCCACGCATATGATCAAATAAATAAATACCCGAAGAAAATTATTCAGAATGTACTAGATAGCTTCTGTGAGCAGGAAGAAAGATCAGAGACAGGTAGAGTCCAAGTGAATACTGACATAGGGTAAAACAAGAGTTTTGACATCAGGAGTAGAAGAAATATTAGGTAATAAATGTAAACATGCTTGAACCCTTATTATTGTATATTTCATATAACTTAGATAAAACCTTCCTCCTCCTCATCACACAATGTTACACATAGTGGGAAATAAGAATTTTTGAATATTTTAAAGTACACTTTAATTGTTCATTGTATTCAACTTTCAGTAGTTAACATTTCCAATAATACACTGAAATTGAGCATTTGTTTTCTTTAAAAATCTTATTTTTTACAATGAAATATGCATATGAACAAGTTCATGAAGGTGACTAAACAAATTTGTTACAAGAAGCTAATGCACACAAAGAATAAATTTTTAAAAACCAATGAAGAATTTATTTCTTATGCAGGTATACAAAAGTGGGGCATGAAAGGCATGTTTATAGCAGATAATTTAGCAACCTTGGTCATTAAGATCCAAAATCCCTTGACATGCTTAATAAAGAAACATACGGGATAAACTGACTAAAAAACATTCAGTAATTTATTCATTCAACAAATATTTATGAAGGTAATCCCCAAGTTAGAGGCTTAGAGGCAGGAGAGGGTGAGGCCTCTGGCTTTAAGGTCTGGTAGAAGAGAATGATAATAAAGCAGATAACTGGGGGCATCCCTGGTGACTCAGGGGTAAAGAAGCCACACGCCGATGCGGGAGACACAGGTTCAGTCCCTGGTCCGGGAAGACCCCACGCGCCACAGGGCCTGTCCTCTAGAGCCCGGGAGCTGCAGCTCCCGAGTCCACCTGCCCGAGGGCCTACACTCGACAACAAGAGCGGCCACCGCAGTGAGCAGCCCACACACTGCACCGGGAGGGCAGCCCCCACTCGCCACAAGCAGACAAACGCCCACGCAGCAATGCAGACCAACAAAGCCAGCAATAAACAAACAAAGCAAACGAAGCGGACAATCGCAACATGGCAGGGAAAAATCGCAGACCAAATCGATTACAGAGTGGCCCGAGGGAGGCAATGAGTTTTACCCACGGGTCACAGGCGACTAAACAAGGGATGCACTGCTTGAACAGGATCTTGTGGGACAGGCAGAAGCACAGAAGCAAGGGAGAAACGGAGTCTTAAAGCAGACCCTGCGGCCAAAGGATATCCTTAAAGCAGGTGCACCTCTTTATTGGCCTCTCTGCTAACCAGCTGTGCAGCCGGGGCGAATCACTTAACCTACCAGGACCTTAGTGCGCCCCCATCTGCAAAGTGAGAGAGCAGGCCAGATGAAGTCCAAGGTTCCTTCAGTCTCGACACTTTACTTACATCTGTGAATTTCTATGTCTCTGAGACCCATGGGTTTCATCCTAAAAAGACCACTAATGTCCAGAAATAAAACCATGCACCTAGGGTCAATTTATCTATGACAAAGGAGTCAAGAATATACAATGAAGAAAAGGCAGTCTCTTCAGTAAGTGGTGCTAGGGGAGTCCCCCTGGTGGCTAAGTGGTAAAGAACCCACCTGCCAATGCAGGAGACACAGGTTTGATCCCTGGTTCGGGAAGATCCTATGTGCCACAACCGAGCCTGTGCTTTAGAGCCCGGGAGCTGCAACTGCTGAAGCCTGTGAACAACCAGAGAAGCATGGCAGTGACAAGCCCATGGACCGCAGCTGGAGAGCAGCCCCCCATCACAACTACTGAGAGAAACCTCGCAGCGATGAAGACCCCGCAGAGCCACAGATCAATCAATAAAAACCGTATCTGAAAAAAGTCGTGCTAGGGAAACTGGACAGCTACATGGAAAAGAATGAAATTCTCTAACACTAAACAGGAAAATAAACTCAAAAGGGATTAAAGACCTATCAATAAATGTAAGACTAAACACTAACTATAAAACTCTTAGAGGAAGGGCAGAATGCTCTTTGACATAAGTCATAGCAATATTTTTTTTTTGATCTGTCTCCTACAGTACTGGAAATAAAAACAAAAACAAACAGAACCTAATTAAACTGAAAAGTTTTTGTACAACAAAGAAAACCATAAACAAAACAAAAAGACAACCTACAGAACGAGAGAAAATATTTGCAGATGATGCAACCAACAGGGATTAATCTCCAAAATATACAAACCGCTCATACAGCTCAATATCACAAAAACAAACAACCTAATCAAAATATGGGCAGAAGATCTAAACAGACATTTCTGCACAGACAGACAGACAGGTGGCTAAAAGCCCACATGAAAAGATGCTCAACATCACTATTAGAGAAATGCACAACAAAACTATAATGAGGTGTCACCTCACCCCAGTCAGAAAGGCCATATTAAAAAGTCTACAAATAATAAATGCTGAAGAGGATGTGGAGAAAAGGGAACCCTCTACTCTGTTGGTGGAAATATAACTGGTACAGTCATTACGGAGAATAGTATGAAGATTCCTTTAAAAACTAAAACTAGAGTTACCACTTGGCCCACTGATGTCCCTCTTGAGTATATATCTGGAAAAGATGAAAATTAATTCAAAAAGATATATGCACCCCAAGTTCACTGCAGCACTCTTTATAATAGCCAAGACATGGAAGCAACCCAAATGTCCATTAACAGATGAGTGGATAAAGATGTGGTACATACATATAATGGAATATTACTCAGCCATAAAAAAGAAATAATGCCATTTGGAGTAACATGGATGGACCCAGAGATTATCATATTAAGTGAAGTTAAGTCAGAGACAAATATTATATGATATCACTTTATGTGGAATCTAAAATATGGCACAAGCAAACTTATTTATAAAACAGAAACAGAATCACAGACATAGAAAACGAACTAATGGCTACCAAAGCAGAAAGGGAGTGGCAAGGGATAAATTAGGAAGTTGGGAGTAACACATACACACTGCTGCTGCTGCTGCTAAGTCGCTTCAGTTGTGTCCGACTCTGTGCGACCCCATAGACGGCTGCCCACCAGGCTCCGCCGTCCCTGGGATTCTCCAGGGGTTGCCATTTCCTTCTCCAAAGCATGAAAGTGAAAAGTGAAAGTCAAGTCGCTCAGTCGTGTCCGACTCTTTGCGACCCCATGGACTGCAGCCTACCAGGCTCCTCCACCCATGGGATTTTCCAGGCAAGAGTACTGGAGTGGGGTGCCACTGCCTTCTCCGACAAACACCACACTACTATATATAAAATAATCAATGAGGACCTACTCTATGGCACAGGAAACTATGCTGAAAATTTTATAATAAACTATAATGGAAAAGAATCTGAAAAAGAATATATATATAAAACTGGATCATTCTGCTCTACCCTTGGATCTAACATGATACTGTAAATCAATTTAACTTCAATTTAAAAAATAAAATTTTAAGAAGTCTACTAATAAATAACAGCAAATAAGCCAGAAACAGGGGCTTCACAGCAAACGGGTGTGACTTGCCCAACTGCAGGGCTCTCTCCATGCCAGGCAGTTCTCTGTTCTTGCCAAGGGCTGGGCTGCAGGCTGTGAAGAGCTGATGATAATCAAGACCTCGCCACCTCCTTCCTCCTCTTTCCACTCCTTCCCCCTACGCTTCCCCTGTATGGACTATATGACCCAGCAGTTCCACTCCTGGGTATATACCCGAGAGAATTGAAGGAGGGACTCACAGAGATGCGTGTATACCAGTGTTCATGGCTACAGCTGTGCACTGTAGCCAAAAGATGGAAACAACCCAAAAGTCCTTCAAAAGATGAATGGATAAACAAAAGGCAGTATATACATAAGAGTGAGTATCCTGCAGCCTTAAAAGGAATGAACTTCTGACACACGCTACGACATGGGCAACCTTTGACAATGCTATGCTAAGTGAAGTAAGCCAGACACAAAAGGACAAATAGTACATGAATCCACTTACACGAGGCATCTAGACGAGGCAAATGCAGAGACAGAAAGTCAAACAGAAGACCCCAGGGACTGGCAGAGTGGGGGAATGGGGAGCAGTGGATTATTGGGGAGAGAGTTTCAGTGTAGACTGATGGAAAAGCTCTGGAAATGGATAATCATGATGGTTGCACAACACTGTGAACTGTATACTTAAAATGATGAACACAGCAAATTTTATTTTATATGTATTTAACCACAATTTTAAAAAGTCACCTTTATGTTAAAAAAAAATACAAAAACAGAAAACCCTGCAGGTGTTGCTCCTTAACACATGCACGCTCTCCCACTGCCAGACCTCAGCATAGCCGTCTCTGCTGGTTGCCGACCTTCTCCCCTCCCAAGCTCCCCACCTGTGTTCTGGTCCACACCCGCTCACTCGAGGCTCAGCTTAGCTGGCCCCGCTCTAGCAGCACAGGCTGGGCTAGTCACCGCATGTCTGAGTTCCCACAGCAAAATGCATTTTATCCTTATAACATTACCGTAATATTATAATGTTAATATGTAGTTATATCTTTTCCCTGCCAGATCGTGTACTCATCTAAGAATAAGACCATGGGGCTTTCCCGGCAGCCCAGTGGTTAAGACTCTGCTCCCAGTGCAGAGGGTAGAGGTTTGATCCCAGGGCAGGGACCTGAGATCCTACAAGTTGCACGGCATAGCCAAACAAAGGAAAGGAAAGAAGAGCACTGTGTCTTTCACTTCTGAATTGAGGCAGTAGGTGAGTAGTCAAGAGCATGGCTTCTAGCATCAGAATGCTGGGATTCAAATTCTAGCTTTGCTTCCTATTAGGCGAGTATCTTGGTAAATTACCTAAGCATTCTGTGCTTTGGTTTCACATTCTGTAAAATGAAGATGAGATTAATGCCTATCTCAGTAAGTTACAGGGAGGATTAAATGAATTAATACACATAAAGTATTTAGAAGACATCTTAATGCATAGCAAACACCTAATAAATATTAACCACAATGGTAATAGGTACTGAATATTTGCTGAATGAGTAAGTGAATGAATGAACGAACAAGTATGATCCTGCTCTAAGTAGCTCATAGCCTTGTAGGAAAGATGACCCAAACCAGAGTAAAATTTAATGGAACAGGGTTATAATAGGAGTGTCTATGAAGCACTGTGGGGGAAGAAATTAGAGGAGATTTCTAAGGGAAAATTAAATTGAGTTTGGAAGAACTAAGAATTTCCCAACTAAAAGGGTTCAAGTTATATATACCAAGTACATTTGTTCAATAAATATTTGTTGGGTGACCATTATATTCTAGGTATCAGATGAATTTCTAGGGGTACAATGGTGAACAAAAACAGTACTAATCTGTTGCAGAGATAACAGCACAAAGTGAGAATCAGTGACATGAAGGGAAGGGGGTGAGTTTAGTATGGCTGAGGCAGATGTAAAGAAACAGGTGAGAGATGAGGCTGGTAAGGAACATTCATTAGGCCTGTAAACAGCCTCCAACTAAAATATTAAAAAATACAAATGTAACACTTACTATTAGGCTGAAATGAAACTGTCATTTTTGTCGGTCAACAAAACAGAAAAAAATCAGCAAGTACCAAATAAATATGAATTCATATTGAATCAAATATGAATTCAAACTTGTTAACAAGTTTGGATGGATTCTGTAAGTAATCAGGAAGCAATCACTTTTAGTAGAGGAAATGAAGTAAACTGAAGTCTGTTTTAATAGTAGTATCTCTTAACAGTAACATCATCTGTAATTTATATCAACCCGTTCTACAGGTCAAGACCCCACACACCTATAAAGATACCTCCATGCATGCACACCAGTCAGTCCTGAAGGAAATCAATCCTGAATATTCATTGGAAGGACTGATGCTGAAGCTCCAATACTTTGGCCACCTGATGCAAAGAGTTGACTCATTGGAAAAGACCCTGATGCTGAGAAAGATTGAAGGCGGGAGGAGAAGTGGGCAACAGAGGATGAGATGGTTGGATGACATCACTGACTCAATGGCCATGAGTTTGAGTGAACTCCAGGAGTTGGTGAAGGACAGGGAAGCCTGGTGTGCTGCAGTCCATGGGGTCGCAAAGAGTTGGACATGACTTAGTGGCTGAACAACAACATAAGCATACAGACACAGACGCACACAGCACACAGAGAGTCACCTCTAAGCCTCACACTGGCCCTGGAGGGCAGGTCTTAGTCCTCACATCTTACAGAGGGCAACGTTGAGGTTCAAAGAGGTGGGATAAGCAAAGCTCAGGACAGTAAGGAAGAGAAGCTGGGTCTGCGTGCAGGCATGCCAAACTCCCAGTCAGAGCTCTCTGTGCCTCACGGTGCTGCAAGCTCCGGAAGGACCGTGCCGAAGGCAGAACACAGGATGGATTCACAAGACAGGGGTCCCACCAGGAGACTGGCTGACTCAGCAACTCTGAGATGAGACGACACACCTGCTTGTGTACCAATGCTGTATTTCTAGAACCGAGTATATACTCCATTAAATTCAGAATCTGAGATGGCACACTGCATCAGGCTCTATTTTAACTTGCCACAAACAGAATATATTCCCTGATTAAACCTGGACAAAGGCTAACAGAAATATGAAACCATTAGCAAACATGGGATAGAGTCAGTAGGGACAGAGCTCAGCCTCTCCTCATCCAGTTTTAAAATGGGAAACCAGAGCCCAAAACATTAAAGGACTTATTTTTAAAATGTCACTGGGGCTAGAACCAAGTCTGCTGGCTTAATTAAGTCAAATACTTAATTCCCTACCATCTGCTCATGCCATCCTGCCAGGTTCTCACTGTAGTAAATAAACCAAAGTAGGGCATGAACAAATTTAAACCCATAAATTAAAATTTAAAATTTCCTTAAACTTGTAGATTTTTACAAAAACTCAGCTGACAGTGCCTTCTCCATACTTGATTAACGACAAATTAGTTCCTGTTACCAGCTATAAAGGGGTGGCCCATCAGGGAAACCATGACTGGAGGGTATCTGTACATTTGCTTTAAAAAAAAAAATGGTGAAAAATACTAAGACCTCAATCAGAAACGTAACCGAGAGAAGAATACCTTGGTCTTGTATCACACAGTCTGTAGTGACCAGCGGAGGGATCTGGCCTCTGGCGCTGGTGGCATAAACTTGTCCCCCTCTGTTGGCCCTGTCACTCTCGATCACCTGGATCTGTAAGTAAGAGATCAAGGGCAAGTTAAAGTCAGTTTAGACTTCTCAACATTTCCCTCTCGCTATACACACACACACACACACACGCACAGGCATTTTCTAAATCCTTTCAGCTGATTTCAAATCAAAGTCTCACTGAGAATCCATCATATCTTCAGCCTCACTTTTGTTTACTTTCACAGCCTTAAGCCAGTAGCTTCCAAGTTCTATTCTGTAATACTCTTGAGCTCCAACTCTGATCTTTCAGGGAAATCTATTTTTATTCAATTTGTTTCTTGGGATCACAGGTAAGAGTTCTTTGGGAAAGGATTTTCACTGGAAATGAAATTGAAAATAACTTTTTTAAAAAATAAAATACTTTCTGCAGTTGAAGAAAACTCTAAAGAGCTAAAGATAATTAAATTCAGAAGAAATGATTTGCAACATATAACTTAAAGAAGCCCTGACTTTTCTCCTCAAATCCCTCTTAATCTTTAATTTGCCTTTCAAGTTTCCCCCACCATATCCCTGCCCCTTGAGACATAAGAAACAAACAATATCAAGTGTTCCCATATGGTTTTTGCTTACCATATAGAGACTAGAAGAAAGAAAATTCCCAAAGTTTTGTTCCCTAATTTGAAAACCCCTTATATTTCTCTACTAAAACATTTACTGATGAAGATATAGGCACAAAATATTGTCTTTCTGTGTAACTGGCCAGGGACTAGTTGCAAGGAATTCTAATAATAAAAGGATCTTTCTCTTTCTCTTTCTCTTCTCCCTGCCCTCACTTCTTTCTTACAGGATAAAAGTGACAAGAAACTTAAAAAAAAAAAAAAGGGGGAGTAAAAATTTAGAGGGGAAAGTGGGGAGAAATGAGATGAGCATTCAGAGTGGAATATTTACATTGGAGGACATGCGGTTTAAAGACACTATTAACGTGAGGGGAGATCAAGATGGCAGAGTAGGACGTGGAGCTCACCCCCTCCCACACACATCAAAAATACATCTACATGTGGAAGAATTCTCAGAGAGTACTAACTGAAAGCTGGCAGAAGATCTCTTATACAACCAAAGCTGCATGAACGATCCCCCTTGTAACTAGGCAGTAGGAGAGAATGAGGGTGGGGAGGAAGAGTCAGCACAGGCCCTGTGCCCCTGGGAGGTAAAACTGTTACTATATGCAGACGACATGAGACTCTATACAGAAAACCCTAAACACTCCATACCAACACTATGAGAGCTAACGAACTCAGGAAGGCAGCAGAGTACAAGATTAATATACAGAAATCTGCTACATTTCTTTAACAATGAAACACTAGAAAGACAAAGGGAAATGGAAAGACATCCAATCTCTTGGATTGGAAGAATTAATATTGTTAAACTGGTCATACTACTCAAGGGAATCGACTGATTTAATGTGATCCTTACCATATTGCCGATGGCATTTTTCACAGAAGTAGGCAAAATAATCGTAAAATGTATATGGAACCACAAAGGACCCAGACTTACCACAGGCAATCCTGAGGAAAAAGAACAAAACAGGAAGCCTAACTCTCTCAGACTTCAGACAACACTATGAAGCTGCTGCTGCTGCTGCTGCTAAGTCGCTTCAGTCGTGTCCACCCCTGTACGACCCCATAGACGGCAGCCCACCAGGCTCCCCCGTCCCTGGGATTCTCCAGGCAAGAACACTGGAGTGGGTTGCCATTTCCTTTTCCAATGCATGAAAGTGAAAAGTGAAAGGGAAGTTGCTCAGTCGTGTCCGACTCTGCGACCCCATGGACTGCAGCCTACCAGGCTCCTCTGTCCATGGGATTTTCCAGGCAAGAGTACTGGAGTGGGGTGCCATCGCCTTCTCCAACTATGAAGCTACTATAATCAAAACAGTGTGATACTGGCACAAAACCACACATGGATCAATGGAACAGAACAGAGCCAAGGAATAAGCCCACACACCTACATTCAATTAAATCTTCAAGAAGAGAAGCAAGAATATACAATGAAGAACAGTCAGTCTTTTCAGAAAGTGGTGCTGAGAAGACTGGATCAGTTCAGTTCAGTCGTTCAGTCGTGTCTGACTCTTTGTGACCCCATGAATCGCAGCACGCCAGGCCTCCCTGTCCATCACCAACTCCCGGAGTTCACTCAGACTCACGTCCATCAAGTCCGTGATGCCATCCAGCCATCTCATCCTCGGTCGCCCCCTTCTCCTCCTGCCCCTAATCCCTCCCAGCATCAGAGTCTTTTCCAATGAGTTAACTCTTCACATGAGGTGGCCAAAGTACTGGAGTTTCAGCTTTAGCATCATTCTTTCCAAAGAAATCCCAGGGCTGATCTCCTTCAGAATGGACTGGTTGGATCGCCTTGCAGTCCAAGGGACTCTCAAGAAAAACTGGATAGCTTCATGTAAATCAATAAAGTTAGCACAATTCTTCACACCACATACACAAATAAACTCAAATAGTTTAAAGACTTAAATATAAGATTTGACACCATAAGACTCCTAGAAGAAAACATAGGTAAAACATTCTCAGACATATACTGTAGCAATATTTAAAACAAAAATAAACAAATGGGGCCTAATCAAACTTAAAAGCTTTTGCACAAAAAAGAAAACCATAAATAAGACAAAAAGACAATCTATGGACTCCAAGTGATGTGACTGACAAGAGGCTAATTTCCAAAATATCCAAACAGCTCAATATTAAAGAAACACACAAGCCAATCAAAAAACGGACAGGAGACCTGAATAATAATAGATATTTCTCTGAAGAAGACACACAGATGACCAACAGGCACATGAAAACATGCTCGACATCGCTAGTTATTTACAGAAATGCAATCAAAACTACAGTGAGGTAAATCACCTCACAGTGGTCATTATCAAAAAGTATAGCATCACCAAAAGTCTATATATAATAAATGCCAGGGAGGGTATGGAGAAAAAGGAGCCCTTCTACATGGTTGGTGGAAATATAATTGGCAAGCTACTATGGAAAACAGAGTGGAGGTTCCTGAAAAAACTAATAGAGCTGCCATATGATATGGCAATGCTACTCCTGAGTACATATATCTGGAAGAGATAAAAATGAATTAAAAAGACACAATGCACCCCAATGTTCACAGCAGCACTGTTTACAATAGCTAAGACTACTGGAAACAATCTAAGTGTCTACCAGCAGATGAATGGATAAAGAAGATCTTGTATATACAATGGAATATTATTCATCCATAAAAAATAATGAAATATTGCCATTTGCAGCAACATGGATAGACTTGGGAGATTATCATACTGAGCGAAGTAAGACAGAAAGACAAATATATGATATACATCACTATATATAGAATAGATAAACAACAGGATTTACCGTATAGCACAGGGAACTGTATTCAATGGGGAAAAAAAATCTGAAAAAATGTATAACTGAATCACTTTGCTGTATATTTGAAACACAATATTGTAAACCAACTCTATTTCAATTTAAAAAAACTATGAAAACTGTCTTTCTCTAAACTCTGAAAGGTTACCTGCTCCATTTCCCCTCCCATCTTGTCCAATCCATATCCCAGGTGATATCACTGGTTTCTACAACATATCAGAGATAGATTGAGCCTGCTTTTAAATCCACACATTTTTCTTTAATTTCATAGAATTTAAATTCTTATTCAATTAATCTTACAACTACTGTAAGATACGAACGAGACTAAAAGCTACCATGGGCAAAGAAAAGCAGCAAACAGGAAAATCAAAATACTGTAATCACACCCCATATTTTCACCCACAGGGGCCACCTGGTTTCTTCAAAACTGGAGTAGCTTTTCTATAATAAACATTTACTGTCATCATTTCAACCAATGAAGTGTCAAATATGAAAGTGAGGTAAAAACCACAATAATCTATATATTGAACATAGATAGTTCTAAGTCTCCAAACAGACTATGCTTCCAGAAAGTTTGTTTTAAATTAGCCATTTGCAACTTACAAAGCACTGCCTCCAAAGAAACAAAGACAAGTGGTAATTATACACTTCTAAATAAATACACATCTTTGCTAGAATACTACAGAGATCGAGAATACTACAAAGAGAGTAAGAAATACAACAGTTCTAGTGATTTCTACATATATAGTTTTTATTGGATTAAGCAATGGTTTCTTTTTATTTTTTTCTGTTAGGGAGATTATTGTTTTTTAAGTGGAAGCATAGTTGATTTATAATATCGTATTAGTTTCAGGTATACAGCAAAGTGATTCATATGTATATATTCTTTTTCTGATTATTAAAAATAGAGCTTTTATTTAAACCTCACATCCGTGTTCTCAAAAAACAGCTTAGACATAAAACACCACAGAGAATCTTAATAGAGGTTTTGAGTGTGCCTCAGTTCTTAAAGGGTTTCAGCTTGATTGACAGTAACTCCTGATAATGCTAATGCCACTTCAAAGTTTACGGATTTGTTTTTCCTCCAGAAGATGTGCCACTAGAATTACTTTCACACTTCTCTGCTATGAATAGAGTATTTTGCTCTCATAAAATAGTATCAGGAAAGAGAAAAAAAGAAAGTGATTTTCCTGAGATAAATGAACAAGACAGATACGAGAGGCAAGATAATAAGATGCATGTGCACCGCTAAGGCAGGCTGCTTAAAGCAGAGCTATTTGCACTTTGGCATGGTTAGAGAAAGAGGGGGACGGGAAGAGTTCAAATTCTGGATAATCCTCCTGCTGATTAGAGAGTGAGGAAGAGTTTGATGGTGATACCAGTGTCGTCAACTCCAAAAATGTGGATGAAGACCACCATCCAAAAGTGTAGTGAGCCCTTAGCTCAGGACTGGCATGCAACAGATCAGAAAATATGATTTCACATCTTTCTTTCCAGAAGGAAGAATTAATTTAGTTAGCAAAAGCATTCTACTTTGGTAACAAGAATATAAACAGGTTCCATATGGCATTGCTATTTCATTACTTTTAAGATAAAAATACTATTGGACTGATTTTATTTTAGGAGTATATTTAGGAGTGTATATTTTAGGAGTCTGAAATAAATCACAACATATACTGCTTATTGCTTTTGTTGTTAACTTTCATTCAACAAATACGTGAGTGCATACTCTGTACTAGGCCCTGTTCTGTGTGTTAGGGACACAGTAGTGAACAAAACCAAATCCTGGACCTCTTGGAGCTGACATTCTAGTTTGGAAGACAGGAGATAAATGCATAAATCAGATAGACCCTATGTGAGGTCGTAAGTGCTATGGATATGAGCAACGTGGATAAGGGTGCAAGTGAGCTCAGGGATGAGCAAAAAGGACGTGAAGGAAACACAGAACTGAGCCATGCTCTGCATCTATGTTGGGGAAGAGATCTAGGCAGAGGGGACAGCATGTGCAAAAGCCTCGAGGCAGGAGGACATCTGGCTGAGGAATACAGAGGCAGCTGGTGTGACTGACGCGATGGAGAAGAGCAGGGAGGGCCCGGGACAGAACACGGCGTGTGTGCATGTATGTAGCTAGGTCACGGTACCCAGTCACAAACAGCAGTCCAGATCTTGCTGTGAAGGTATTTTTAAAAAATATATGATTAGAATTTAATCAGTAGACTTTGAGTGAAGCAGTGGGTGGGCCTCATTCAACCTGTTGAAGGATGAAGAATAAAAGAGCAAGGTCCCCGGAAGAAGAGAGAATTTTGCTTCCAGACACCTTCAGACTCCAGCTGCAACATCAGCTCTTTCTGTGTCTCCAGCATGCTGGCCAGCCCAGCAGATGTTGGTCTTGCCAGTCCCCGACGATCAAGCAAATCAATTCTTTAAAATAAATTTATTTCCATATAGAGACATATATCCTAGTGGTTGTTTTTTGTTTTTGAGAACTCTAATATAGTGGACATTTTCTGGGAGCTGTTCTTGAAAGGCCGTAAGGGATGGATTCCCAGGCACAAGTGGAGGCGACGGCCTTGGTTCATAGTATGGACAAGCTTATTCACACTAACAGTGGGAGGAGGGGCAGAGGGGCGCGGACCCGGGGAGACGTGGAAACGAAGCATGCAGAGGGTCTCTTTGCATTTCTTCTGTTTTCTCAGAAGCAAGGTGATCATTAAAGAGTCAGAATAGGGAAAGGTAGTATCAGAAGTTTCAAGAGAGAAGAAATGACAGTCATCCAGGGAAATGGAAGGGGTCAGTTGAGGTGGGTGATGGTCTCCAAACTTGCTGCACATTAGAATTAATAGAGGAACTTTGAAAAACCCCAAGGCCCAGTACAATTAAATCATAATGTTGGGGGCTGGGAGCAAGGCATCAGTGATTTTTAAATGTTCCACCAGTTAGTATTTCACGCAGCCAGGCTTTTAGAAAAACACAACTAAACGTTCACTTTAGTTTAGTGGTTATGAATTCAAAGTGAGACCAGTAAGCATGGCATGCATCTTTCTCGAGTTGTCTTCACCTAACCATAGTAGGTGAAAAGTTAGTTTAACAACACATGGGAATTTTCTAGATGAATTCAGTGGAGGGAGGGGGCAAAGGAATTCAGAGCAGAAGATGCAAGGGACAGATTTATAATTCTGGATCACGTGATCCAAGCTGCATAAGAGAAGAGAGAAGATGAAGGTGATGGGAATCAAGAAAAAGTGGTAGCCTGTAAATCCTGGTGGGTGAAGTATTATGGGAGTTTGAGTCCCAAAGGGAATGAGCTGAAAAGATAAGAGGCAGTGGTTGCAGGATGGGATGTTTTCAACGGAGACTTTGAAGGTACACGGTCACTGGCAATGACAGGATCCACGCTAAGACTAGATGTGGGGCAGATGAAAAGCACATCGGAAGAAAGGAAGACCAAGAACTGAGAGTCAGTGGAGATGGAAGAGTCTACAGACGGATAATAAAATTGCCAATAACTGTAACAGAAACGGTACTGGAGAGATTAACAACAAACTGGGTATCAAAAGCATCAGAGAATGAAGAAACGACCTAGAGAGTCTGCGGATGTTACATACAAGCAGAGAAATAAGAAATTAAACTGTAAATCACATAAATACATGATACTTCAAGTGGAATAATTTAATATTGGGTTGGCCAAAAAGTTCGTTTGGGTTTTTCCATACCATCATATAGGAAAACCTGAATGAACATTTTGGCCAACCCAATATTAAGCTAGAAAAGTAATGGCTGGAAATATGATCATCAATAAAGGCACTGCATATGGGGCTTTCCCAGGGGCTCAGAAGGTAGAGTCTGCCGGCAAAGCAGGAGACGCAAGTTTGGCCCCCGGGATGGAAGATCCCCTGGAGAAGGAAACAGTTATCCACTCCAATATTCTTGCCTGGAGAGTTCCATGGACAGAGGAGCCTGGTGGGCTACAGCCCATGGGGTCACAAAAGAATCAAACACATCTTACTGACTAAACAACAAAAACACTGCATATAGCAAAAGAATTGATCAAATTTAAGAATTTTGAGAGATGATGCTTATTCTAGACCATCTGGTGGACGCTAAAGGGAATCACATGAAACTTATGAGAGGCACAAGCAGTTTTGAGATTGACACCTGGAGGAAAAGACATAGAGAAGAGGGAAAGGTGACGTAACCACAGAGGCAAGGACTGGAATGATGAGACTACAAGCCAAAGAATGAAGACACAAGGAACAGGCTCTCTCACGGAGCTTCCGGAGGGAGCACAGCCCTGCCTACACGCTGACTTCAGACCTACCGCCTCCAGAAATCAAAGACCAGCGAGTTCTGTTGCTTTAAGCTACCGAGTTCATGGTACTTGGCTACAGCAACCACAGAAAATGCACAGACTATTCTAGACCATTCAGATTCCAGCCAAGCCTCTAGCTGACCCCACGTGCACAAAGCAAGCCCAACCAAAATCGGTCAGATCCAGCCCCGATTAGCAAACTTGCCCAGACTCATGAGCATTAATAAATAGTGCTTCTGAGCTACCAAGTTTTCTGATGATTTGTTAATAGAAAAGTTAGGTTATAAATAATATAAAATATAAACATAATATCTCTTAGTGCTCTTTAGTCTCTTTCTAAATTTTTCTACTCATGTTTATAAAACCACTTCAAAGATGAAAGTTAACTGTAAACAATTTCATTTTCCAAAGGAGTTTACATCCCTGCTCAGAGC
Organism: Cephalophus harveyi; assembly: GCA_006410635.1. Classification (NCBI taxonomy): domain Eukaryota; kingdom Metazoa; phylum Chordata; class Mammalia; order Artiodactyla; family Bovidae; genus Cephalophus; species Cephalophus harveyi. Next base: position 220,779 of record SJYT01084428.1, read on the forward strand.
CATAAGATGTCCAGTTTCTGAGGCAAACATTTATATCCCTCTGCCACTGATGTCAGGCTTTGATATACAACTTGCTTCAGCCAAGGACATGTGAGTGATTTTGACATGTGTTTCATCTGACTGGAAGCTTTAAGAGCTACTGCACCTTTTAACCAGTCTTCCTCCTTTTCTCCCTTTATCATGATATACATGTCCCCAGTAGGGATGCCCCTTCACTTTGGATTCTGGAGCGATAAGGGCATATGGAGCAGAATCTAAAATCAAACTGCAGCTAATGCAGCTTACAGGTAACCCAGGTGATAAATAAATCTTTGTGGATGTAAGCTAAATTGAGGACTATTTGATATGCAGACTAAACCTAATAAAGCTGACTGATACAGTTGCTGAAGGGTACTCTTCTAAAGAAAATCACTTCGGTGGAGGAGAGTAAGTTATAGCTCTAATTTTATTTAAAGCAGTTTTTAAAAATATGTAAAATACTTTGTACTTTCACTCCTATGGGTATCCTGAAACGATCTTTTAGTTTCTGAAAATAGCATTTTTATATAGAATATATTCTTACTACAAATGAATCATTAAATATCAATAAATACTGCTGATGTACATGAGAATAAACATCGGTGGATCCTGCCAAGATTACATGATACCAAACAAGCCCACATAGGCTGCCCCTCTCATGGAGACTTCTGGTATACCATGATGCGCCCTCCCCACCCTGTACATCCACAGAGGTAAGCGAGCCTCACCCACGTGATGGGTATTGTGCTCGGACAATAAAGGACAGGGTAAACGCTGACAGACTGAAGAGCTTCTGAGAACACTGAATGAAGAGTGGGTTCTTCGTGAGGGAGACGGAGAGCAGAGCACTTACTGGGCTGGGAATGGAGTCGGGATCCAGCTTCTTCTGGGGCTGCGGTGGGCCGGCCATCTGCGCAGGCCCTGCCGGGAAGCCTGCCGGGTAGGAGAGCTGTGCACCTGCCACTGAGGGCCCGTAGTTGGCTGCTTGGAAGAAAATTTAAAAAGAAGTGACTATAACTATAACCCCAAAACGCAGACGGAGGGCTCACTGACAATACTATGCTGTTCAGTCAAGCATGCTGCATTTCTCATATTAAATAAGGCAGGGAATTAAAAGCAAACATCTACAGTTCCCCTCTTCTTTTTACTGGTTACCTTATTCAAAAATAATAAGGGATAGATGTCTAGTAACATAGGAACAAACCTGATTCCCAATTAAGGGTACCCCCAGGTAACCCGAGGTGACCTTACCCTGCTGTGCAGGATATCCAGGGCCCAGGGTCTGTCCTGGGAGAGGTGCGGGCTGGTACTGGGCGTTCGGAGGAGCAGGCCCAGGGAGCCCGTCTGGTCTGTGCGTTGACGGAGGCAAGGGCGAGACACCGGGACCGTTTAGCGCAGTGGGCGGTGGGGGCAGAATCTGAGATCCAGGCTGCAAAATAGATGGCTGTGGAGACTGTGGAGGCCCCTGGAATGACGCTGCTGACGCAGGGCCAGGCGGGCCCTGACTCGGGGAGGCCACCCCTGAACCTAGGCAAAACCAGAAGACCGGCCCACCTAAACACCATACTCCGCAACTCTTTCCCTTCTACCACATATATACGACAGGGACACTCCTTTTCCTGAGTAAAGCAAGAAGGCACTCTTACAAGTCAGTATTTTCCCCCACAAGAAGAAATCATCATTTGGAAAAAGTAACACAAATCCTATTTGGGGTATTTTATATAAGTGAAGAATTTTTAAAGAGCTACATTTATAATGATGGAAAATTAGAGGGATAAATTTTAACTCAGTTGCATCCACTTTTCGTGATACATGGCATGAATTATCATGAAAAGTGGACTGGAAGCCTGGCGTGGTGCAGTCCATGGGGTCACAAAGAGTTGGATACAACTGAGCAACTGAACTTTGTCTGGTACAGAGTATAGAAAATCATAGAGAAGAAAAAAATTTTTTACATAACAAGCATTATTTACTCAGGTCAATAAATTATTTGCGCCCTGTGCTTGACTTGATAGAATGGATTTTGGAAGTAGGAAGAAGTAACGAAGGAGAAGGGACTGGCAACTAAAATTCTATCCAGTCATATTTGAAATTGTAGAACCAGATTATTTTTTCCTTTCTCTGGTTATGTGCAACTGAGTTGCTGCTTTGAAGATTTATCCATTTTGAAACTAGTAAAAGGAAATATTCTGAGGGGAGTTTTACTGATACTTTTAAGAAACTAACTATAAGTAATGAAAACATTTGTCATCAAGATCAATGGCTGACCCTGCAGTTGTCACAGTGAACATGTCCATGGCTCCTAAAATAGACAGAATTTCCATTGATGTACATCTCAGTACTGTAACTGTCTTCTATATTATTCTTTACTGCCTCACAGCATCTGAGCTTCTATTCCTCCCATGATCTAAATGCAGTATTTAAAATGCACCGAAAAACAAAGAGTATTATATTTTTGATTTGTGGGCCTCATAATAAACACAGGGTTAAAACTTACATTTCTTAAAGTAATTCCACTGTTCTAATGTTTATTTGTGAAGTCAGTTTTGTGTTTTTTTTTTTTGGTGTAGTGTTGATTATAAGGCATTCTGCAGGTCCTTCACTTACCTTGAAATAAATGGCAGCATGATTTTGAAAAAATAAAAAAAAAATTACTGCCACACAAAATACAGATAATTTATATGAAAATGTCCAAAATTAGTTCAATATGGTATACCAGAGATATGTCTATTTTGAATCTGAGGAAAAAGTTTCTTACTAAAAATACTCATGAGACAAGGCAGTCAATAATCATGAAAAATGAAATTGTTACCATAGCTGTTAATGTGCATAGCATTGAGCTGACTGCCCAGCTGGGTGATGGACGAAGTAGACCCTGGACTTGGATATGACGACTGCGTTGAGGGCGAGTATGGTGGGTAGGAGGGGGCCGCACTGTTGACAGGCGGAGGGCCAGGAAATCTGAGAGAGAAAAGCAGTGTTAATGTCACATGCAAATGACATACAAAAACTTGCAAAGTTGAATCAGCCCATCTAGCGAGCACTAGGAAAACGACATCTTTACCCTCGACATGAGCTCAAAATCAATCGTGTAACACCATCCCATATTTATGGTCACATGCTAAAGATATCAAGACACTTAGCAAAAAAAAGAAAATTCTAATGGTAATCACTTAACAAGTTTTAGAAATCAATTTAGGAAGCTGAGTCCATTAGAAATCATCTATACTAGGGTATAATGATCAATAGGACAGAAACCAAGAAAACGAAAATGCTTTGTTAACTGTATCTTTATGATCATTTAGAACTAAGTTTTTGAGAACTGTGTTAAAGATATGCTTTGCAAATCCATTGCTTCATAAAAAGAAATCATTTTATTTTTTTTCAAAAAATGATGCTCTTTGTCTTTTTCTGAAAACTCCTTCATGGGGTTTCATAGAAAACATGAAGCATTTGCACACAGGCAGAATGTGTATATGCTACAGAACATGTGAGTGACTATAGTGCGAGGTCCAGTAACAGGGTTTGGGCTAACCAGAGAAGGCGGGCAGTATTATTCACTCTTTTGAGAAAAAACATTTCCCCAACATGTTCAGAAACATTTCCCCAACATGTTCAGAAACATTTCCCCAACATGTTCAGAAACATTTCCCCAACATGTTCAGAAATATTTCATAGACGTTAACAATATTTTTAAAATATAAAATCCTGTGAATCACTTTTAAAGAGATAGTACAGATAGGATGAAATATGTTTCAAAGAGAAGGAGGACAAGCACCCTCAAGTATTTTTTAACAGAAGATTAATAAAGATTTAAAATACAGAATGAGAGACTAAACAACCATTAGCTATTACTTTTTGACCCACAAATGCCAACTTATCATTCATTGCCTAATACATGGTTTTTCCTGTATGGATGGATGTGAGAGTTGGACTGTGAAGAAGTCTGAGCGCCGAAGAATTGATGCTTTTGAACTGTGGTGTTGGAGAAGACTCTGGAGAGCCCCTTGGACTGCAAGGAGATCCAACCAGTCCATTCTAAAGGAGATCAGCCCTGGGATTTCTTTGGAAGGAATGATGCGAAAGCTGAAACTCCAGTACTTTGGCCACCTCATGCGAAGAGTTGACTCATTGGAAAAGACTCTGATGCTGGGAAGGATTGGGGGCAGGAGGAGAAGGGGACGACCGAGGATGAGATGGCTGGATGGCATGACGGACTCGATGAACATGAATATGAGTGAACTCTGGGAGATGGTGACGGACAGGGAGGCTTGGCGTGCTGCAATTCATGGGGTCGCAAAGAGTCGAACATGACTGAGCGACTGAACATATCCTAGGAGTTAGGCATCAGAAATTCACAAAATTTTTTTTCTGATCAACCTAACTCTTAAACAGATTGGATTTTATAAATTAATTAATCAATTTTAATTGGAGGATGATTACAATATTGTGGTGGTTTTGTCATATGTCAACATGAATCAGTCAAGCAATATTATCAACTGAAAAGTAAAAATAAAATAGGATTGAAAGGATAACTTTTATTAAATAACTTTTTAATATTTTAAAAGCTCTGACATACATATGAAAAGATTATCAAAACATCTTAAACATACAAAGTGGTTTAATATTTTTCAAGTTTCATTACTTTTCAAAATTAGTTTATTCAAGGCCATGTGGATCTCAGAGCTTTGGTGAGAATCCAGGCCCCTGATTCCTAACCTAAAGACTTGCTGTGTGAGCTGGGACAAGCCATGTAATTCCTTGTAGCTCTCAGTTTTCAATCCAGAAAAATGGAATGGTCCCTTTCCTGCTCTGAATATAATGTGGTTAGAATTAAAAATCATACAGATCTAAGTATTTGTCATTGATTACTCCATTTAGCATGTTTCTTAGGTAAGAAACATTCAATTACTTTTTTTTTTTGCAAAAACAAATTCTATTTCTGTATACTAGCAACAAACAATGAGGAAGTGAAAGTTTAAAATACACCATTTATAATACCATTGATAAACATACAATATTGGGAATGAATTTAACAAAAAAAGTGCAAAACCTCTATATCTGTCTCTTATACACATCTAGATGTGTATAAGAGACAGATATCAATGCTTTTCAAGTTAAATCTATAGATTTAACACAATTATAATGAAAATTAGAAAAGCTCCAATTACATATTTTAATTAACTGTTTCATTGAATGTCAGAAGAAAGAACCATAAAGGATTATAACCTGAGGATTAATAAAATATCAGAAGTGAGCCTCGGTTTCACCCCAAACCTCTCAAGAGATGACTCAGCTGTTCATGGTCTGCTCAACCTCAAACATTTTTCATCTTCAAGTTAACAACAAACTGCCTAAGAAGTGAGTGACATGCTGAAGTTTGTTAGAATCTGGAGGTAAGGTACCAAATTTTTCAAGATTGCTGCTGGTACTGCTGATACAAAATCTAAATTTTTAAATACTAAGCCCATTGAATAAAATAAAAGCTCTGCCAAATCGTCACTGCTTTACACATACACACAAAAAAGAAAAAGAAAACAACTCTGTGTTCCTCTTATTTTTCTTGTTTTCTACTTTTCCATTGAAACCAATTTCTTGGTAGATTCACCCTAATAATAGCTTCGATTTGGGAAGACGAGTCTCCTTCCCACCTTCCCGCTCATGTAATTTCCCATTTCTTGGGTCAAAACAGAATACTTACAGCTAAATTTTCCCTTAATAATTAAAAAATGGAACTTTAGGTTATAGATTTTATATAAGAAATTAATCCCACCCACCAGTAACACACTGTAGATAACTTTAATGCCATTTACAATTTTTAGATATTTATTCTGCCTCAGCCAAGATAAAAAAACTAAATGACTAGGTATGATTTTTAAGTTTTAGGAAACTTTGAAATAGCAATATTTAAAAATAAAAATTATGATTTTAAAATTTAAATCAGCATAATGACTCTGAATTGATCACGTCTTTATTCAACAGTTTAGATGTGGTAAAAAATGAAAATACTTCTAGGATGGGTCCTCTCAGGACAAATGACTCCTTGAAGTGCTATAATCATCACAAAAAGGCCACGTGTGACCTTTGCTTTCTGACAACCCCTGTCATCAGGCTGGAATGACTCACCAGCGCGGTCACTGGGCCCTTTGCCCTGCACTGAACTGCAGACACAGAAATGCATCCTATGAGGCTAGGGAGTCTCACCACAAAGGCTCAGCCTGAACACCAGATCTCTCCTTTTTTCTTAACTTTTTAGTTTGTGCTAGGGTATAGCTGATTAACAAAGTTGTGATAGTCTCAGGTGAACAGCAAAGGGACTCAGCCATGCATAAACATGTATCCCTTCTCCCCCAAACTCCTCCCCTATCCAGGCTGTCACATAACATTGAGCAGAGTTCCCTGTTGTATACAGTAGGCCCTTCTTTGGTTATCCATGTACAGCAGTGCGTATATGTCAATCCCAAACTCCCTAACTATCTCTTACCCCCATCTTCCCCCGCCGTCAACCATAAATTCAGTCTCTATAGCTCCATTTCCAACCTTTAATTCAGTTTAAGCTAATGAAGCAATTGAACAGTACAGGAGGAGAAAGAGATGGGGCAAAATCTGTCAGTGTCTCCCTAGGAATCACGATATAGGCAGATTCCTCAACTGAGCTGTGATAGGCAGCTACAATGAGCTAGCAGGCAGCGCAAACAACAGACCAGAGGCTTTGCAAGTCCAGCGAACTGGTGTCGATTACGGCCAATGCACATTGCCTTTCATGGGCGCTGTGCACTGTGCGAGGCTCTCTGCATGGACTAATGACCAAAATCCTCACCAGCACATCTTTACTGTTATGCCTGTGATGAGGAAACCAACGCACACAGAGGCAGAGTAACTTGTCCAGCCAGAACTGCCTGAGCCACGAGTATCTCACACGCCCAACCCTACCGCCTCTGCTACTCATCACTGTGGCAGACGCCGTGCAGAGCGCACAGCCACACAAGCCAGGATGGTCCTGATGGCCAAGTCCATGATTTACCTGGGCTTCCCTAGTGGCTCAGAGGAGACCAGGCCCAATCCCTGGGTCGGAAAGATCCCCTGGGGAGGAGAACAGCAACCCACTCCAGCATTCTTGCCTGGAGAATTCCATGCACAGAGGAGTCCGGGGGGCTACAGCCCACGGGGTTGCAAAGTGTTGGACATGACTGAGTCAGACACACACACACACACACAACCAACCTAATTCAAGCAAAACAAGTGGAAATAACCAAAAAGTTCAAAGCAATCTAGGCCATTTCTGATGACTCAAATTTTAACTTCAAAGTGGCTGTTCTATTTTTGCATTTCTTTTAAAAAATAATCTGACCTGCTTGACAGTTCACAGCAATGTACTTCTCCAGAACTTCTCCCCTATATTCAGGCCTGAGAATTCTATTTCCTCATTTTACAAGTGAGGCAAATGAAATCTAGAGGCCTAGGAACGTCACCAGCATCACAAGGGTAATGAATCAGAGGTAGCATCTGGGTTCAACCTTTGCATCCTCCCCTCAGGCCCCACTGCTACCCTGTTGAAACGAGGGGCCAGAGGGGCATGTCCTGAACTGGGGCCTTGGACTTCATGCTCCTTGTTCAAAGCACAATCCCATGGAAACCAAATTACTTAGACTCACTCATTCAATGATCCCTACAATAACCTTCCCTGCATCTCAGAGCTACCATTTCAATGGAAAATGTTATCAGAACAAGAACCAGGAAATGACAGTCTCATGAATGCCCTATCAGTAATGATTTAAAAATGTGCCAGAGGGGGTTTCCCCATCAACAGGGACTAGGTCTCCTCGAAAGGGTAACCCAAAGACCTCACCGTCGGCAGGGTCCAGAGCCCTCCAGAGGGCCCCATCTGCCCCCCCAACCCTGCAGCCTGACAACCTAGGGAAGGAACCTGGGAAACAAAGCCTCTGGGTAATCCTTGGACAAATGCCAACGTAAACACTGTCTACTGCTTAGCACTGGGATTCTCAACAGCAACACCTTACAGGACACACGACAACGGGATTCCAGCCGGGAAGGTGTGAGGTGGGTTCCCCCCCGCAGGGCACAGTCCCAAGGGGCTGCAGGGCTCCCAGCATGTCCCATACCCCACCCCCGGCTTCTCCAGGCCCGCCTCCCACTTCTCCCTTCCTTAATTTATAAACACAAACAGAATGATTAGTTTTTAGTATCTCCCTGCCTTTCAAGAGTCCTTCACTGGCATCTGTGTGCCTTCCACATCAAATCCACAGTCTTCACCACTGGCTGCAATCTGGCTTAATTTTTTAAGTATTGATTCAGCACCTACTGGCATGGAACTCAGTTCTGTAAAGGATTTAACAGAACAGATGATTTCAAATTTCACTGGAGAATATAAGCCACAGACATCTGAAGGAATTAGAGATTAATACAAAACACTAAGATGAATACGGGCTTCCCTGGTGGCTCAGCGGTAAAGAACCGACCTGCCAATGCAGGAGACATGGGTTCAATCCCTGGACTGGGAAGATCCCCCGGAGAAGGAAATGAAATCCACTCCAGTATTCCTGCCTGAGAAATCCCATGGACGGAGGAGACTGGCGGAGAGGGTCCATGGGGTTGGTTGCAGAGTCGGACACAACTTAGCAACTGAGCACGCATACACACAAGATGAATATAACTCCAAACTAAAAGCTACTGACACAAGCCATTTTCATTATTTTACCAGTACTGGTATTTTATTTATTAGTACTGGTATTTCAATGTCCTAACTTTTCTAAACGCTTTGTTTCCTGACAGTTTTCCAATAGATCCTTTCGAGGCATCAAGAGGTCAAAGTTCCAATCGACAAACCTGCACGTGCAAAAGGGACCTGTGAGACAATTTCAGTGGATTACAGAGATGGGGGTTAGCCTCTAGCTCACCTTTGTGGAGGAGGACCTTGCGCATGAGCTCCGTTCTGGCCAAACTGATGGGGTCCAGGAGGCGGATGGCCCTGAGGCAACATCCCCCCAGGGGGAGCGGCCCCCAGAGGCCCCGTCGGCTTTATCATGCCTGCAAGGGAAGGACAGGAGCTTAGAAGAGTGTGAACGTGCAGGCAGAGAGGACACGAAGGTAACAGGTCAAGCAGGAGGGGCAGAACGGGTTAGAACAGGGTCTTCTTCATACTTGCTTTCACCAGCCCAGACTCACCCACGCCAGGCTGCGCATCACGGTGTGACCGTCACAGTGACGGGAGTGAGGACACCACTTTAACCAGAAACTAAAACAGAAGCAAACCTTTGTGTCTGGTAGAGAGGCACCCCGATAGAAATGCACCATCACATAAAGACTGCTAGAGCACACAGTGAGATGTGCCCACTGGGTATCAGACTGCAAATCGGGGGAGAAAAACAGTATGAGGCCTCACAAAGCGTAGTAATTCTAACTACAGGGGGGAAAGGACCTCTGAAAACGCCTGAATTACAGCGTGAGGAGAGTGAATGGAGAATAGCACCTGTTTCTCCCATGGATCCAGAGCACGGACCTCAGAGTTAATCATTTTTCCAGGATTCCCATGGGCTGGGTAACAAACAGCTCAGGGCCTGCTCAAGTCATCTCAGTTTCTCATACAAACTACGAGGCCACACGTGACGAAGATGCTCCCAGCAGTGCCCGTTTTAATTTACAAGCACCTCTTCTGCAACAGAGATCTTTAAAAGTTTCTCTTTAAAACTGTTCTCAAACATTTTTTCTCTCCTTCTTCTAGAGAAATGGTGGTACAGGAGAAAAATCACTGAGCTTGGGTTAGAGCAGTGTGATGCCCCATCCAGCCACACTGGGCAAGAAGTTTACCTCTGTGGGCCTCAGTTTCCCCTCACTGCAGAAGGAAAGGTTCAGACTTGATTACTTGTGACACCCCTTTCAGACTTCAGGAAAGAAAAAAGAGAAAAAGTACATTTCTTCTGTGTGTTTGCCCCTACTTCCATTCTGCTTGTTTTTGCTCCAGACCATTCAACTTTTTTTCTTCTAACTTTTATTGGAGTATAGTTGGTTTACTATGTTGTTAGTTTCAACAGCACAGCAAAGTGAATCGCTTACTATACATACACCCACTCTTTTTTCAGATACTTTCCCCATATAGACCATTACAGAATACAGTAGAGTTCCCTGTGCTATAGAGGAGATCCTTGTTAGTCACCTATTTTACGTATAGTAGAGTATATATGTTAATCCCAATCTCCCAGTTTACCCTGCCCCTGCCCTGCTCCCTGGTAACCACAAGTTTGCTTTCTCTCACTCGCTTTCCTTTTGACCCCATTCTCCTCTCGGGCACCATCACCAGTGACCTCCTGGCTGCCTTCTGTGAACCCTTCCATTTGACCTCACGATGGTATTTCATATTCAACATTTCCTTTCTTCTTTCATCTTCCGAGAAAATTTATTCCCTTAGAGAGTAAGGAAAGTGACGGGATGACCCTACAGTGCCCCAGGAAGAATTTCTTATGTGGTCATAATAACCCTCTGAAGGGCATGCTCTCAGATGCCTGGGTAATCCAGAATGAAACATGGCCAGTGAAGTAGCAGTATTCATGAATAATATTAGTGAAACTTATACAAAGGTTTCTCTTCTTAAAACTGAATTCCTCAAACTTAAGAAAAAATTTCTAGTTACCATCACAGTTTATTTAGCCATTTTCCATATACCAAGAACAAAAACAACAAATACTATTCTTATTTTTACATATGGTTTATACCTCAAATCCAGCAGAGTTAGAAAAACATGAGACTTACAGCCACACAGACTGGAGTCTGCATTCTTCTTCTATCACTCAACACCTGTGACCCTAAAAAGATACTTTTTTCTTTCAGAACCTAAACTTTCAACACTGTACCATGGCAACACTGTCCCCTGTCTCTGTGGATCATTCTGAGAATTAAACTAGGTAATGGGCATAGGAGCATCCAGAATGCCAGATATATAAAGGGAATCTCCCAAAAAATCTTAGTTTCCTCACCCTGGTCACACCCTTTGTCCCCTTTTTTTTCAAAGATTTATCAATATAGTCTAACAAGATACATATATCATAATTATATGCACTCTTGTATTTTCATTCTTAAAACATTATTTTGGACATTAATAGAAAATCTACAATACTAGCACTAATGCAGTAATAATTAAAGGCACTACAAGAAACCAAAGATATTCTCCTTCTTTAAATAGGTATGCGAACAGCAGTTTCATCAGCAACCCTCACACAGCATCAAAAACTAGTTCTCAGAGTTACTCACACCCTGGTATTTTCATGTGTACATGAGATGCATATATTTATAAACCTGTTTCTAAAAACCAAACCAAACCAAAAACAGTTCTTACATACTCAAGCAGAAATGTCTCACACAAATCTTACTAAAAAGATTCCTTCCCTTTTATTTTTGGAAATCAACTCTGTAGCAATGATTCAAATTCATTCTTGCTCAACATACATTCAGTGTGCCTTTGAGGCAGTTAGAGCTCTTAGGGAAGAGACAACCATGTAAACAGTTACAGCGCCTGGTGACAAGTGTAAAATGCAGAGGAACTACCTAACACCTCCTATGGGAATCAAGAAAAGTCCAGAAAGGAAGGCCTGCTTGCGGTGAATTCTGAAGAACAGGCGGGAGCTGTCTTAGCACAGAGACAGGACAGGGGGTTCCAGGCAGGAGGCAAAGCCTAAGTGAAGATCTGAGAGAGCGGGGTGTGATCAGGCAAAAGGCGAAGTGTTGACAAACGGTGGGGAATGGCCGGAGCAGAGGCTGTCCAGGTTGGCTGGGGTCAGACTACAAAGTCCCGGGCCATTTGGACTCTATTCTCGAGGCAAAGGAAACCAGTATCACTGTTATCTGCACAGTCATAGTCATTGGTCACATACCTGGCATTTTCATAAGTGATCAGAGATAAAGAGGAATCAGGTTATGAGAATTTCAGGATGAGAACCTTAACAGGAAAGCAAAACCATACCACAAGAAAGATCTAACTATGCTTATGCCCTCTTGATGAGGGTGAAAGAAGAAAGTGAAAAGCTTGCTTAAGACTCAACATTCAAAAACTAAGATCATGGCATCCAGTCCCATCACTTCGTGGCAAATGAATGGAGAGAAAGTGGAAACAGTGACAGACTTTATTTTCTTGGGCTCGAAAATCACTGCAGATGGTGACTGCAGCCATGAAATTAAAAGATGTTTGCTCCTTGGAAGAAAAGCTATGACTAACCTAGACAGCACATTAAAAAGCAGAGACATTACTATGCCAACAAAGGTCTGCCTAGTCAGAGCTATGGTATTTCCAGTAGTCATGCATGGATGAGAGAGTTGGACCATAAAGAAAGCTGAGCACCAAAGAACGGATGCTTTCAAATTGTAGAGAAGACTCTTGAGAGTTCCTTGGACAGCAAAGAGATGAAACCAGTCAATCCTAAAGGAAATCGGTCCTGAATATTCATTGGAAGGACTGATGCTGAAGCTGAAGCTCCAATATTTTGCCTACCTGATGCAAAAAGCCAGCTCTCTGGAAAAGACCCTGATGCTGGAAAAGATTGAGGGCAAGAGGAGAAGGGGGTGGCAGAGGATTAGATGGTTAGATGGCATCGCTGACTCAATGGACATGAGTTTGAGCAAGCTCTGGGAGACAGTGAAGGACAGGGAAGCCTGACGTGCTGCAGTCCATGGGGTTGTAAAGAGTCTGACATGACTGAGTGACTGAACAAAAACAATGTCCAAAGAAAAATCTCTAAAATCATAAACTGGCCTTTAATGCAATGACATTTTTTACAGACTAGCTTAGGCAATACCAAATCTAATTCCTTTCTGGCTTGCCTTTCCGTGTGGTCCTGAGCTGGAAAGATGGAATCTCCATTTCCTAGACTCCTTACAGACTGGGCTGCCACGTGCTCTAGTGACGGCTCCCGAGTAGAAAGGCAACGCTTTCTGGATGTCGGCTCCATGACTGCAGAGTCCCAAGCCTGGTTCTCTGACTCTACTATTCTCTTAGCTTCCTGATGCCCCTTTTACAAATGTCTTTCTGCTGGACTGACCTCTGACCAAGACAACATCACAGAAAAGCATATCTTGGATTTGGCCCTGGATCTGACAAACTGAAACCAAAATTAAAAACCATTTGAGAAAGAAAGAAGTTTATCTAAAATAAACAAACTCCCTAGTATACGGGCAGAACCATAATGACTCGTTTCTAAGATGCTGGTGCTATTCCTACAAAAGTTCACTATTTATTAGAAGCCTCACCACAGCCCCCAGTTCCAGGACATCAACGGTTCCTGCTACTCAGCTTCTAGACAAGTGGTCCTCCACCAGGGGTGACGCTGCTCCTGAAGGGACACTCAGCAAGGTCTAAGACTTTCAGTTGCTATGGCTTGGGGCCAGGGGTGGGAGGAGAAGGGGGAGCACTGCTCTCTGATGATCCATAGAAGCCAAGGATGCTGCTACAGGCCCTGGGATGCACAGCACGGCCTCCCACACCCAAGAATCAGCTGGCCCCAAATGTCAACAGTGCTGAGGACCCGAACCTGTGCTCCAGAAAGCAGTGTGCCCACCGATTCCCTCCTCACACTCTTTCTAATGTGGACTATAAATAGACAATATACGTGACCCTTCCCCGCTTAAGATGCTTCACCGCACCCTTAGAGCCACGGTGAACCTCTTGCAGGTCCTCAAAGGTGCCACCTCTCCAACCCCAGTGACCTGCCTCCCCATTTGGCCGACCCTCACTCATCTTTCTGGTTCTTCCTTCCAGGAAGATTCCCCTCACCTCTAAGCCTTGGTTAGGTGCCCCTGCTGTGAGCTTCCATTCCACCCTCTACTTCCTCAAAATGGTGTTTCCCCTGCACCGTCACCATCAATCCCCTTAATGCGCGTCCCACTAGACAAGTCTGTACTAGCAGGACGGAGCCTGGGTTCATTTTATTCACGGCTGCATCACCACAGGTATTTTGCTCACCCAATAAACCTGCTACATTGTCACTGCATGGCACTAGCCTCACATAATAGGCACAAAGGACAGTATGGTATGTAAGAAATAGAAACCAAGCCTTGGCACTGACCAGATCTATGGCAGAACAGACAGTTCAAGGAACTACAGCTAAGTTCTCTTGAGTCTGTCACACACACACAAAAAGGTACACCAAAAGACTAGAAAAGAAGGTATGTGATGTCTGAAGACTAAGAGATCTAAGGTCATTCAGCACAGAGAAAGAGAGATGAGGATAATTTAGTGACAGTTTTAAATCATTAAACAAATATACCACAATTTACAGAAGGGTATGTATAGAGAGTCTGATAGCCTGGTATCTGAGAACTGATAAGGAGAAAGTGGTTTAAATTAAAGCATGAAGGATCTAATTCAACAAAATGGTGCTTTATCACTGGTGAACACCTGAGTCCTTTGCTGATGAACGCAGCAGCCGGTCGTCCACTCATTTGTTGAACGAATGCTGAGTGAGGACCTTGTGAACTGTTCAAGCACATCTGTTACACACAGTGCGGTAACTGGCAGCAAAGCCACACAGGGGTTGGAGAACACAGGAGGAGAAGGTTCACGAATAAGCTTGAGGAAGAACGGGAAGTGGTCAGAAACGTCAGCAAGCCCCACAGGTGAACTGAATCTGGGGGAGGAGGGTAGGGCACACCCTGTGGGGAGGATAGGGTGGAGGCACTGGCCAGAGGCACAGACCAGCTTCTGGAGGTGCCAGAAAGGCCTGAAGCGGAAGAAAGTCAGAATTAGATTTGCAGGCTATAAAAGTCCCTCCAATACAGACCACCTGACCTGCCTCCTGAGAAACCTAAATGCAGGTCAGGAAGCAACAGTTAGAACCAGACAAGGAACAACAGACTGGTTCCAAATTAGGAAAGGAGTACTTCAAGGCTGTATATTGTCACCCTGCTTATTTAACTTATATGCAGAGTACATCATGTGAAATGCCAGGCTGGATGAATCACAAGCTGGAATCAAGACTGCCAGGAGAAATATCAATAACCTCAGATATGCAGATAACACCACTCTTACGGCAGAAAGGGAAGAGGAAATGAAGAGCCTCTTGATGAAAGTGAAAGAAGAGAGTGAACAGCATATTAAAAAACAGAGACATTAATTTGCCAACAAAGGTCTGCCTAGTCAAAGCTATGGTTTTTCCAGTAGTCATGTATGGATGTGAGAGTTGGACCATAAAGAAAGCTGAGTGCCAATGAATTGATCCTTTTGAACCGTGGTGTTGAAGAAGACTCTTGAGAGTCCCTGGGACCGCAATAAAATCAAACCAGTCAATTGTAAAGAAAATCAGTCTTGAATTTTCATTGGAAGGACTAATGCTGAAGCTGAAACTCCAATACTTTGGCCACCTGATGCAAAGAACTGACTCACTGGAAAAGACCCTGAAGCTGGGAAAGACTGAAGGCAGGAGTTGAAGGAGAAGACAGAGGACGAGATGGTTGGATGGCTTCACCGACTCAATGGACATGAATGAGTTTGAACAAGCTCCAGGAGTTGGTGATGGACAGGGAGGCCTGGCGTGCTGCAGCCCACGGGTTCTCAAAGAGTCAGACACGAGGGAGCGAATGAATGAACGGAACACAGGACTGGACTGTTTGGAGAAAGGCTGGAGAGAGGATGTGGTTAGGAGACAACGTTAGTCATCCAGGTGAGAGGCGGATGGCTGGAGCAAGAATAGTGACTACTAGGTAGAAAGGAGGAAGCAGGGAGAAAAGATTTATAATCACCCCCAAAAGAATTTGGATTATAGAAGGTAAAAGGAGAGATTTTTTTAAAACAGTGAAAAGTTCTAATTTAGGTAGCTGAATGAATGATAGCTGCTCGGTGAGTATGGAATGTCAGAAAAAACATGCTTTATGAAAAAATATACTGAGTTATTTTGGACATGATGAGTTTGATATACCCACGTAAACAGGCTGGCCACTGAAAATACAGATCTGGAGCTTAAGAAAGTCATCTGGGCTGGAGGAAAAGATCTGAGAGACTAGCCCTTCATATGGAAAGCTGGGAAAGACTGAAGGCAGGAGTTGAAGGAGAAGACAGAGGACGAGATGGTTGGATGGCTTCACCGACTCAATGGACATGAATGAGTTTGAACAAGCTCCAGGAGTTGGTGATGGACAGGGAGGCCTGGCGTGCTGCAGCCCACGGGTTCTCAAAGAGTCAGACACGAGGGAGCGAATGAATGAACGGAACACAGGACTGGACTGTTTGGAGAAAGGCTGGAGAGAGGATGTGGTTAGGAGACAACGTTAGTCATCCAGGTGAGAGGCGGATGGCTGGAGCAAGAATAGTGACTACTAGGTAGAAAGGAGGAAGCAGGGAGAAAAGATTTATAATCACCCCCAAAAGAATTTGGATTATAGAAGGTAAAAGGAGAGATTTTTTTAAAACAGTGAAAAGTTCTAATTTAGGTAGCTGAATGAATGATAGCTGCTCGGTGAGTATGGAATGTCAGAAAAAACATGCTTTATGAAAAAATATACTGAGTTATTTTGGACATGATGAGTTTGATATACCCACGTAAACAGGCTGGCCACTGAAAATACAGATCTGGAGCTTAAGAAAGTCATCTGGGCTGGAGGAAAAGATCTGAGAGACTAGCCCTTCATATGGAATACTACAGTTAAGGGAGAAATCTACAGAGAGGGAAAGAAGGTGAAGCCAGAACAAAGAAGCAGAATCAGCACCACTTAAGGGTCATGTGGGGAAGTGGGAACCCCTTAGAGGAGCTGTCCCGAAAGCCACCAAGAAAACTAACAAAGGACAGTGTCATTGAAACCAAAGGAGAAAAGAGTTTTGTACAAACAAAAGCAGTAAACGGTGTCACATTCAAGAGCACAAGACAGTGTCTACTGCCTTTGGTGGGCTTCCCTGTGGCTCAGAGGATAAAGCATCTGCCTGCAATGCAGGAGACCCGGGTTCGATCCCTGGGTTGGGAAGATCCCCTGGAGAAGGGAACGGTAACCTACTCTAGTATTCTTGCCTGGAGAATCCCATGGACAGAGGAGCCTGGCGGGCTACAGTCCACGGGGTCGCAAAGAGTCGGACACGACTGAGCGAATTCACTTTTCACTTTCACTGCCTTTGGTAACAGGAGGTCACCAACAATCCTAGTGGGAGAAGGGGAAGGGTGAACGGGGCCCAGGCTATGGAGCAGAGAATACACTGAACCGTGGAGGGCTGCGAGGCAAGGATGGGGCGTGAGGGAGTGGATTGAGGACTTCAGAGATGGCTGTGAAGAGAAGGAGGAAAAGTGAGTAACACTGAATGTTTTACTTAGGTGTCTATTCGAGTTTGCTGTTTGTTTTCTCAAGGGACTGCGGTGTGAATCCCAGTTACACCACCAGCTCTGTACCTTGGATAAATCATGGTATTTCAGATATCCAGTTTTCTTAGCTGCAAAATAGGGCTAATAATCTACTGAACAACCCTGAATGAGCGACTAAACTGAACTGATACATATAATTCTTTTAGGACCAGTTTATGATACATGGTAAGCACTCAAAAAAAAAAAAAAAAGTAATGCATAATTATCATTATATATAAATGCTGAGGGGGAATGAATCACCAGACAGAAAAGAAATTGGAGAAAGATGGGTTAAATGGTTCCTACAGGACCCAGATCAAGAAACGTTATGGGGAGGACTGAACCTGGACAAGATGACGATGCCTCCTCTGGAGGTTTTTAAAACCTGGACTAAGTCAGAAGAGTGACTTCCCACAGGAAATTCAGTCTCACAGCATCTTCTGCTGCAACTGTGCGTGGCTGCTGCCATCAAGCCCCCCGAGAGGCTTTCCTCACCCCTGGCTGACTCTGCACTCCACACAAGCTACCCGGCAAGCCCTGGATCCTATATCCCTGAGTCAGTCCTAGTGAACTGCTACAGATACTCAATTATTTATACACAGCCAGTCCCAAGAACTGTCTTTCACAAATATTTTTAGGGAATCTGGGGTCATCAGCACTGAAACAAGTATTATTAGCCTCCCTGCTGACCCTGAAACTTGGGCCCCTCAGGGCAGCCCCTTGAAAATGGGAGGGGATCTCATCATGTCAGCTGCCATCAGAGCAACAAGAGTCGCACTCCATGACGCCTTCTCCCACTTCCGCTCCTAAAACCAAGATTCCTTGCTGGTCACCAAATTTTAGGGCAACCAATATTATTCAATAATGATTTTAAAGCAAGGCCATGTTTTTCCTATTATTATCATCACTGAATAAACTTCAGCATGCAAATCTAATGAGATTTTTCCAATATTAGTATGTGTATATATTTAACATACATATATTTAGTATATAATGTATATATATGTGTATGTATATATAACGTGGGGGTTTTAGTATTTGCAATAACCTCACACTAACGGTTAATAGCAAGAGCAAGTCTAACAGTAAAAACAAGACACTCAGGAAGTGTCTTCGTTTTCATCTATATTTAAAAAATAAACTCCCTATGCAAAAACCAAAGTGATAAGGTAGGCTTTTCCAAATAATCCTATAAGCTCAAACCACTGCATCATCTATAATTACCATTCAACTCTTCCAAAGCTGCTCTTTCAGAATATCTTATGTCTCCGAGCTTGAGATTCAAAAACCATACACGCGTCAAGATAATGCACCGTACCTGGTGGAGAACCTGCATGAGACGGGTCCCCATAGTGCCCATAATGCGGTGGAGAAAGGCCAATTCCAGGCTGGGACTGAGAATAGGGAGGTGTAGCCACATAACCTTGCTGGCTCATTATGAAAATATCATTCCAAGGAATAGTTCTATAAAAGAACCCTGTAACAGAAGGAAAAAGAAAAAACATCAGTATGACAGTTTGAGTCACTTAATGTTATTAAAAACATAAACACTGTTAATAAATGTTTATGATAGTCTGAAGAAAGGTACAGTTATCAAGTGCACGAGACAGCTTCATATCAAACAATGTCACTTTCCCCTAAAAAGGCTCTAACCACAGCTCTATGGAACTCAGTAACTCACTTCCATAGGCGTAGGCAAAGTCACAGGCATTAAATCCTGAATACCAGCTGCCAATCCCTTTCTCATTGTAAGCCTAAACTGTGTCACAGAGAGTCTCTCATAAATGTATCTGCTATCTTGGTGCCTTTTGTTTCCAGGGCTCTGTTTCAGCATAGAGCATGTCACTGGCAATAACCACATGTCACTGTCACTGACTGACCAGCAGACTTGCCAGGAGCCTGCAACTGGATGTTCTGACTTGTGTCATTTTAGTGCTATCCTAATTAGTAACTTTCACCAGGCAGTTAGGATAAAGGGGGAAAAAAAGTCCAACAGATACAGTAGAAAATAAGTTGATGATGGACTGATTTTATGAGTCATATATTGATGAAGCCAAGTGGCAGCCTACAACTGTTTGAGAGTTGTCAGTGGTTTCTCAGGCAAAGATGATAGACTTTCTTTCTGATTTAAATACCACACCTCTAAGAATACATGCACATATATTTAAAGAAAGAAGGGGAAAAGTCCAATTGTCCATGTGTATAAGCACACAAACACAGCTCACAAATACAATAGACCCATCTTGATTCTGCTACTGCTGCTGCTGCTAAGTTGCCTCATTCTACTCAGAACCAAAACATCAACATGTTTTTAAAGCTGATATTTTCTCCAGGTTTCATAAAAGAGACATTTCATAGAACTAGTCTTAAAAAGAAAAATTATAACAGAAAAAGCTCTGAATCCCAGCAAGAGAAGTAGGTTTACTACACAGCTGCTCATCCTTAGCTGTGTGACACAGAATAAGCTGAAGAACCTCTCTGAGCGTCAGTTCTCTCTTACAAAATGAAGCTTCTAAAGCCTTTCCAGATAAAAAACAATGGTTCTACAATTTCTTTCCACTTTCTTCACCCAGCATTGAAATATTTTTCCTTTTGCTATTTTACGATGCTATCTTTTAAACTATAAGGTCAGTGAAGCCGGCTAAGGTTTTGAAACATATTCAGGAAACTGCATTCATTTGGTTTCAATTTCATGTTAAACTATACGATTCCAAAATGAAAGCAACTGAAGTAAAAATACTGTAAGATCACTTTATTCTCCTTGGAAGGGGAGATCTAAAAAAGAGGAGTGATAGGCCCTTGGGTCCACTGTGTTACTGACAACACATCTTCCCTCCTCCTACTTAGCGGAGAGAGACGTGGCAGCCTGAGCTTGGGTCAAGCTCATCCAACCAAGCACATTTAGGAAGTCAGCAGGAACACACCTACGCAGCAGCCTGTTGCTGAGTGACAGAAAGGAAAGGCAGGGATGTTCACTCCAAAGAGCAGGAAGCAGTCGGGTGCCTCTTTGCTGGTCCTAGCAGGAATTTGCTTCCTCACTCAACCCAGTCTGCCACGTCAAACTTCCTCACACTGGAGCACCAAGTTACAGAAACCTGACTCAGCTTCAAGCGGCAACATGGCAGAAAGCCACTTGGCACGAGCAGGCCGAGCCTCAAAATCGGGGATTTCAAGCCCAGGACAACCCCCAGCCCGCTGTCACTCGACCGTTCTCACCAGATGCACCTCTTACCCTGGACCCAGCTGGGATTTGGACAAATCAGTTTCACTGTCAGGCTGTCCTGAAGCTTGAAAATACATTTGCCATTATCACAAAATGAGTATTTCCAGCATTCCCTCCCTCCAAGGAAGGGGAAATTAAGTTGATACGGAGATAAGAACACCGCGGGCAGTAACGCTGGAATACCGTGGCTACTGAGAACCCTAACCTGGGAGTTTCAGCATCCCCAGACACAAAGATAGGGGCGCGGGGGCGGGTAAAAAATCCCCACGCCCACCCCCCACCCTCAGTGTTAAACTACCCGAAAGGGCTGAAGGAGCAAAGCAGGAGGTCTCCTCCGCTGCCCCGCCACAGGTGAGCATCCCATCTCTCGCCACCGCCCCACCGCAGCCCCAGCCTGGCACCGCACCCCGCCACAACTGTATCTGGGGAAGGGTCCCGCCGCAGCGCAGCCAGGCTGGGCGCGGCGTTACCTGCTCGGCGCCCGCCCGCCGCCGGGCCTCCGAGAGCCCGCGCTCTGGCCGCAGTGCCGGCTGCCCGGGTGACCCCGCTCCCGCGGCGGCCGCTGCTCCCGCCGCGCCGCGCCGCGCCTCGCCTTTCCTCCGCCGGCGTCCACCGCAAGCTAGTCTCGCTCGCCGAGTTGCAGCCAGGCTGGGAACTGCCACGTCAAAGCCTCTCCCGGCGGCGCGCCCCCGGCGCCGGGCTGAGACCGGCGGCCGCGCTCCCGGCGGCGCGCGCGCACAGACGCCGGGGGGCGGGGCGGGGCGGAGGCGGCTCCCGCCGCCCGGCGCGGCGTGCGCGCTGGCTGCGCGTCCTCCTCTTTTTGCTCTTTTCTCCCCTTCCTGTTTTGTTTGTTGGTTCGTTTCCCTCCAGCAGGTCAAAGATATTAACGCTGTGGCTAAATTAGAGCCACAGTTTCACCGTGGATTCCCGTAGGAAGGAGGGAGTTTGTATTGAGGGTACATTCATTCATTCAACAGGTTGCAGGTTCAGCTGTTCATTCACTACGTATTACCTGAGTCATAATAATATTTACTAGTAACAATGATGTTTATAATAATATTTACTAGGATATTTTGGGTTCTGCACTGCCGATATGGGAAGGTACACGCTTCGGGATCTCAAAGAGATTGCAGCCTAGAGGCGAATCTGGCACGTGTACAGAGACTTGACTCACTCTGCGAGGCACTACAGTGGAAGCAACACCCAAGGCAGTTGTCAACGCTGCGTAAAAACGGAGGAAAGGACGTCCCAGCTAAAAGTATGGGAAGAGGGGTTTTCACCAAAGCTAGGATTGCTAGATTTCTGTGTATTCCTTCAACGAATGTCTGCATATTCGTTGTCTGTAAAGTAGAATGACTGATTCTACCCCAAAACAGGGATCGCTCCATGTATAAGCGCTCCGTGTTATGAGAGACAGCTGAGAAAGGCAACCTGTGTGAGACATGGAGCTTGACCTCTCTCTGTAACCTTAAAAATCAGTACCATCTGGCTGCTTTCTCACAACCCCCCACTGCTAAATAGGCCTTCAGCCAATCCAAGGCTTGGTGTAGCTGCCACTTTGCTCAAACTTAGAAAAGGACCACCAGACCAGTGTTTTGTTCTCAAAATACACCTTCTGTGCAACAAGAAAGTGAAAGCGACTTGACAAATTCCTTTTACTGATGATATGCTTAGGTAAAAACTTGCATGAGCGCGATGCTTCTGCTGAAATGCTCCATGAGTTTGGCAGGCATTTTATGCTGTTCCAACCTAGTGAAGACTAATGGTCCCTTTCCCCATTTTACTTTTGTTAAGATGTTAACGTGTGGTTAGCCTGTTGAATCTGCCTACATCCAGTTCAACACTGGTCAGGTTTGAAAAATCTACAATGAAAATTGTTTTACATTAGGTTTCTTATATTCTCAATATGATGGAAATATCTGTTGGAGTTTAGGAAGCGCTACCTAAGCGGAAGCAGTGCAACTTGAAAAATCAATTTTAAAAAAATAAAAATTTTCATATCACAGCCATGTCACAATGTAGGAGAGAATCATTTGGAATTGGGAACACAGTGATGACTTGGTTAGCTTGCAGCTCCTGTGAAACCACAAAATTTGGATTTGTACATTTGATCTCTCCCCTTGCTCAGGGCACCAGAAACAATTTGTGGTTTCAGTTCTAAGACAGTTTTGAATTCCTAACTATTCAAAGCTGGGAAGGATTTGAGAGAGATTGATATTCAACTAAATATTCAGTGAGGACTGAATTCAACCCAATCATTTTGTTGATTAATAAACTGAGGCTCAGGAAATGAAAATGACTTACTAACCTTGGAGTCAGTTGGAAGTCATGCCTTCTGATTCTAATCCCAAAGTTCTTTTCACCACATACTCTTTTCTTTTTGATATTGCTCTGAAGTACTATTCTCTATTAACTGGTTCTGCATTTTTCACGTTACTGCTTTATATTCAAACTTTCAAATGACGAAAATAGTAATTAACCACACAAGTTCACCAGTGACTGGAGTTCCTGATCACAAATCTCTTTTTCCCTATGATACAGACGTCTGGTTTCGGTCCCCCTTCCCTTCTCATGGCCCCTAGTGCCCATGGCTTAAGTGACTAACTTCTTACCTTATTCCTGTGGTTGAGACACTGACCTTCACTAGACCTGAGGGTCAGCCGGGATTCCCAGCCCTCTTGGGTTTCACTTGAGCTATTTCTACCTGAGATCAGCTCTGATGTTCCATATGTAATTAACTTGGTCACCCTGGTAACCATATCCTAGTTGAAAGGTGAAGTCACAGGGAACATCTGTGTGCTGGTATTCTGTGTTCTTAAGGTCTTTCTGTTCTAACTTTAAAGGGAAAGAAAGGAAGAGAGTCAACTCTGCAAAAGACTGTATAGAAAGAAGAAATTTCCTGACAACACTCAGAGTTATGATAGGTGGCCTTTGGAAAGTTAGAATTATCATACTCTAAGTCCTTGGAAGGAAAGTTATGACCAACCTAGATAGCATATTCAAAAGCAGAGACATTACTTTGCCAACAAAGGTCCGGCTAGTCAAGGCTATGGTTTTTCCAGTGGTCATGTATGGATGTGAGAGTTGGGCTGTGAAGAAAGCTGAGCGCCGAAAAATTGATGCTTTTGAACTGCGGTGTTGGAGAAGACTCTTGAGAGTCCCTTGGACTGCAAGGAGATCCAACCAGTCCATTCTAAAGGAGATCAGTCCTGGGTGTTCTTTGGAAGGACTGATGCTAAAGCTGAAACTCCAATACTTTGGCCACCTCATGCAAAGAGTTGACTCATTGGAAAAGACTCTGATGCTGGGAGGGATTGGGGGCAGGAGGAGAAGGGGATGACAGAGAATGAGATGGCTGGATGGTATCACCGACTCGATGGACATGAGTTTGAGTGAACTCCGGGAGATGGTGATGGACAGGGAGGCCTGGCGTGCTGCGATTCATGGGGTCGCAAAGAGTCGGACACGACTGAGCGACTGAACCAAACTGAACTGAAGCATTTATCACTTAAGAAATTTGGAGATGTCTAATTCCAAAGCTACAATTTGAAGAAGCTTTTTATTTAAAAGAGTGAAATGGTCAAGATCTGGACTTTGTTAAATACATGGAAGCATAGTAAATTAGGCCATGTTAAGTGGGGCTGGGAAAAGGGTACATGGTGGGCTAACTAACAATACAGTCACAGTAAAGTTCAGGTGTTCATCAAGCCCCAACACCAAGGTGTTTCTGGAATTATTTTTTAAAAATAACAGCTTTATTGAGTTATAATTGACTATTACCCATAATTTCTACTGGTAGATTTGCCTCTTCTGGACCTTTCTTATAAATGGAGTCATATAATATGTAGTCCTTTGTGACAATTGTTTTATAAGTTCATTCATGTTGTAGTATATTTCAGTACTTTTTATTGCCAAATAATAGTCCATTGTGTAGATATAGCAGATTTCATTTATCTTCCCATCAATTGATGGGCATTTAGGTTTTGTTTTGTCATTGTTTAGTCACTAACTGGTGTCCTACTCTTTTGTGACTCTATGGACTGTATAGCCTGCCACGCTCCTCTGTCCATGAGATTTCCCAGATAATACTGGAGCAGGTTGCCATTTCCTTCTCCAAGGGATTTTCTCGACCCAGGGATCAGACTCCTGTTCCTACCTGCATCTCCAGCTATTATGAATAATTCTGCCATGAACATTTATGTAGAAGTTTTTGTTTGGATATATGTTTTCATTTCTCTTGGAATTTTAATTCTCTAATCAAGTAAACAATGTATGTATAAACAAACAACAACAACAACAACAAAAAACCCAGACAGTCTGATTTCAAAGGCTATGAGCATATATGTAATGTTGTCACTCCATATGAAATTTTATTTTTTAAATAAAATATGCAATGTCACCCCCACAAAAAAAAATTACAACTGAAACCAGTTGAGAATGTAACCCACCAAAGCTGATTCAAGAAGAGACAGAGAAAAATGTTAAACATAGCGTTACCACGTAATCAGCACTTTCACTCCTAGGTAGAATCACTTTCTGATTATCTCAGCATCTTGTTCCAAGTGTTCTACATCATTTATGGCTTTGGCCACAGAGTGGGCACTGTGACACTACACTGCCAAATCCACAAGGCTGGAGCTGAGGGAAAGAGGGGAAAGTTGTAGGATGGGAGGGTCAAGAGGGGACAGAGACGGTACTTTAGGCCATTTTAAAAGAGTTTGGTTTTTATTCTGATTTTTTTTTAAGGGGTCATTTCAGGTTTAAAACTGAGGAATGACAGGATATGACTTACTCCCCCCCTCCTTTTTCTTTTTTTTACTTATATGGAAGGTAGCAGATCTTCATAGAAAATCTGGTGTTTCGCAAACACTGATTTTACAAAGTCTGTGAGATTTTAGGCCTCAGAAATTTATCCTTCAATCATTTGATTTCTAATAAATTTTCTTGATGATGACTAAGGTTTGAGAGGAAAGCAAATGTAGCTGTAAAAAAACCTACTATAAAAGTAAGAGGAAAACTGGGTTGTCACGACTGCATGGCCATAGTTCTACATTCACAGATCACCCTTTACTCATGCCACAATCTTGGTGATTTGATTTTCCAACTGATGAATTAAATAAGACTCTTTTTATTGCACTGCTTTTCTTGATATAAGCAAAGAAGAGAGGAGAATAGGCACTTAAGAGGTGAAAGAAACCTAATTTTTATGTAACAAAATACTTATAAGGAAGGTACTCTCATCTTCATAACATTAAAAGATTATGTAATATTCTATCACAAATCCTTCCTTTTTTGGTATTAAGACTGAATCGAGAAATAAAAAGCACCTGGTAATTCACTAAAATAGTTGGGAAAAAGTAAATAGAAATTGTACTCACAACCTAATTGAAGTCAATGCTTGAATATATGATCATTAACAAGAAGAAATAATTTTCTTTGATTCCTTCCTCAAATCCAATTACTTGATTACCTAGAAAAATAATGCAATTCTATATTGTATGAAAGTAATATCACTTAAGAAATTTGGAGATGTCTAATTCCAAAGCTACAATTTGAAGAAGCTTTTTATTTAAAAGAGTGAAATGGTCAAGATCTGGACTTTGTTAAATACATGGAAGCATAGTAAATTAGGCCATGTTAAGTGGGGCTGGGAAAAGGGTACATGGTGGGCTAACTAACAATACAGTCACAGTAAAGTTCAGGTGTTCATCAAGCCCCAACACCAAGGTGTTTCTGGAATTATTTTTTAAAAATAACAGCTTTATTGAGTTATAATTGACTATTACCCATAATTTCTACTGGTAGATTTGCCTCTTCTGGACCTTTCTTATAAATGGAGTCATATAATATGTAGTCCTTTGTGACAATTGTTTTATAAGTTCATTCATGTTGTAGTATATTTCAGTACTTTTTATTGCCAAATAATAGTCCATTGTGTAGATATAGCAGATTTCATTTATCTTCCCATCAATTGATGGGCATTTAGGTTTTGTTTTGTCATTGTTTAGTCACTAACTGGTGTCCTACTCTTTTGTGACTCTATGGACTGTATAGCCTGCCACGCTCCTCTGTCCATGAGATTTCCCAGATAATACTGGAGCAGGTTGCCATTTCCTTCTCCAAGGGATTTTCTCGACCCAGGGATCAGACTCCTGTTCCTACCTGCATCTCCAGCTATTATGAATAATTCTGCCATGAACATTTATGTAGAAGTTTTTGTTTGGATATATGTTTTCATTTCTCTTGGAATTTTAATTCTCTAATCAAGTAAACAATGTATGTATAAACAAACAACAACAACAACAACAAAAAACCCAGACAGTCTGATTTCAAAGGCTATGAGCATATATGTAATGTTGTCACTCCATATGAAATTTTATTTTTTAAATAAAATATGCAATGTCACCCCCACAAAAAAAAATTACAACTGAAACCAGTTGAGAATGTAACCCACCAAAGCTGATTCAAGAAGAGACAGAGAAAAATGTTAAACATAGCGTTACCACGTAATCAGCACTTTCACTCCTAGGTAGAATCACTTTCTGATTATCTCAGCATCTTGTTCCAAGTGTTCTACATCATTTATGGCTTTGGCCACAGAGTGGGCACTGTGACACTACACTGCCAAATCCACAAGGCTGGAGCTGAGGGAAAGAGGGGAAAGTTGTAGGATGGGAGGGTCAAGAGGGGACAGAGACGGTACTTTAGGCCATTTTAAAAGAGTTTGGTTTTTATTCTGATTTTTTTTTAAGGGGTCATTTCAGGTTTAAAACTGAGGAATGACAGGATATGACTTACTCCCCCCCTCCTTTTTCTTTTTTTTACTTATATGGAAGGTAGCAGATCTTCATAGAAAATCTGGTGTTTCGCAAACACTGATTTTACAAAGTCTGTGAGATTTTAGGCCTCAGAAATTTATCCTTCAATCATTTGATTTCTAATAAATTTTCTTGATGATGACTAAGGTTTGAGAGGAAAGCAAATGTAGCTGTAAAAAAACCTACTATAAAAGTAAGAGGAAAACTGGGTTGTCACGACTGCATGGCCATAGTTCTACATTCACAGATCACCCTTTACTCATGCCACAATCTTGGTGATTTGATTTTCCAACTGATGAATTAAATAAGACTCTTTTTATTGCACTGCTTTTCTTGATATAAGCAAAGAAGAGAGGAGAATAGGCACTTAAGAGGTGAAAGAAACCTAATTTTTATGTAACAAAATACTTATAAGGAAGGTACTCTCATCTTCATAACATTAAAAGATTATGTAATATTCTATCACAAATCCTTCCTTTTTTGGTATTAAGACTGAATCGAGAAATAAAAAGCACCTGGTAATTCACTAAAATAGTTGGGAAAAAGTAAATAGAAATTGTACTCACAACCTAATTGAAGTCAATGCTTGAATATATGATCATTAACAAGAAGAAATAATTTTCTTTGATTCCTTCCTCAAATCCAATTACTTGATTACCTAGAAAAATAATGCAATTCTATATTGTATGAAAGTATCAGAAATTTAGATCTTGGAATATTATATTTGTGACAGAAACTGCTTTTTAATACTGTTCATGGGGTTCTCGTGGCAAGAATACTGGAGTGGTTTGCCAATCCCTCTTCCACTGCCAAACCTAGACAGTGTGTAAAAAGGCAGAGACATCCCTTTGAGGACAAAGGTCCATCTAGTCAAAGCTATGGTCTTTCCAGTAGTCATTATGGGTATGAGAACTAGACTGTAAGAAGGCTGAACACTGAAGAATTGATGCTTTCGAACTGTAGTGCTGGAGAAAACTCTTTACAGTCCCTTGGATTGCAAGGAGACCAAACCAGTCAATCCTAAAGAAATCAACCCTGAACATTCATTGGAAGGGCTGATGCTGAAGCTGAAGCTCCAGTACTTCAGCTCCTGATGCAAAGAGCCAGCTCTTTGGGTGCTGGGAAATGATTGAGGGCAGGAGGAGAAGAAGGTGACAGAGGATGAGCTGATTGAATGGCATGACCGATTCAATGGACATGAACTTCGACAAATTTTCAGAGATTGTGAGAGACAGGGAAGCCTGGCGTGCTGCAGTCCATGGGGTAGCAGAGTCAGACATGACTTAGCAACTGAACAACAACCACAGAGAATGCTAATTCTCTGCTAATTTTTCTGAGATATTCTCCATTCTTATAAGCTTCAGCTTGTGTGTGATTACTCAGCCAAAGATTGAAGCTCCAGCCTTTCTGACAACTGGGTGTCATCTTGTGATGCACTGACCAGAGTGGAGATCGTGTTTGCAATTTCTTTGTCTCATCTTTAGACCTTTCATCCTGATTCTTTCACCTTCTTGCAGGCTGAGATGTAGACATGGTCATGGTCAAGCCAAATTAGCCATCTACATGAGGATAATCCTCTAGGAAAAATGGAAGAAGAAACAAGACGAAAGGGACTCTGGTCCCTGCATATCTCCATGAACCCCATGTCTACCTCTGAACTGTTACAGGAGGCAAAAACAAACTCTAGTTGAGCCACTGATTTTGAGTGGAGAGAGGAGAACTCTTCCAACAAATTACACATTTTAAATTAGTATTTTCAAAAAATCAAGTAATACCTATAAATTGTACTAATCTATCAGAAACAACAGATAGGCATATATTCTAGAATAACAAAGGAGCTATGGACGACACTGAACTAACTAAATATGAGAAAATGTGCCCACAGGACTGGAAAAGGTCAGTTTTCATTCTAATCCCAAAGAAAGGCAATGCCAAAGAATGTTCAAACTACTGTACAATTGCACTCATCTCACACGGTAGCAAAGTAACACTCAAAATTCTCCAAGACAGGCTTCAACAATATGTGAACAGTGAACTTCCAGATGTTCAAGCTGGATTTAGAAAAGGCAGAGGGACCAGAGATCAAATTGTCAACATCCACTGGATCACTGAAAAAGCAAGAGCGTTCCAGAAAAACATCTACTTTTGCTTCATTGATTATGCCACAGACTTTGACTGTGTGGACCATAACAAACTGTGGAAAATTCTTCAAGAGATGGGAATACCAGACCACCTGACCTGCCTCTTGAGAAACCTGTATGAAGGTCAGGAAGCAACAGTTAGCACTGGACATGGAACAACAGACTGGTTCCAAATAAGGAAAGGAGTATGTCAAGGCTGTATATTGTCACCCTGCTTATTTAACTTATACATAGAGTACATCATGAGAAACGCTGGGCTGGATGAAGCACAAGCTGGAATCAAGATTGCCGGGAGAAATATCAATAACCTCAGATATGCAGATGACACCACTGTTATGGCAGAAAATGAAGAAGAATGAAAGAGCCTCTTGATGAAAGTGAAAGAGAGTGAAAAAGTTGGCTTAAAGCTCAACATTCAGAAAACTAAAATCGTGGCATCTGGTCTCATCACTTCATGGCAAATAGATGGGGAAACAGTGGAAACAGTGACAGACTTTATTTTGGGGGGCTCCAAAATCACTGCAGATGGTGACTACAGCCATGAAATTAAAAGACACTTGCTCCTTGGGAAAAAAGTTATGACCAACCTGCTACTAAGTCACTTCAGTCGTGCCCCACTCTGCGTGACCCCACAGACGGCAGCCCAACAGGCTCCCCCGTCCCTGGGATTCTCCAGGCAAGAACACTGGAGTGGGTTGCCATTTCCTTCTCTAATGCATGAAAGTGAAAAGTGAAAGTGCAGTCGCTCAGTCGTGTCTGAATCTTCGCAACCCCATGGACTGCAGCCCACCAGGCTCCTCCATCCATGAGATTTTCCAGGCAGGAGTACTGGAGAGGGGTGCCATCACCTTCTCTGATGACCAACCTAGACAGCATATTAAAAAGCAGAGACATTACTTTGCCAACAAAGATCCATCTACTCAAAGTTATTATATTTCCAGTAGTCATGTATGGATGTGAGAGTTGGACTGTGAAGAAAGCTGAGCACCGAAGAATTGATGCTTTTGAACTGTGGTGTTGGAGAAGACTCTTGAGAGTCCCTTGGACAGCAAAGAGATCAAACCAGTCCATCCTAAAGGAGACCAGTCCTGAATATTCATTGGAAGGAGTGATACTGAAGCTGAAACTCCAATACTTTGCCCACCTGATTCGAAGAACTGACTCTTTGGAAGAGAGCCTGATGCTGGGAAAGATTGAAGGCAGGAAGAGAAGGGGATGACAGAGGATGAGATGGTTCGATGGCATCACCAACTCAGTGCACATGAGTTTGAGTAAACTCTAGGAGTTGGCAATGGACAGGGAGCCCTGGCATGCTGCAGTCCATGGGGTCACAAAGAGTCAGACACAACTGAGTGACTAAGCTGAACTGAACTGAGAAAATGTGTAGACAGTTTGATGATTCTATTGTAATGGAGTCTAGCATTAAAATCATACCCTGATGGGTAAGGGTGGAGTTTTCTTTTGAAGGGGACAGATGTTTCTATCGTTAATCAAAATGGATAGTGTTTTATTGGCCAAGAATTAAGGTGATTATTTTGGACTGCGGAAGGAGAGGTCCCCTCTCCCCTTTCTCCTAGATCTACAAGCTGAGTCTAGACGTGGGGGGGGGGGGGGGGGGGGTG
>SJYT01084428.1:252065-339893 GCA_006410635.1 Cephalophus harveyi
GGTCTGAGAGCTCATGCTGGCTGTCGATGTCCTGTGCTGGGCACAGGTGACACCTGTTGCACAGTGTCCATGACAGAGGAGTCTGTTTCCTCTGGAGCACCCTGCAGCCTAGAGGAGCACCTCTGAGTCCCACTCATCTCCACCAACAGGCATCGAGAGCAGAGGTTTAGAGCTGAGGATCTGATTTGATGAACTT
This sequence comes from Cephalophus harveyi, assembly GCA_006410635.1. Classification (NCBI taxonomy): domain Eukaryota; kingdom Metazoa; phylum Chordata; class Mammalia; order Artiodactyla; family Bovidae; genus Cephalophus; species Cephalophus harveyi. The sequence goes on from SJYT01084428.1 coordinate 252,262, forward strand.
TAGATCTGACGAATTGGAAGCCTTAATACTATTAAGTCATTTCTTCCCAGATTCACCTGTAGAGTTTATGCAACCTGAATCAAAATCCCAGCAAGGTGTTTTTAGTTTAGTTTAGTTTTGTGTGTGTGTGTGTGTGTGTGTTTTTCCAAAATGACTAGCTATTCAAAAGTTGTTATGGAAATACAAAATACCTATATTAATGAAGACATCTTTGAAAAAGAACAAAGTTGGGGACTTATACCATCTGGCTTTAAGACTTATTTAAAAGGTACAATAATCAGATCAGTATGATATTAGTATCAAAATAGACAAAAACAATAAGGACATAGATTAGAGATTCTAGAAATATTTATATATAAATATAAGCATATCTTCCCTAGTGGCTCAGAGGTTAAAGCGTCTGCCTCCAATGTGGGAGACCCGAGTTCGATCCCTGGGTCGGGAAGATCCCCTGGAGAAGGAAATGGCAATCCACTCCAGTATTCTTGCCTGGAGAATCCCATGGACAGAGAAGCCTAGTAGGTTACAGTCAACGGGTCGCAAAGAGTCGGACACGACTGAGCGACTTCACCTTCACCNATTTATATATAAATATAAGCATATCTTCCCTAGTGGCTCAGAGGTTAAAGCGTCTGCCTCCAATGTGGGAGACCCGAGTTCGATCCCTGGGTCGGGAAGATCCCCTGGAGAAGGAAATGGCAATCCACTCCAGTATTCTTGCCTGGAGAATCCCATGGACAGAGAAGCCTAGTAGGTTACAGTCAACGGGTCGCAAAGAGTCGGACACGACTGAGCGACTTCACCTTCACCTTCATAAGCATATATGGGTTTCCCTGATGGCTCAGCTGGTAAAGAATCCACCTGCAATACAGGAGACCTGGGTTCGATTCCTGGGTTGGGAAGATCCCCCGGAGAAGGGGAATCTACCCACTCCTGTATTCTAGCCTGGAGAATTCCATGGACTGTATAGTCTATGGGATTGCAAAGAGTCGGACACAACTGAATGATTTTCACATCACACATAAGCATATATAGTTATTGATTTTCAACAAAGATGAAAAAGGAGAACAAACTTTTCTTGTCTTTCCAACAAATGATATTGAAACAATCTGATATTCACATGCAAAAAATGAACTTCAATACATATTGAACTTCCTACCTCGCATCATTATAAAAAAGTTATTCAAAATAGAACATAAACCTTAACGAAAAACCTAAAACTTTAAATTCAAGATCACAACTATTTTTCTCCTGTTTTCTTCTAGAGTCTTGAAAGTTCCAAGAAGAAAAAAGACTGTCAATGCAAAGACTCATACACAAATGTTCATAACAGCATTACTTATAAAGGTTCAAAATTGGAAGTAACCCAAATTTCTATGAACAGGTGAATAGTTACACAAATGATGGTGTATCCATACAATGAAATACTCAAAAATAAAGAGGAATGAACTACATGCAATAAATGAATGAATCTCAAAATAATTATGTTGAGTGAAAGAAGCCAAACAAAAAAGAGAACATAAGATTTGTTTCCATAAATTCCAAAAAAAATGCAAACTAATCTATAGTGACAGAAAGTAGATCAGTAGTTGCCTGGAAATGGGGAGGGGGGGTGAGGGGTTACACAGGGGAAATGGATACTTTTGAGGTTGAAGGATATGATTGTGATGATGGTTTTACAGGTGTGTGTGTGTGTGTGTGTATCTCAAATTGTATATTTAAATATATACAGTTCAGTTCAGTTGCTCAGTCATGTCAAATTCTTTGCAACCCCATGGACCACAGCACGCCAGGCCTCCCTGTCCATCACCAACTCCCAGAGTTCACTCAAACCCATGTCCATTGAGTCAGTGATGCCATCCAACCATCTCATCTTCTGTTGTCCCCTTCTCCTCCTGCCCTCAATCTTTCCCAGGATCAGAGTCTTTTCCAGTGAGTCAGTTCTTCACATCAGGTGGCCAAAGTATTGGAGTTTCAGCTTCAACATCAGTCCTTCTCATGAAAATTCAGGACTGACTCCTTTAGGATGACTGGTTGGATCTCTTTGCTGTCCAAGGGACTCTCAAGAGTCTTATCCAACACCACAGTTCAAAAGCATCAATACTTCGGCACTCAGCTTTCTTTATAGTCCATCTCTCACACCCCTACATGACTACTGGAAAAACCATAGCCTTGACTAGATGGACCTTTGTTGGCAAAGTAATGTCTCTGCTTTTTAATATGCTGTCTAGCATATTTTTTTCTACAGACTTGATATTTTGTGATGTTAAAATTTTCCAACCAAGACCATTGTCTGTTGATTGCTTTACCTTTGGCCCCTTCAATAAGTTAGTATAGATTTTTTTTTTGTTTCTTTTTTTTAATATAGTTCCTCTATTTTTCTTCTTAGCTTAACTATTTATTACTATCTGTCTTATATGTGTTTGCTTTTTCTCATTCTGTGTCTGTTTATTGACAGTAAGGGAAAAGCTATTGATTTGTAAATATATATATATATGATAGAACTATCAAATTCTCCTTTTTATTTTATTACTTTAAACTCAGATTTTCTTTTTTTAGATATACAACTACATCATTAGAAATCATTAGACCTATATATTTTTTATTCCAGTAGATTTACAAATTATTTCATTTAATATTTTTTATTGCATTCATTGAAACTTCTGAAATAATGTTGATTAATAAACTAATAAACATTTCTGTCTGCTTGTGCTTTTAAAGGAAATGACTTTAGCACATGTATTTAAATGATATTTTAGGTAAAAGTGATAAGCATCACAAATACAGAAACACCTGTTCTGTTTTGCTTTAATATAAAGGTTGGAAAGTTAAAACTATATATTTCAGAATTCCTTGCATTGTCTTTTTTATTCTTTGATAGTTTTCTATATTTTTCAAATTTTCTACACTGAACACATAATTAACTTACCCAAGAGGAACTAAAAAGCCTCTTGATGAAAGTGAAAGAGGAGAGCGAAAAAGTTGGCTTAAACCTCTACATTCAGAAAATAAAGATCATGGCATCCGGTCCCATCATTTCATGGGAAATAGATGGGGAAACAGTGGAAACAGTGTCAGACTTTATTTTGGGGGGCTCCAAAATCACTGCAGATTACAGCCATGAAATTAAAAGACGCTTACTCCTTGAAAGAAAAGTTATGACCAACCTAGATAGCATATTCAAAAGCAGAGACATTACTTGCCGACTAAGGTCCGTCTAGTCAAGGCTATGGTTTTTCCTGTGGTCATGTATGGATGTGACAGTTGGACTGTGAAGAAGCCTGAGCTCCGAAGAATTGATACGTTTGAACTGTGGTGTTGGAGAAGACTCTTGAGAGTCCCTTGGACTGCAAGGAGATCCAACCAGTCCATTCTGAAGGAGATCAGCCCTGGGATTTCTTTGGAAGGAATGATGCTACAGCTGAAACTCCAGTACTTTGGCCACCTCATGCGAAGAGTTGACTCATTGGCAAAGACTCTGATGCTGGGAGGGATTGGGGGCAGGAGGAGAAGGGGACAACCGAGGATGAGATGGCTGGATGGCATCACTGACTCGATGGACGTGAGTCTGAGTGAACTCCGGGAGTTGGTGATGGACAGGGAGGCCTGGCGTGCTGCGGTTCATGGGGTCGCAAAGAGTCGGACATGACTGAGCGACTGAACTGAACTGAACTGAAGTACATATAGCTGGTAAGTGATCCATCCAAGTAAATATGCACAAGTATATCCATCAACTGTTCCAGCGACCACGGTTGCTTCTCGCTGGATTTATTACTGTATTATAATTGCGTGATGTCTCTAAATGTATCTATCTCACTTGGAAGATTGAATGAAGGCCAGCCCAGCCCATATGCTGGTCCTCCTCTTTTGGTAATCTTATGTATGTATTGACTTTGCTGCCTTTAAACATGTTCACCTGTAACAAATTATTCATGTCGCTATAATGTGATCATTTTTGTTCTCACTTCATTACAAAGCAAGGTACTCATTTGCTGGGGTGGGAGGAGGGCAATTTCAATATTTCAGAAGCTGACTTTGTCCCTCCCAGCTCTTAACACTTTAGATGTGCTTCTGCCAGATGTTAACGTGCTATGTGAAGATTGCCTGTCTACTTAACCCAGATTTCATAGGATAATCAAATGTCCAAGTTGGAAGAAGCCTTAAAAATCATTCTAGTCCATTTAATTCTTTCATTCTCCAGATGAGGTTCAAATAGTCAAGTTCATATTCACATGGATTCTGCAAAGCTGGGACTGGAACTCAGATCTCTTAATCTGCACTCCAGTGCCTTTTGCATGACTGCAAACTCTCTCCACATTTTCTATATTTTCCTTAAAAAGTCCATTTTAAAAGTTAAGCAAATTTTGAATTATAACTGCATTTCAAAAGGATACTTTGAAGCAAGCTTTGAAACAAACAGAATCAGCACTGTCTCTCTCTCTATACATGTACTGTTGTTATTGTTCAGTCACCCAGTCATGTCCGACTCCTTGGAACCCCATGGGCTGCAGCATGCCAGGTCTCCCTTCCCCTCACTATCTTCCAGGATTTGCTCAAGTTCATGTTCATTGCATCAGTGATGCCGTCCAGCCATCTCTGACACCCTCTTCTCTTTCTGCCCTTGATCTTTCCCAGCATCATGGATTTTTCCAATGGGTGGTCTGTTTGCATCAGATGACCAAAATACTGGAGCTTCATCTTCAGCATCAGTCCTTCTAGTGAATATTGAGGGTTGATCTCCCTTAAGACTGACCGGTTTGATCTCCTTGATGTCCAAGGGACTTTCAGGAGTCTTCTCCAGCATCACAGCTTGAAGGCATCAATTCTTTGGTTTTCTGCCTTTATGATCCAGCTCTCACAACCATACATAACCAGTGGGAAGACCATAACCTTGACTATATGGACCTTTGTTGGCAGAGACATGTCTCTCTTTTTCAATACACTGTTCAGGTTTGTCATTGCTTTCCTGTGAAGAAGCCATTGACTTCTATTTCATGGCTGAAGTCACTGTCCACAGTGATTTTGGAGTCCAAGAAAAGGAAATCTGCCACTACTTCCACCTTTCCCCCTTCTATTTGCCATGCAGTAATGGGGCCAGATGCCGTGATCTTAGTTTTTTTTAATATTTAGTCTTAAGCCAGTTCTGTACATGTATATATATTCATTTATTCATTTATTTGAAGTTCATGTGTTCATGGAGGCATATGCTCCCCCCATCCCCACCCCCACACACAAATAGGAGAGAGAGGAGCAGAAAATGGAAGGAAGGGGAGGAGAGGTCATCCATTTAAGGTTCACTTTAACCCAACACTACACAGTCCTCAAGTTGCTGGGAATTTGGCTCTCAGCTTCTGTCTAGGCTCCACACCTTCCTACCATGGATTACATCAAGTTTCCAATCATCCAAGTTCAGTTCAGTTCAGTTCAGTTCAGTTGCTCAGTCGGGTCTGTGCCAGGGTCCAGCACTGATGGATCCAGGGTAATTCGAAGGGGAGACGGAGTAGGCGTCCTAGGAAAAAACTTATTTAATTACAGATATAGAGAGAGATTAGAAATGAATAGTGTAGTAGGAAAATTAGTGGAGAAAAAGAGGCTGAATAACTTGGTTTACGTGGAATACCAATCACCACCTACATAGGCCACAGGCATCTTTCCATTCTCCCGAAGGAGAGGAGATACTAAGGCCTCCCCGGTCCGATCTCAGAAGCCCAGGCATAATTAGCAGGCTTGGTGAGTACCCACATTTCAGATGGGAATTCAGTCAGGAAAACGGGGAGCAAGAAAGAAACAACACGGGGGAATCAGTCTTTCCAGAAACTCATCCGATTTCTTTATTTTTCAGGTTTGTTTATATACCTTTTGTTATACATAGGGATGAATACAGAGTCACGTGGGGGTCAGCAGACCTGACCCTTGTCACGATTAGGTGCTTCATATAAAATTATACAAAGGTCTTATGGGTTTTACATCATCTTATGGCCATGAGGCCTGCTGACATTTTGTGATCCTTTCTTTCTGATAACCAAAAACTTATTTTTTCCAAGGGTGGTTTTTCTTAAACCAGGTACCACCCTCCAAATAAAGTTGCATTCCTATAGGGTGAGGGTGTAGTGAGTTACAACTAAGAAAGGAATTTACTTAACCTAAGGTTAACATGATTAATCTTAAAGGTTAATACTTATTTCTCCTATATGCTAGTTACTTTCATTATAAGGGCAAGGAATACGGAAATTTAGCAGCAAATATTGGCTCAACAAATGAAAACCCTTCACCAGTATTCCCCCTAAGATCCATTTAGTCTTAAGATAGTGATAAAGTTACATTTTTGCATAGCAAGGACACAGTGATTTATAACAAAGTACAGTGATCTATAACAAAAGAGAAAATTCATTAACTCAAAAAGTCTAGTATTGCTAACATCAAAAACTACTATATTTCCTTTTCTATATTCCAAATACATTGATTAATATATTCCCAGGTGCCTAAGGCTATGGAGGCCTGGCGGCAATCATTGACTCAACAATAAGAAAAGCCCTATGCTAATACTCCAGACTCTCTGTGCTGTTTATGGTTGAGAGGTTGTCACACAAGCTAGTCTGTCAGCAGAGAGGTTTGACCTGAAACACCCTTGTCACACCCAGGGCAGGGAATTAGCAGTAATTATTGGCAGGACAAATGAAAAAACCCTTCACCAATATAATTTCTAATCAACCCACTATATTATACTAATAATTTTGTAACTTCTCAAAAGAGTCTGTATTTAGAAAGTTTTAAAGCATCTCGTGCCTCTCATGGTTGGAAGGCTGTAAACAATCACATGTGACTGGATGAACCCACTCAGGCAGGCTAGAGGAACTTCAGAGGAGTTTGTAAGTTGGAACACTCTTGTCACGCCCAGGAATTTTTATTAACTGGAGCTGCAAGTTAACTCCTTCTCCGAGAGAAATGGTTATGGGGGAGAGCCCCCTGTAAAGTCAGAGGTGTAGGTGAGAGCATGAAACAGACTGTGGTTTTGGGGTTGAATGCTCGGGAACAGGGGGTTTCCTGAGGCTTGATCACGCCTTTGTGTATGCCAAGCCTCCTTCCTCATGACCTTTGCCATGGGTGGAGTTCCTCACGCTGGCTCCTGGCAGATCTGACTCTTTGCGACCCCATGAATCGCAGCACGCCAGGCCTCCCTGTCCATCACCAACTCCTGGAGTTCACTCAAACTCATGTCCATCGAGTCGGTGATGCCATCCAGCCATCTCATCCTCTGTCATCCCCTTCTCCTCCAGCCCCCAATCCCTCCCAGCATCAGAGTCTTTTCCAATGAGTCAACTCTTTGCATGAGGTGGCCAAAGTATTGGAGTTTCAGCTTTAACATCAGTCCTTCCAATGAACACCCAGGACTGATCTCCTTTAGGATGGACTGGTTGGATCTCCTTGCAGTCCAAGGGACTCTCAAGAGTCTTCTCCAACACCACAGTTCAAAAGCATCAATTCTTCGGTGCTCAGCTTCCTTCAAAGTCCAACTCTCACATCCATACATGACCACTGGAAAAACCATAGCCTTGACTAGACGGACCTTTGTTGGCAAAGTAATGTCTCTGCTTTTGAATATGCTCTCTAGGTTGGTCATAACTTTCCTTCCAAGGAGTAAGCATCTTTTAATTTCATGGCTGCAATCTGTTTTTGTAGCATGATGCTTTTCCTCTAAAAGCCAATTCATCTGCCTCCAAATTTCAGCTTTACAATCTCATTTTTATAGAAACCAGGGGCACAGTGTCACTAAGTGGGAAGCAGAAGGTGGAAAACCAAAATCTCCTTAGATAGGACGACTTTCCATGCACTCGATCAGCGAGGAGGCAGTGTCCTCTCCTATTTCTGAGGTTGAACTTTGTGTCCTGTTTAAACGTATCACTAATGCTATCCTCCACTGTTCCTACTACAGTTTCAAGCCATTTGTTGCCCCACCATATTGACCATACAGTTTACAATGAAACAAAATCTTTTAAAAGGAAAAATAAATGAGGGAAGATCTGACTTGTCAGAGACCTCACCACTCTGTCATAAAACTGGCTTCACTAAATCTTGATTTTCATTATGAATATGATGAGCCCTAACTTCTACTTTCTCTCCACAAATGTTGGCTAGTTTCTCAGATGGCTTTCACAGAACCTTTTCACTTTTCTAATTCGTCACTGCCTTGCTCCCTTTGCTTATTTCTTGTCTCTATTAGACCTTCTAAAATACTCAGCTCCCTGCTTCCATCCATCCGGTGCTTACAAGGTACTGAAAAACATCACTGCCATTACCGACTGATAAAAATCTCATGTCACTGAATCATCTGCTATGCAAATGAGTGGCCTTTCCCTGACTTCATGATCTTTGTTTCTGTTCTTAGCAGGAGTGTGATAGACTCTGAAGTCTAGGCTCCTACGTAAATGTGTGGCCTGTCATTTCTGTATCAGGGAGGTTCTCCTCCTCGGGTAATTGGGCATAAGAGCTGTGAACATTTTGCATTTCCTTGATCAGCTGAATTCAGTTTAGTGCAGTAGCTCAGTCGTGTCCAACTCTTTGCAACCCCATGGACTGTAGCACGCCAGGCCTCCCTGTTCATCATCAACTCCTGCAGTCTATTCAAACTCATGTCCATTGAGTCAGTGATGCCATCTAGCCATCTCGCCTCTGTCATCCCCTTCTCATCCTGCCTTCAATCTTTCCCAGCATCAGGGTCTTTTCTAATGAGTCAGTTCTTCACATCACGTGGCCAAACTGTTGGCGTTTCAGCTTCAACATCAGTCCTTCCAATGAATATTCAGGACTGAATTCCTTTAGGATGGACTGTTTGGATCTCCTTGCAGTCCAAGGGACTCTCAAGAGTCTTCTCCAACAGCACAGTTCAAAAGCATCAATTCTTTGGCACTCGGATTTCTTTATAGTCCAACTCTCATATCCATACATGACCACAGGAAAAACCATAGCCTTGGCTAGACGGACCTTAGTCGGCAAAGTAATGTCTCTGCTTTTGAATATGCTGTCTAGGTTGGTCATAACTTTTCCTCCAAGGAGTAAGCGTCTTTTAATTTCATGGCTGCAGTCAATATCTGCAGTGATTTTGGAGCCCCCCAAAATAAAGTCTGACACTGTTTCCACTGTTTCCCCATCTATTTCCCATGAAGTGATGGGACCGGATGCCATGATCTTCGTTTTCTGAATGTTGAGCTTTAAGCCAACTTTTTCGCTCTCCTCTTTCACTTTTATCAAGAGGCTTTTTAGCTCCTCTTCACTTTCTGCCATAAGGGTGGTGTCATCTGCATATCTGAGGTTATTGATATTTCTCCCGGCAATCTTGATTCCAGCTTGTGCTTCATCCAGCCCAGTGTTTCTCATGATGTACTCTGCATAGAAGTTAAATAAGCAGGGTGACAATATACAGCCTTGATGTACTCCTTTTCCTATTTGGAACCAGTCTGTTGTTCCATGTCCAGTTCTAACTGCCACTTCCTGACCTGCATACAGATTTCTCAAGAGGCAGGTTAGGTGTTCTGGTATTCCCATCTCTTTCAGAATTTTCCACAGTTTATTGTGATCCACACAGTCAAAGGCTTTGGCATAGTCAATAAAGCAGAAGTAGATGTTTTTCTGGAACTCTCTTGCTTTTTCCATGATCCAGCGGATGTTGGCAATTTGATCTATTTCTCATGATGTACTCTGCATAGAAGTTAAATAAGCAGGGTGACAATATACAGCCTTGATGGACTCCTTTTCCTATTTGGAATCAGTCTGTTGTTCCATGTCCAAGTCTAACTGTTGCTTCCTGACCTGCATATAGGTTTCTCAAGAGGCAGGTCAGGTGATCTGGTATTCCCATCTCTTTCCGAATTTTCCACAGATTATTGTGATCCACACAGTCAAAGACTTTGGCATAGTCAATAAAGCAGAAGTAGATGTTTTTCTGGAGCTCTCTTGCTTTTTCCATGATCCAGCAAATTTGGCAACTTGATCTCTGGTTCCTCTGCCTTTTCTAAAACCAGCTTGAACATCAGGAAGTTCACGGTTCACATATTGCTGAAGCCTGGCTTGGAGAATTTTGAGCATTACTTTACTAGCATGTGAGATGAGTGCAATTGTGTGGTAGTTTGAGCATTCTTTGGCATTGCCTTTCTTTACAACCTAAATATATACCATTTCTATTTGTCAGTTACACCTCAAGGAGGCTGGAAATAACTAAAGAAGACTTAAACATTTAGAGAGACACCATGCTCATGGAGTAAATATTGAAAATATGCCAACTTCTCAGTATTTTTCTATAGATTCAACATAATTCAAAAAAAAATTCCAGAAGAGTTTTTGTGGAAATAAACAAGATGATTATGAAATCAATATAGGAAAAAAAAATCAAGAGAATCTTAAAGAGATGGGGAGAGGTATGTGATCAAACATGAAGATAACTGCAGTAAATAAGATAATGTTGTATTGGCACAGGGATAAATACATGAATCAATGGAATGGAAGACAGTTCAAAACAAGCCTACATATATGTTTTAAAAGTTACATTGCAGAACAGTATAAGTGGTACTAGTTCAACTGAATGTCAATATGAAGAAATGAAAACTGACATAAACCTCATATCATTTCTAAAAATCAATTCCTAATAAATAATAGCTCCAACTATAAAAGAATAACAAAACTTCTAAAAGTTAACTTAAGAGGAATAACTCATCACTTTGATGTACACAAAATGTCTTAAATTGGACACAAAAAAAGTCTTAAACACAAAAGGGAAGATTCATAAACTACTAATACTTAAAATTAACAACTCCTATTCATCAAAGGCAGCATTAGTAAAGTGAAAAGACAAATCACAGATAAGAAAAGATATAATTGCTAGAATGGCTAAAATTGAAAATGCTAAGACTTCCCTGGTGGCTCAGAGGTTAAAGTGTCTGCCTCCAATGCAGGAGACCTGGGTTTGATCCCTGGGTTGGGAAGATCCCCTGGAGAAGGAAATGGCAACCCACTCCAGTATTCTTGCCTGGAGAATCCCATGGACGGAGGAGCCTGGTAGGCTACAGTCCATGGGGTCGCAAAGAGTCAGACACGACTGAGCGACTTCACCTCACCTCACCTCAATCACTTCATGGGAAATAGATGGGGAAACAGTGGAAACAGTGTCAGATTTTATTTTGGGGGGCTCCAAAATCACTGCAGATGGTGATTTCAGCCATGAAATTAAAAAACGCTTACTCCTTGGAAGAAAAGTTATGACCAACCTAGACAGTATATTCAAAAGCAGAGACATTACTTTGCCGACTAAGGTCCATCTAGTGAAGGCTATGATTTTTCCTGTGGTCATGTATGGATGTGAGAGTTGGACTGTGAAGAAGGCTGAGCGCCGAAGAATTGATGCTTTTGAACTGTGGTGTTGGAGAAGATTCTTGAGAGTCCCTTGGACTGCAAGGAGATCCAACCAGTCCATTCTGAAGGAGATCAACCCTGGGATTTCTTTGGAAGGAATGATGCTAAGGCTGAAACTCCAGTACTTTGGCCACCTCATGCGAAGAGTTGACTCATTGGAAAAGACTCTGATGCTGGGAGGGATTGGGGGCAGGAGGAGAAGGGGACAACAGAGGATGAGATGGCTGGATGGCATCACGGACTCGATGGACGTGAGTCTGAGTGAACTCCGGGAGTTGGTGATGGACAGGGAGGCCTGGCATGCTGTGATTCATGGGGTCGCAAAGAGACGGACATGGCTGAGCGACTGAACTGAACTGAACTGAACTGAATACCAAACATGGTTAAGATAGCATTCATATATTTCTAGTTGGAGTGTAAATTTTGAACAGCCACTCTGGAAAAAGCAAAACAAATGTATACACTATTACCCAGCTATACCATTCCAACATTTATATTAAACAAAAATATGTATGCACCCACTACCAACTGGAAGGACGTACAAGTGGTGTCTCTGAGTACTAGGAATGTTCAATTTCTTATTCTGAATGACAGTTGCATTGGTTTTTCTTTGTAAATTAAAAAAGCTGTATACTTTGATGACCCCCATTTTCTATATGTATAATATACTTCAATTTTTTATATTAGGGGAAAAATAAAATAAATAAAAATAAAATCAAGGAGGAAAAAAGCATACAGAAAAGAAAGAAGACTACAAGGTGAAATAAAAATTAGAAATGTTTACCTAGCAACAGGCTATTCTTATTGGCACAAATTATCCAGTGATAAAAATAAGGTGTTAATATTTAGGCAAAGACAAAAATTTGATGTTTTGGTTAATCTATACATCCTTAGTAAAGGCAAACATGAAATTTCATTAGGCTTTCTGAAATAGTGAAAACCACTTTAAAAGATTCTCATTGCTTTTGTGTATCCCTTGGCATTCACAGATCCAAGATTGAGAATCAATGTCTTAATCTGATATGAAATCAGATTACCAGCCAAAATATTCAGTAAATTTTGCCTTTCTCCATAAACTATTTGTTAGGTTAATATTGAAAATTACCCCTTTAGGGAATATAATTATCAATCCTAAGTAAATACTTTAAAACAAAACCTTGAGGATCTTTTCTTCTATTCTTCCCATTGGTGGATATATTATAACCTGAAGTTTTCATTAACTCCCAAAAATATCTTCCTTATTAATATGTCTGTCAGGATTAAAATCTTAGCTTAATCACATAAAAACTATGTGACCTTGGGAAAGTTTCTTAATGTATGCTTCAGTTTCCATATTTGGAAAATGGAGATGATGTTTTAGTACCTACCTCACAGAGTTGTTGTGAGGACTAAATGCAATAACACTTGTAAATCACTTAGCACTGTGTCTAAATGTTAGGTAAATTATGATAATTATTTCCCCTCCTATTTGTTTTTAAGAATAAAGTATTATAATGCTGATCAGAACCTTTGTGAGCATGAGGGAAATTACTGACATAAGAATTTCACTTTTGGGTGATTGGGTTGGGAGGTAACTTGCACTGGAGGACATCCAGATATCAGCATATGGAAATCTTTCCTTTAGAGCTATTCAGTTATTTCACAGAAGAATATACTGATCTCCTACCAGGAAAGTAACTGCCTAGGTAATGACATTCAAAGGAATTACAAGCTAGGTTCAATTGCTCTGATACAAACTTTCTATCTATACTCTTGTTTTCTGTCTCAAGGCTCATCCCTGCTGCTGCTGCTGCTGCTGCTAAGTCGCTTCAGTCGTGTCCGACTCTGTGCGACCCCATAGACAGCAGCCCACCAGGCTCCCCCGTCCCTGGGATTCTCCAGGCAAGAACACTGGAGTGGGCTGCCATTTCCTTCTCCAATGCATGAAAGTGAAAAGTGAAAGTGAAGTCGCTCAGTTGTATCTGACTCAGCGACCCCATTATCTGACTCAGCGACCCCATGGGCTGCAGCCTACCAGGCTCCTCCTAAAGCTAATATCTCAAGTCCCTCAAATATTTAAGTATAGCTATTACTTTGAGTCTTCCTGAGTCTTCTCCTCTCCAGCTATACATACACATCTTCAACTGTCTACGTATTGTTCACTCATTTTTTATGAATTCATTCATTCAAGAATGGTCTCTTTTTTATTAATTCATTCAAGAATGTTCTTTTTAAATTAATTCATTCAAGAATGTTGTGATGATTAACCTGACCATGTCATGGTACGCAGATGTTTGGTCAAAGATTGTTCTAGATGTTTCTGTGAAGATTTTTTTAGATGATATTAGTATTTAATATAGACTTTGAGGGGCTTCCCTGGTGGCTCAGAGGTTAAAGCGTCTGCCTCTAATGTGGGAGACCCAGGTTCGATCCCTGAGTCAGGAAGATTCCCTGGAGAAGGAAATGGCATTCCACTCCAGTATTCTTGCCTGGAGAATCCCACGGACGGAGAAGCCTAGTAGGTTACAGTCCATGGGGTCGCAAAGAGTCGGACACGACTGAGCGACTGAACTGAACTGATAGACTTTGAGGAAAGAAGAATACTCTCCATAATGTGGGAAGGCCTCATCCAATCAATTGAAGGCCTTAATAGAAAAGACTAACCTCTCAGGAAGAAGAGAGAATTTTGCCAGCAGACCAACTTTGGACTCAAACTGCAACTGTTGCCTAAATCTTCAGCATGCTGGTCTATCCTGCAATTTTGGTCTAACCAAGCCTCCACAATCACCAATTACTTAAAATAAATTTCTCTTCTATATGCATACATATATCTTGTCAGTTCTGTTTCTGTTGGAGAGAACACAGTTTTGCTCCAGGAACACAAATAGGACCCACTACTCAACTTTGTGACTCTCCCAGCCTAAATTCACCTTTTTACATAACTCTTTAAACTCTGCCTAAACCATACTGGCTATTTCAAATGCAGTCTGAACAGAGTGAGTGTGTGTGCATGCTCAGTCATGTCCAAATCTTTGTGACCTCATGGACTGCAGCCCACCAGGCTCCTCTGTCCATGGAATTTTCCAGGCAAGAATATTGGAGTGGGTTGCTATCTCCTTTTCCTGGGGATCTTCCCAAGACAGGGATTGAACTTGTGGCTTTTGTGTCACCTGCATTGGCAGGCAGATTCTTTACCACAAGTGCCACCTGAACACAATTTAGAATAAAATAAACTGAGATATTTCAGCTCGCTAATTCTACCTATTTTGAAGCCAAAAAGCAGCCTAATTACATCACTACTTACATTGAGCTGACCATGATAAAATCCCATAAGCTTCCCATAAGAAATGTTACCAAGCTATATCTCACCAATTCTTCATTTGTGCAACTGTTTGTTTGTGGCCTGTACACAATATCTCACATTTGTTCCTACTAAATTTTATCCTTGAAGTTTAATTTTTCATTGAATGCTGTCAAAATCTTTTGAATCCTTATTCTCTCACTCAATGCATTTACAAAAACTCTCAGCTTCATTATTAATGAAATATTAGCCTTTCTAAAACTAAAAAAATACACAGCTGAGATCAAGGGAAATCTCTGACATTATCTATCTTTTTTTTTAAAGGCTTAATTCAAATGCTATTAGCATAAATACACTGCTATTGAAGTTCTCAGAGAGTACATGATGTGCAAGGAAGGCAGGATGCATGCTGCTCTAGTCAGACCTGGTTTCAAGTGCTCCCTCTAAACTTAGAGAATCCAGCACATAGCACGCGGGATCCTAGATCCCTCACTAGGGATCAAACCTGCTACTCCTGCAGTGAAAGCATGGTGTCTTAACCACCTAACTGCCAGGGATGTCCCAACATACAAGTTTTATAATTGGACAAATTGCTTATTCCTCAGAGTGCCAGTAAAATGGGGGGAAGAAAGTCATATCACAAGGTTTCTCTGAGAGTTAAAATACACACAAAGCCCTTGACACAATGCCTAATCTTAGCAGGTACTTGACATGGTGTGTTTTTGTTTCTTTTTGCTGTTGTTTTTTGTTTGCTTTTTTGGCTGCACTGGGTCTTTGGGGCAGGATGTGGGCTTTCTCTAGTTTCAGAGCACAGTCTCTAGAGCCCACAGGCTCAGTAGTCACAGCACTCAAGCTTCTCTAGTTGCCCCTTGGTATGTGGGATCTCATTCCCCTACCGTGAATCAAACCTACATTCCCTGCCTTGAAGGGCAGATTCTTAACCACTGGACTACCAGGGAAGTCCTGACATGTGTCTTCTTTGAAGCACATAGTATGTACTCATAAATAGTTAGATCCATTCCTGCTTCACGTTCCCTTGGAAAGTAGGCCTATAACCTAAATCTTTTAGCCACTCATGGTATTGAAGGAGAAAGATGGAAGATGAGAGGGAGGAAGGTAGTAAGAGAGAGAAGGTGCAGATGCAGATAGATGAATGACTTGAAGTTGCCACAAAAAGTTGGAATAATGACAATGAACACTTTGGAATCTGAACATACATCCAGGGAAATAAGAGACTACTGTTAAAGGCTGCAAATTCTTTAGAAAAACTGAATAGTTTAGAAAAAGACTTTCATTCAGTCTCTTGCCAAATGGCAACTTACAGCAGGGGAGGAATAAATGCAGTGATGTTTGGTATTTGGTTAAACATTTGGTTAAACATTTAAGCTGCATTTCAAAATGTTAGATTTGGCAAAATCTAAAATAAATTTTGACAAGTCCTTGACTTTTTACTTGCATGTATTAAAGGGAAAGCCAGCTTGTAGATTTGAATCATTTAGATTTTGACTCATTAAAATGTATAGTGTTTTATCAAGCCACAAAAACTGCCCCAAATCATTTAGTTTAACTCAGAAAAAAAAAAATCTTATATAAATCACAATCCTCAAACATTAAGTTGCTGAGCCTTGGAAGAAGAGATTAACTCAGAAAGCCGTCATGAAAGAAATTTTGAAGAAGTAATTAAAGGAGTGAAACAGCACTGAATACACAGAAAATGTAAAACCAAGTATGCAGACAGAAGTGGCATTACATAATAGCTGACAAGGACAAACCTCAGTTATTAGATTTTGGATTTAAAGATATTTTTCTAAAATGTCTGTGAGAAAAATAGGATCTTCAGAGCACCCGTAATTAATGTCAGTATGTATTTACTAAACAAATGCTTACTGCGTGTCTCTATATGCAGGTCTCTCTATCAAATGCTGGGATCACAAGGAGATATCACCTCACACCTGTCAGAATGGCTATTAGCAAAAAGACAACAAATGACAGTTGCTGGCAAGGATGTGGAAACAAGGGAACCCTCTTGCACTGTTGGTGGGAATGTAAACTGCTGTAGCCACTATGGAAAAGAGTATGGAGGTTCCTCAAAAAATGAGAAATAGAACTACCATATGATCTATCAATCCCACTTCTAAGTATTTTTCTGAAAACAAAAGCACTAGTCTGAAAAGATACATGCACCCCTATACTCACTGCAGCATTATTTAAAACAGCCAAGATATGGAAGCAATCTAATTGTCCAGAACCACATAAATGGATTAAGAAACATGATATATGGTATACAATGGACTGTTACTCAGCCATTTAAACAAAAAATGAAATCTTGCCATTTAAGACAATGTGAATGGACCTAGAAGATATTAGGCTAAGTAAAATAAGTCAGACAGAGAAAGACAAATACCATATTTGTCTTCAAATATGAAGCCTTCATCTATATGTGGAATCTAAAAGCCAAAACAAACAAACATAACAAAATAGAAACAGACTCAAAGATACAGAGAATACATTGGTGGTTCCCAGAGAGGACGGAGATGGGAAGATGAGTGAACCAGAGTGAAGATTAACAGGCACAAGCTTCTAGTTATAAAATAAATAAGTCACAGGAATATAATGTACATCATAGGAAATACAGTTAATAATATTATAATAACTTTATATGGTGACAGATGATAACCAGACTTATAGTGGTTGGTCATTTTGCAATGTATAAAAATACCAAATCATGATATTATACAGCTAAAACTAGTATATTTAGTCAATTAAATAAAATACTGGGAAACACGCTGGACAAGACAGACATGTCTTCTGAAGCATACTGTCTATAGAAAAAACAGATTTTTTAAGTGAAAATATAAAATAATTACAAACTGCAATCTAAAGATGGAGAAGGCAATGGCACCCCAGTCCAGTACTCTTGCCTGGAAAATCCCATGGACAGAGGAGCCTGGTAGGCTGCAGTCCATGGGGTTGCGAAGAGTCGGACATGACTGAGGGACTTCACTTTCACTTTTCACTTTCATGCACTGGAGAAGGAAATGGCAACCCACTCCAGTGTTCTTGCCTGGAGAATCCCGGGGACGGCGGAGCCTGGTGGGCTGCCATCTATGGGGTCGCACAGAGTTGGACACGACTGAAGCAACTTAGCAGCAGCAGCAGCAGCAATCTAAAGATGTAGGAAGCAGTCTTTTTTTTAATCAGAGGATAATTGCTTTACAATGTTGGTTTCTGCCATACAACATTGTGCATCAATCATAATTATATATACATTCCCTCCCTGTTTATTATATATACACCTCCCTCTTTGCTCCCATCCCACCCCTGCAGGTCATCACAGAGCACCAGGCTGGGCTCCCTGTGTTATATATAGCAGCTGCACATTAATTAAGAAGTACTCTTATTAAACATAGCTTTTTTAATTGCAAGTTTAGGCCATTAATAAAAAAAAATAGATTTTTCAAATTCATAGAGAACTTGAAGCTCATCACATCCAGTTTTTAAATGCTTTGATCAAGGAAAGGGGCAAAGGCAAAAGCCAGATCTAAACACAGGTTTCCTAATTGTATCCTATATCTATCTTCATTCAACTTTCGCTGAGCATCAGCTAGGATTAGGCTGTATGCTAAGTGCTGCAGAGGAGGCAAAAATTAAAGCCATCACTCCCAACTCTTAAACTGCTGACAGACAGAAGGGAGATAAGTTTGCAAACAAATAACTGCTAAAAGATAAATTATATAAAAGAAGTTTGCACAAAATTCTGTGGCATCAAGAAGGAAACCCTAACTCTGCTTAGGAAGATAATGGAGGGCTTCACTTTAGCCAAATAATATGGAAGGAGTAAGATTTGTCCAGAAAGACCAAAAGAAGAGCAACATTTCAGAAAGAGTAAAGTAAATGCGCAAAGAAATGCCAATGTGAAAGAACACTGTTCAGGAAGTCTAAGTATAAAAAGTTTCAGAATTCCTCTACTTCTGAGTTTCTTTTTCTTATTATTTTTGTCAAAGTAATACATGTATATAGTCAAGTAGTACAAAAAGACTTAAAAACACAGCTGTCCTTTAGCAAACTCTCTCATGGTTACCCCACCATAAAGGTTCCCTCATTCCCAGATGTGATCACATTACGCTCATTCAGCTTCTGCTTCTGGCATCAACTCCATGCTTTCTCAATCATGTGTGTATACTGATATTTTGGTATCCTACATGGTATGAGAATTTTCACTTTATATCCACTTCATCTCCTCCACCCCATATGCTTGAAACATAATTTGCGGCTATTACCATAATGGTTTTTATAATATTCTTACTGATTAAAGCCCTATACTACAATTATATTTCCTTTCTGTAATAGCTTTTCTTTTTTTTTTTTAATTGATTTGCATGCACTTTATTGTTCTTTTTCAATCTCCAGGTAAATCTTCCCCCACACTCCAAGAACTCTAAAAACATTATAAATATAATTTTTCTTAAAGTCAAACCTATAAAACAATTGGTTTTTTCTTGTGGTTATGCCCACTAGAAATCATGTGCCCCTGCTTTAATCTGCACTGAACTTCAGGTCTAACCTAGGAATTTCTTTTGCCACTCTTCTCTATTAGAGCTAGTTTCTAGATCCTGGGCTTCCCTCAGCTGGTAAAGAATCCGCCTGCAGTGTGGGAGACCTGGGTTCGATCCCTGGGTTGGGAAGATCCCCTGGAGAAGGGAACAGCTACCCACTCCAGTATTCTGGCCTGGAGAATTCCATGGACTGTATAGTCCGTGGGTTCACAAAGAGTCGGACATCTCCCTATTTCCTAGTTTACATTCTGACTTTGGTAGAGCCCACCTTCTACTACCTTACTCAGAAAGAGTGCATGAATGTAAATATTTAAAACAATTATCTCTATCAGTCACATCTGACTAATATTTCGGCCAAGCATAAAATTCAAGGTTGTAAATTATTCTCCTTCAGAATTATTCAGTCATTGCTCTACTAATGTTGCTATTGAGAATCTGGTGCCATTGTATGTGACCATATAAATCTGACCTTCATATGCGATTTTTTTTTTTTTTTTTTTTTTTCTGGAAGTATATGAGTTAGTTTGCTGTTTAGTTGCACGTAAAAGAAAATCCAACATTATATAGTAGTTTAATCAAATAAGGAATCTCCTTACCCCTGCAACATCACAGGAAATCCAAAGATGGGTAGTTGCTGACATCATTGCATCAGCAGTTCAAGCATATCAGAGCTGAGACACCATGGAAAGAAATGACTACGTAGCTCTAGCCATCTTGCTAACATTCCATACAGGAAAAGGTAGAGAAGGAAGGAGGAAACAAAGGTATAGCCTATATCAGAAAACAAAAGTTTTCTCAGAAATTCTTTAGCACACTTCCACTAAAATTTTACAGGCTAGCACTTTATCACTCTTGGCCAAACCTACCTACAAAGGAGTTTAGAAAAGTAAGCGTTTAATCTTTCTAGCCTCTTAAATAAAGAAAAGCAAGGGTAAAAAGAGATTACAATTAGTTGAGGGAGCCAAACTAGAGTATGAAATTATATTGTGATGTGTCTTGCTGTGAGTCTTTGTTTAATCCCTTGTGCTGGGCACTCTGTGAGTTCTTTCAAATTTGAAACACATGTTTTCATCCTGGCACTTTTCCTTTTAATTTATTTGATAATTTCCTCCCTTTGGATTTTTCTGTTCTCTAATTTGGGAGCTCCTAAAAGTCAGGTGTTGGAGCTTTGCTATTGACTATCTTTTTCTCCTACTTTCCATCTCATTATCTTTTAATTCTATTTTCTGGGAGATTTCCTCATTTGCAATTAATCCTTCTACTGAATATTTTATTTTTCAGAGTGCTTTCTTATTCTTTTATTCTTCCTTATTCACACCATTACATTATTTTACATATGCAAAATATACTCATCTCTTTGAGGATACTGATTACATTTTTTTGACGGTTTCTTCTTTTTCCTGACAGTAGCACTTTCTTATTCACTTTTCTGTTTATTTGTTTCAGTCTCTCTTCCTGCTGGAGGTTTCTCTCAGTTGACTGTTGGCAACCGGTTCTATGTTCATATCTAAGAATGACATACTGAAAAAAGGGGATTGGAAGCTGTGTGCATGCAGTAAATTTCACTGTAAGACAATATGGAGACCAACTGTTTTTTGTTTATTTCTTTCTTTTCATCAGGAATACTGATAAGTCAGTATCTGCAGATATTTGCTCTGGAGTGTGTAATTTCTTCAAGGAAGGATCTTCCAATATCTTGTCTGAGGAGGTGTGAGGATAGAAAGGTGGTTGTAAGCTTGTTGTTAACATTATAGAGCTAAGCATGGGAAGGGGGCTTCCCTGGATCCACCCAGCAATGCAGGAGATGCAGGTTCAATCCCTGGGTTGGGAAGATCCCCTGGAGAAGGAAATGGCAACCCACTCCAGTATTCTTGCCTGGAGAATCCCACTGACAAGGGAGCCTGATGAACTACAGTCCATGGAGTCAGAAAAGAGTCAGACACAACTTAGCGACTAAACAAGCGACAAGCATAGGAAGAGAGCCAGAAGTACCACTAATATGCAAGTTTCCACTTAATTCTCCTCACATATACCCTCCCCTATATCATCTCTCAGGTTGAGTTTCACAGATTACACCTTCCATATGTTTCAGACGTGGGGTACTGGTAGTTGTCAGTGTCCAAATATAGTCAATTTCCAACAATCCTCCTTTGCACATTCCACCTCACCGCTCCCCCACAATCTCACCCAGCTTCTGTAACACCTAGTGCCTCTGATTCTTAAGCTTTTCTCAGATTCAGCTGGATGAATCAGTTTGCTTGTCACTAGTATGTCCCCTTACAGATGGTTAAATTTGACATTCTGACTGCTAAGATAATACTTCCATCTGTTTTCCATACTCCTATTCTATGCTGCTGCTGCTGCTGCTAAGTCGCTTCAGTCGTGTCCGACTCTGTGCGACCCCATAGACGGCAGCCCACCAGGCTCCCCCGTCCCTGGGATTCTCCAGGCAAGAACACTGGAGCGGGTTGCCATTTCCTTCTCCAATGCATGAAAGTGAAAAGTGAAAGTGAAGTCACTCAGTCGTGTTGACTCTTAGCGACCCCATGGACTGCAGCCCACCAGGCTCCTCTGTCCATGGGATTCTCCAGGCAAGAGTACTGGAGTGGGGTGCCATTGCCATCTCTGATAGTTAAAGATACCTCTTAGTTTTACTTAAAATGGAGTGTGTATATCTATCACTTTTGTTTCTTTGCTGTTTTCAGTGATTTCTTATAAGCAACAGAAGTATTTTTCTGCCATTTTGAAACAGTCTCTATTACATAACAGTAAGCCTCTAATTATTAATTTAAAACTTTAAAAATCCTAATAATAAAACAAAATAGGCTCTATAGAAAAACTCTACCCACTGATAACACACATCAATTTAGAATGGGTATTACATTGTTGATGATCCATTTCTAGTAATACAATGTGGTAATTAAGAGCATAAATTTTGAGGTCAAACTGCCTAGCTTGGAATTATGTCTCTACTGCTTTCCTTGCCATATAATCTTGAACAAATTCTGTTGATATCAATCTCTTAAGCTGAAAAATGTAGAGTAGTAGTGAGCAGTAAGTACAAAAAGTACCTGGCACATAAATAATTAATACCAGTTACTATTATTAACTCCAACAGTTATGATTTTCCAAAGTAATGAAAGAGTCAAACACTGTTCTAAGTACTTTATAGGTATTAACTTACTAAATCTTGAAAACAACACTATACGGTAAGTACTATTATCAGACCAATTTTATACAGGATGAAATTGATGCACAAATAGATTAAAAAGCTTGCCCAAGATCTCAGTCAAAGGTAGATAAATAGGACTCAAATCCAAGTAATTAGGTTCTAGAATCTTTGATCTTAATAGCCTGGCAGGCTGCAGTCCATGGGGTCACAAAGAGTCAGACACAACTTAGTGACTGAACAACAACAAACAACTTATATATACTATGCAGCCCATGAACAGCATCATTCAAATCTGAGCCCCCAGGGTCTCTTCAGTTCTCTTGTGGAATGCCAATCAAGCTATACTGGGGCCATCAGACAAACGTACAGAAACATTCCAAAATGACATTGTGAAATCTGAACCAAATGATTTCTCCTTTTAACAGCCTTCTATGTAAAGACAAAAGTACAGAATGGTTGTATATAGATGATACACATTTCCATAATGAGTCAAGAATACAAACATAAAAATATCATGAAGTTTTTAAGCCTATTGCTCCCAAGTCATTCTTTTGTCACATGGAAATGTGTTTTCTATCTTCTTTGTGCAAATTGAAAGGTTTGTAAAAGTGAAAACTCATCTTCTGCTGCCAAGAGTCCCATGAAGATAGTTCTTAATTAACTAAGCAATTAGTCATGACAGGTGAAGCCAAAATATATAATTTTATAATTGTTTTTCCTCCACTAAAACCATTAGCCAGAATTTAAAAATATGTGTCCTTTGGGTTCTGGCTCTGGGTAAGATGGAAAAATCATATCCCATTCTGTCTCTGCCATTGCATGCAGCTATAAAATCTGGACAGACTGCAAAGAGCAGATATTTGAGAGCTCCAAGGAGTAAATAATAGCAGGCGGACTGGAGACCAGAATCCAAAATGCCAACAGTGAGTTCCTTGTTTTTCATTTGGTATCCCCAACCTGAACTCAAAGCATACCAAAACCAAGAGTAGACACCAAGACGTGAACAGAGAGAATTCCAGAGAAGTCCACTAGTTCTTGATCAACAAGTAGGGAGAGAGATTACTAATACTCAGAGAGAGTGGGAGAAATCTCAATCCTGTTTATTATGATTTTTTATTTTCTCTTCTTTAATGCCTCAGTCCCCAGGGAATTCTGTGGCAGTGGCAGCAGCAAACGTGACAGCAGGGGGGAACTTCAGTTCAGTTCAGTTCATTCGCTCAGTCGTGTCCGACTCTGCGACCCCATGAATCGCAGCACGCCAGGCCTTCCTGTCCATCACCAACTCCCAGAGTTCACTCAGACTCACGTCCATCGAGTCAGTGATGCCATCCAGCCATCTCATCCTCGGTCGTCCCTTTCTCCTCCTGCCCCCAATCCCTCCCAGCATCAGAGTCTTTAACAATGAGTCAACTCTTCGCATGAGGTGGCCAAAGTACTGGAGTTTCAGCCTTAGCATCATTCCTTCCAAAGAAATCCCAGGGCTGATCTTCTTCAGAATGGACTGGTTGGATCTCCTTGCAGTCCAAGGGACTCTCAAGAGTCTTCTCCAACACCACAGTTCAAATGCATCAATTCTTCGTCGCTCAGCCTTCTTCATAGTCCAACTCTCACATCCATACATGATCCCTAGAGGTGCCTAAAATTTGGAGGAAGAACATTCCTTTCCTACTAGAGGAACTGAGGTCCAAAAGGGAGAGGTAAACACCTGTGCTTTTTAATCTCTCTGTCTGCTTATCTCTTGGCTCTGAACCTAGATGAAGCCCTGCAACATGTCTCACACAACAGGATAACCAAACCCCCAGTTTTCTGGCCAGGAGACTAAAAGTACTGGGTATATTGTAGAGAAGGGGAGGCTTGGGATAAGAGCTCTCTCTGAGTTGTATATGGAGGGAAATGGGCCTAAGCACCACAACAGAGATTTGAGAACCGAGCTAAATTATAGACCACCACCTACATCTCAGACTGGCTGCTTGGTTGCAAACACATGGAACAGATCAAAATAGCAATGCAAAGTCTTTGAAAATGGAATTGACATTGAAACCACAAAACACCAGAAGAGTTGGTCAGAACTTGCAACCTGGACTCCCTGGATTGATAAGTTAAAATTTCAATATTTTACACAAAATGTAAATAATAACCAGAGTCTTATAACTCAATATTAAGAATGTCCAGAATTCAGTACAAAGTTATGCAGCATTACAATGAACCTCTAGAACCTCAAATTAAATAGGAGAAGAAAATTTACAGACTTCAATGCCAAGATGACACACGTTAGAATTACCTCACACACAATGATGTTGAAAAAAAAAAAAGTATTAGTCTCAGGGAACTCAAACAGGGGCTCTGTATCAACCTAGAGGGATGGGATGAGAAGGGAGATGGGAAGGAGTTTCAAGAGAAAGGGGACATATGTATACCTATGGCTGATTCACGTTGAGGTTTGACAGAAAACAAAATCCTATAAAGCAATTATGTTTCAATTTAAAAAAATATATATTTTTAAGAAAGTATTAAAAACACTCTTGAAATGAATGGACAGAGAGAAGTTTCAGCAAGTAAAAAGAAAATATAAAAAAGAAACAAATGTAAATTTTACAGCTGAAGAAATGCAATAACCAAAATTTAAAAACTCACCGAATGGACTCTACTGCATAATAAAGAAGAAAGAGGAAAGTCTCAGTAAACTTCAAGAAAGATCAATATAAATTATCCAGTTTGAACAACAGAGAAAAAATATTTTAAAAGTAAGCCAAAAAATCCAGTATTTAGAAATTCTTCTCCCAGAAGGAGAAAAGAAAGAGTGTTGTGCAGAAAAAAATATTTGAAAAAACAATGGCTAAATAGTTTCTAAATTTGGCAAAAGACATAAACCCAGAGATTTAAAAGCTCAGTGAACCCCAAAAAGAATAAATCCAAAATACGCATGCCTAAACATAAGATAATCAAATTTCTGAAAACTGTGAACAAAAATATTGAAAAGAGCCAAAGAAAAATGATACATTACTTTATTTGAAAAAACAATGGCTAAATAGTTTCTAAATTTGGCAAAAGACATAAACCCAGAGATTTAAAAGCTCAGTGAACCCCAAAAAGAATAAATCCAAAATACGCATGCCTAAACATAAGATAATCAAATTTCTGAAAACTGTGAACAAAAATATTGAAAAGAGCCAAAGAAAAATGATACATTACTTATAGGGAATCAATGATTTCAAAGCCTGGGGTATTTCATCAGAAATCATGGAAGCCAGAAGGAAATGGCATACATTTTTAAAGCACTGAGAGAGAAGAATGTTCAAACCAGAATTATAAATTCAGTGAAGATATCCTTCAGAAATAAAGATGAAATGGGCATTCTTAGATGAAGAAAAATTAAGAGAATCCATTTAAACAACATATTTCTTTAAAAGAACTGCTGAAAGGAAGTTCTTCAGGCAGAGGAAATGATACCAGAACAAAACTTGGAACATCAGAAATAAAGGAAGAATAGAAATGGTGAATTTCTAGCCAAACATAATAGATTATTCTTCTACACTGAGTTCTTTAAAATGTGCTTGACAGTTAAAAACTATATATATATATATATATATATATATGAGTTCTAGAAAATGTTATTGCTGAAAATGGTCAGAGCATCATCGTAAAGGTTACCAAAGGCCCTGAATGTGCAGGGCTCACAGCAGATGCCAGGTCTCAGTTCCACTGGCCAGCTCCCCACCTCCACCCAGGTCCTAGAGATGCACCTTGGAGGTTTGTTTTGAAAGTTTTAGACTGATAGGAATCAAGGGATAGACTGAGTACCCCGTTTGAGAACTATAATCTCTAGTTTTGGCTTTCAAAAGGAAGTTCAAAGAAAGTGACTCACCTCTTAAGCAACTGCTAAGATGATGGAGCGAACTGCTGTGAGAAAGTCATGACATCGTCAGTCCTTTCTGGCCTTCACACAGAAACTGCAACTCTTGGTTAGAAAATAAAGGAGGAAGTGAAGCAGATTTATCATTGCTTAAGGAGCTTGGTATGCAGAGCTAGGATTTCCTAGCCATTGGCTGAGGCAACAGGGGGATACTTTCTCATGTGTGTGCTGGGCCCCCGCTGAGAACTGGGGAGCTGCTGGTTATTAGGCTGGACCTGCTTATCTGTGTTCTCCTAGAAGCTCACTGGGTGCTACTGTGATCTCCTTTCTTCTATGTCCAACATTGTTCAATGCCTCCAGGAAGTTTTCTTTAGAAGAAACCTTTCATAGCAGTTCTGCATGGATAATTGGCAAATATGGTTGTGATACAACAGGTAAGATTGGATGATTCAAAAGTTTCTTCTGCTAAATGGACATTAATATTTTAAGATTCCCCTTGGCCCCTGTGAGTGGTTAAGAAAGTGAGTAGTGAACAGGCCCACGCTCCAGGGGTTCCAGACAGCAGACGGAGCTGAGCTCCTGGAATCCTTCCTAGCCAGGCTCTCAGCCCTCCTTTTTCCTCTAGGAAGAGGTTCTTGTTCAGTTGTTAAAAATGAAAAATCCTGCTCGCTAGAGCGTCTAGCCACTCTGAAAGTCACCTTGGTCTCCCCTGACTGCAGACAGCATGCCTCCAGTCCAGACTACGCAAGGTCTCCTGCTCTGCTGTTGCTTCAAGGGCTTTGGGATGAGTTGACGTCCTCATCCTCCTGCCCATGGCTAGTCCAGTCTGTGTTTCCTCTTTTGTAAAATACTTCATCAGGACCCAAATTAAATCTCCCTTGCCTTAATTCGGGTCCATTTCTTCTTGATTAGTCATCTCAGATGACATAATAATTTCTTGTTTTTATTGAAGTATAGTTGATTTATTTATTTGGGCATACAATGCAGTGTGTGGGAATCTTAGTTCCCCAACCAGAGACAGAATCCACAGCCCCTGCATTGGAAACACAGAGTCTCCTGGAAAGCCGGGGAAGTCCCATGGCATCTTTGTTTTGGGTGGTGGGAAGCTGGAAGCTCTGGGAGTGCCCGTTTAATGGGGAGCTGAGAGGCCACGTGCAGTGTGTGTGCATGGTAGGGTGTCTGCAGCAATCAGGAATGGTGGACTGGAGTGGGCATGACAGTGTGGACGGGCCTCAAAAATGAAGTGCAAAGTGGAAAAAGTAAGGTACGATGAGATCTATATCACAAAGTCATTGATGTAAATGAAAATGCATGCAAACCAGACAACACACACTCCCTTGAACACATACCAGCCAAAAATAGAATTAAGGATATTAAAATGGTTGCATGGGACTTTCCTGGGGGTCCAGTGGTTAAGACTCTGTGCTTCCACTGCAGGGGGCATAATTTGATCCTTGGTCGGAATCCTGCATGCCACACAGCAGGGTCAATAAATAAAATATAGCAGTTGCTTGTGGGAAGAAGAACAGGAGTGAGACATGGGCATAAGAGGAAATAAATGTGTATACTTAAAAGTGCAGCCTTGTATGGACCAGTTAGAGTATACTGTCCTGTGAACTGAAAAGTGTGATTAACACTCAGCACCAAAGTTAAAAAATAAATGAAATTGAGTGCCCTGAGCCTTGCCAAATCCTCAGTTCTGTTTGGTCTGGTTTCTCATAAATCCTCCATCCACTCTTTGCATCCAGCCAAGGGTGGCAGTGGATGGGTCGGACTGGACCCTCAGTCATTGGAATACA
The DNA here is from genome assembly GCA_006410635.1 of Cephalophus harveyi. Classification (NCBI taxonomy): domain Eukaryota; kingdom Metazoa; phylum Chordata; class Mammalia; order Artiodactyla; family Bovidae; genus Cephalophus; species Cephalophus harveyi. The sequence goes on from SJYT01084428.1 coordinate 280,325, forward strand.
GTGTCTTGACTTCTTCAGATATAGGTCTAGATCATCCTAGACCAATGCAGTCATAAAGTACCTAGTGCTAAAAACTTTCACCATTTAAAAAAAGTAACTTGGGGACTTCCCTAGTGGTACAGTGGATAAGAAATCTGCCTGCCAATGCAGGGGCACAGGTTCAATCCCTGATTCCAGGAAGATCCCATATGCCGAGGAGGAATTAAGTATGTGTGCCACAACTAGCCCACTTGCCCTAGAACCCATGCTTGGCAACAAGAGGAGCCACCTCAATGAGAAGCCTGTGCACGGCAATGAAGACCCAGCACAACCAATAAATAAATAAATAAATACTATATAATTTTTATTTTTGAGATATTTCTTGGTCAACTGTGTGTACAACTTAAACCAAAAAAAAAAAAAGACCTAACATTCTCCAAATTAGCATGTGTTCAATAGGTACCCTGGTGGCTCAGAAGGTAAAGAATCTGCTTGCAGTACAGGAGACCCGGATTTGGTCCTTGGGTCAGAAAGATCCCCTAGAGAAGGGAATGGCTGCCCACTCCAGTATTCTTGCCTGGAGAAACCCACGGACAGAGGAGTCTAGTACGTCACAAAGAGTCAAACATGACTAAGCGAATAACACGTTCACTTTTTTTTCAAGCTTAAGTTAAACTGATTTTTTTTTGTGGGAGGGTGGGGCCAAGCCTCAAGGCTTGTGGGATCTTAGTTCCTTGACCAAGGATCAAACCAGCGCCCTCTGCAGTGAAAGTGCAGAGTTCTAACCACTGAACTGCCAGGGAATTCCCAGGTTGAGTGATCTTTTACCGTCCATTCAAAGACACCTCTTCCCCCTTTGATGTCTTATGTGTAGAAATGTGCCTCTTCCTGAAGGTACAACCCCACAGTCAGGCACAGGTGTGGCAAGTGGAGCTGGGTTACAGTCCCACTGGCCCTCTCTGTTGTTCAGGGCACAATCCACACAACTGTAGCACACAGCCCTATGAACAAATAGACCTCTCTGTCTCTGCTGGGTTATCGCCGCTGTTTGCTGGTTGGTCTAGGAAAGGCAGGCTTGACTGACCATCCTAATCACCAAGTAGAGCAACATATCTCCCATCCCACATGCTCTTCTGGAACTCTGCCCCTGCCTCTCTAGAGGTGGAAACTGATTTCATTCTCCTCAAGTCTGGGTGAGCTAGTGACTCACTCCAGAAACCAACAGGACACAGCAAAAGTGACAGTGATTTCTGGGGTTTAGGTCATAAAAAGTGATACAGCATCCACCCTGTTGGCTGGAACACTTCTTTGCACTCAGAGCCTTCAACTGCTGTGTAAAAGTCTGACAATGCTGAGGAAAGCCATGCCATGTGGAGAGGCTGAGTGTGGGTGCTCTGGCCAGTGGTCCTAGTTTTTGAGTGCTCCAGGCTCTGACATTACACATGTGCAAAAACAAGCCTTTGAGGCTTCTAGCTCCCACTTGTGAAGTCATCACCAGACTTCGAATCTCTCCAGCTGAGCCCCACACAGCTAAAAGCAGAGAGAAGCCACTGTGATGGTCCCCTTTATGAATTCCTGACACATAGAATCCATGAACACAAATTGGTGGTGGTTTGATGCCACTAAGTTTGGGGTGAGTTGTTACACAGCTGCTGCTGCCGCTGCTAAGTCGCTTCAGTTGCGTCCGACTTTGTGCGACCCCATAGACAGCAGCCCACTAGGCTCCCCCGTCCCTAGAATGCTCCAGGCAAGAGTACTGGAGTAGGTTGCCATTTCCTTCTCCAGGGGATCTTCCTGACCCAGGGATCAAACCCAGGTCTCCCGCATTGCAGGAAGACGCTTTACCCTCTGAGACACCAGGCCAGAGCACTAAATATATATTTACTGTATAACTAATAAGTGATGGTTATAAGGGAGAGAATATAGTTTTTAATGCTTATGTGTCTTTAATATACAGTAAAACTAACAAAATAGAGAATGGGGAGAACATATGTAAGAGGCAGACAAAGCTTGCTGATCGCCTTACAGTTATTAACCAAAATATTGCTTCCAATCAGAGGCTGGAGAAAAAGTTACTAGATAATATTGCTCATCAGTTCAGTTCAGTTCAGTTCAGTCGCTCAGTCATGTCCGACTCTTTGCGACCCCATGAATCGCAGCACGCCAGGCCTCCCTGTCCATCATCATCTCTCGGAGTTCACTCAGACTCATGTCCATCGAGTCCGTGATGCCATCCAGCCATCTCATCCTCGGTCGTCCCCTTCTCCTCCTGCCCCCAATCCCTCCCAGCATCAGAGTCTTTTCCAATGAGTCAACTCTTCGCATGAGATGGCCAAAGTACTGGAGTTTCAGAGGAAAAAAATCAATAATTGGCTTCCCTTATAAAGGGGATTAAAAATGTAACAGGAAATGGTTAGAACAAAAGTACTGCTGCTGCTGCTGCTAAGTCGCTTCAGTCGTGTCCAACTCTTTGTGACCCCAGAGATCGCAGCCCACCAGGCTCCCCCGTCCCTGGGATTTTCCAGGCAAGAACACTGGAGTGGGTTGCCATTTCCTTCTCCAATGCATGAAAGTGAAAAGTGAAAGTGAAGTTGCTCAGTCGTGTCCAACTCGTAGCGACCCCATGGACTGCAGCCCAGCAGGCTCCTCCACCCATGGGATTTTCCAGGCAAGAGTACTGGAGTGGGGTGCCATCGCCTTTTCCGAGAACAAAAGTACAAACCTTCGTAAATATTCAAACCCCAAAAAAGAGTGAGCAAGCACATAAACAAACCACAGAGTGAAAAACTATTTATATAACACAGTTGAAATTTTCATGTAGATGTGGGTGTGAATCCTTGCTTCACTTTCCTCTCCACTTGGCTGCCTCAGAAAGAGTCTATATATACGTACGTAGACTTAAGTGCCTGGGACCACACTGTGTGTGTGTAAAACTGATCTTGAAGGGCAAGTGTGAGAATTAAATTTATATAGTATGATTTGCAGTATCAATAAGTATCAATAATAAGCGTTCAACCAGAGCAAGATCTGTAGCCTTCTCAGCAAGGGAGGGGCAAAGCTAGGACTTGCAAGTAGGATTGTCTGGCTCTAAAGTTTGCTGTTTCTCTTCTGTGCTACTCAAGGCCACACGTATTCACTGAATGCTGGAATTACAGGAATTTTTAGAAGGAGAGATTCAATAGCGAAGGCTTCATGGAAGACGTGGCATTCCATGTCCAGTTTAAGCAACTCTGACAGTAGCAGCTTCACTCTGATTCACATGCCTGGGACCCAGCACAGTGCCTGGTCTACACTCAACCTATGCTCATTAGGTAATTGCATTTCTTGGTTCACTATTTGTATCATTTGGGATAGGTTAGATTATTCTACAATAATAAAGCAAGTCGGACTTCCCTGATGGTCCAGTGATTAAGAATCCCCCAATGCAGGGGACGTGGGTTCAATCCCTGGTCAGGGAAGATTCCACATGCCTCGGGGCAACTAAGCCCATGTTCCACAACTACTGCGCCCATGCTCTACAGCCTGTGCTCCCCAAAAAGAGAAATCACGCAATGAGAAGCCCGGGCACCGAAACAAAGAGTAGCCCCAGCTCTCCTCAACTAGAGAAGGCCCTCTCATGGGAAGGAAGACCCAGCCAAATATAAATAAATTAATTTTTAAAAATGCACTGGTCATAGCAAACACCCTCTTCCAACAACACAAGAGAAGACTCTACACATGGACATCACCAGATGGTCAACACCAAAATCAGATTGATTATATTCTATGCAGCCAAAGATGGAGAAGCTCTATACAGTCAGCAAAAACAAGACCAGGAGCTGACTGTGGCTCAGATCATGAACTCCTTATTACCAAATTCAGACTCAAATTGAAGAAAGTAGGGAAAACTCCTAGACCATGCAGGTATGACCTAAATCAAATCCCTTATGATTATACTGTGGAAATGAGAAATAGATTTAAGGGCCTAGATCTGATAGATAGAGTGCCTGATGAACTATGGAATGAGGTTCGTGACATTGTACGGGAGACAGGGATCAAGACCATCCCCATGGAAAAGAAATGCAAAAAAGCAAAATGGCTGTCTGGGGAGGCCTTACAAATAGCTGTGAAAAGAAGGCAAAAAGCCAAGGAGAAAAGGAAAGATATAAGCATCTGAATGCAGAGAACTGCAAGGAGATCCAACCAGTCCATTCTGAAGGAGATCAACCCTGGGATTTCTTTGGAAAGAATGATGCTAAAGCTGAAACTCCAGTACTTTGGCCACCTCATGTGAAGAGTTGACTCATTGGAAAAGACTCTGATGCTGGGAGGGATTGGGGGCAGGAGGAGAAGGGGACGACCGAGGATGAGATGGCTGGATGGCATCATGGACTCGATGGACGTGAGTCTGAGTGAACTCCGAGGGATGGTGATGGACAGGGAGGCCTGGCGTGCTGCGATTCATGGGGTCGCAAAGAGTCGGACACGACTGAGTGACTGAACTGAACTGAACTAATTTTTTAAAAAGTTCAAAGATTTCAGCAGTTTAAAACAATGAAGTTTTATTTCTTGCTCATGTTACAAGTTCATCACAGATTGGCAGGGAAACTGTTCATTGTAGTCACTCAGGCCCCTGGGTTGTTGGAATGAGCACTTCTCATGTAGGGTTGGTCACTGTGCCAGAGGAAAAAGAGCTCTGGAAGGTCTCACTGCTCCTGCTGCTGCTGCTGCTGCTGCTAAGTTGCTTCAGTCGTGTCCGACTCTGTGTGACCCCATAGACGGCAGCCCACCAGGCTCCCCCGTCCCTGGGATTCTCCAGGCAAGAACACTGGAGTGGGTTGCCATTTCCTTCAATGTGTGAAAGTGAAAAGTGAAAGTGAGGTCGCTCAGCTGTGTCCAACTCTTAGCGACCCCATGGACTGCAGCCCACCAGGCTCCTCCGTCCATGGGATTCTCCAGGCAAGAGTACTTGAGTGGGTTGGCATTGCCTTCTCCGGAAGGTCTCACAGTGACAATTAAATCTTCCACTTACAAGTGACACATGCCAGTTCTCATAATTCACTGGCCAGAAATATCACATGGTCACACCTAACTTTAAAGAAGACCACCAAGTATAATCCTGCTGCTGCTGCTGCTAAGTCGCTTCAGTCGTGTCCGACTCTGTGTGATCCCATTGATGGAAGCCAACCAGGCTCCCCCATCCTTGGGATTCTCCAGGCAAGAACACTGGAGTGGGTTGCCATTTCCTTCTCCAATGTGTGAAAGTGAAAAGTGAAAGTGAAGTCACCCAGCTGTGCCCAACTCTTAGCGACCCCATGGACTGCAGCCTACCAGGCTCCTCCATGGGATTTTCCAGGCAAAGAGTACTGGAGCGGGGTGCCATCGCCTTCTCCGAAGTATAATCCTACTATACGCCTAAAAAACAAGAGACCTGAAATGCTTGGTGAGCTGTATTAATGACTATCACATTATCTGAAGGTGGGTAATGCAGGCTCCATTTAGCTAGGTAGATAGATTGAAAGAAAGGACAGTGTACACTACACTATTATCCTCCTTTTCATAGTTGAGGACACCTGTGCACTAAGAGCTTGAGTGATTTGCTCACACTAACCTATTACAAGGTGCTAGGATTCAAATATGCATTTGTCTGACTCTAAAGCTTTTACCTATTGCTTGCCAGGAACTTATCCTGCTTTTGATCCTGTCTTTCCTCATAGGGCTTCCCTGATAGCTCAGTTGGTGAAGAATCTGCCTGCAATGCAGGAGACCCTGGTTCGATTATTGGGTCAGGAAGATCCACTGGAGGAGGGATAGGCTACCCGCTCCAGAATTCTTGGGCTTCCCTTGTGGCTCAGCTGATAAAGAATCTGCCTGTAATGCAGGTGACCTGAGTTTGATCCCTGGGTTGGGAAAATCCCCTGGAGAAGGGAAAGGCTACCCACTCCAGTATTCTGGCCTGAAGAATTCCATGGACTGTATAGTCCATGGGGTTGCAAAGAGTCGGACACAACTGAGTGACTTTCACTTTCCTCATATACTTGGAGACGAGGCACCAAGTAGCCTTACCTTCCTTCACCCACAAATTCCATTTTACTCTCTCTGTGTCACTGGTAGAAGTTTAAATCAGACTTTGCAAACAATTCAGGCCAGTTTAAAAGGAAGAAAAGGTCACCTCTGAAGTCTGGATTACAGACTTTGTATTGTGTGGATTTTCCCTCAAGGATCTGCCTCTCCCTTCATTGTTCTTTCCTTTGAAATCTAACCCAGCAAACAGCCATCAAGACTAGCAGCTTGGCTCCAGAGAGGGGTTATCAAAGGAAAGAGGAGGAGCTTGAGCCTCATTTTTAACTTGCTGAACCTTTCAAATTCTCCCTCAAGGCTCCAGTTTGGTAAAAGAAAAATAATAATGACTTATGTTTATCCTGGGGAATATGCGTTTTCCATGCCCCCTTAGGAAATATCATCCATGTGTTTCAAATTTATTTTTTGCTTGACTCATCAAAATACTGTTGCACAAGAGACTCCCGATGTCCAAAGAGCTGTCTTTTAAAATAAATGTCTTTTATTTTGTCTTTGGAAACAACTAATCACACTTTATCAAGAGTCAGCAGCCTTCTTTCTTCAAAGGATTGAATTTAACACTAAAAATGTTACAGATGGGGAGAAAGAAGGGTTATTTGGTACCACCAACCCCTTCCACTAACAGGCTATAAGATGCCAAGGACTATACGATGTGAAGGTTTTGAAATGAAAACTCTAGGAAAATAATAGCTCACTTAAAAATATTAGCACAAAGTAATTGCCATATCCCTTACCTTGTTGGGAGTGAGTGGAGGTTAAAAATGAGAGTCCAGATTCTTCAGGAACTCCAGTTATTCATATGTTAGATCTTCTTTGCCTAACATCTCTATTTATTTCTTAAAAAAAAAAAAAAAAACCCTTTTTGTTTGAAAAAGTCCTTCCTTTCTTTTGGCATTAATCTCCTGTTTCTTTGCTCTTGAGTTCCTCCTAGTTCAACCTCCATTTCTACAGTGATTGTTGCTCTATTTCTATTTCTTTCTGGCATTCAATGTAATAATCCTGAGTTTTTCTAGTACTGGTTCAGTTCAGTTCAGTTCAGTCACTCAGTTGTGTCCGACTCTTTGCGACCCCATGAATCGCAGCACGCCAGGCCTCCCTGTTCATCACCATCTCCCGGAGTTCACTCAGACTCATGTCCATCGAGTCCGTGATGTCATCCAGCCATCTCATCCTCGGTCGTCCCCTTCTCCTCCTGCCCCCAATCCCTCCCAGCATCAGAGTCTTTTCCAATGAGTCAACTCTTCGCATGAGGTGGCCAAAGTACTGGAGTTTCAGCTTTACCATCAGTGCTATCCTTTCATATTTTATGATTTTCTTAGTTTTATTTCATTTTGGAAGACTAGGTTATAGTTTCATCTGTTTAGTGTACTTGTCTTTCTGGTATGCTTTAGTTGTCTGTGAAAGTGAAAGTGAAGTCAGTCAGTTGTGTCTGACTCTTTGCAACCCCATGGACTGTAGCCTATCAGGCTCCTCTGTCCATGGGATTTTCTAGGCAAGAGTGCTGGAGTAGATTGCCATTTCCTTCTCCAGGGGATCTTCCTGACCCAGGAATCGAACCCAGGTCTCCCACATTGCAGACAGATGCTTTAGTTGTCTATAGGGATGCTTTTAAATCTTTTTACAAAAGCCAAGAAAGATAAAGTGACTTTCCCAAGATGAAACAGCTATTAAGTGGCAGAGCAGGTGTTCACACCCATGTTTATCTGACTCCAAAGCCTATAATCTTCTTACTAATCATACTTATCATATATTGAAATTCTACTGTGTGGCAGACAATTTATAAACAAAATCTGATCTAATACAGCATCTTACATCTTTTTATTATTGATGAAGAAACAAAGGCTTGGAAAGCAACTGCAGATGGTTGTGGGCACTTGTGGTAGTTTCAACAGCTATAGGCTACTAGCTCCTTAGTTTCAGAAGGTAAAGGCAGGTAGCCCACAAATAGTATGATTGCTCCGAGTAATCAAGTTTTGTTTTAGCTCAGTATTTAACTTTGTCTAGAGTCTGACCTTCCTGTGGTTCAATATGGCAGGCAATACATCCGAGTTCCATGTAGCTGAATGGAGGAAGGGATTAACAAGGGGCAAAGAAGATGAACTAACTCTTTCTTAAGCAGGGGTTTTAGGAAAGCTACTATGCAATCACGATGGTGTGATCACTCATCTAGAGCCAGACATCCTGGAATGTGAAGTCAAGTGGGCCTTAGAAAGCATCACTATGAACAAAGCTAAAGGAGGTGATGGAATTCCTATTGAGCTATTTCAAATCCTGAAAGATGACGCTGTGAAAGTGCTGCACTCAATATGCCAGCACATTTGGAAAACTCAGCAGTGGCCACAGGACTGGAAGAGGTCAGTTTTCATTCCAATCCCAAAGAAAAGCAATGCCAAAGAATGCTCAAACTACTGCACAATTGCACTCACCTCACACACTAGTAAAGTAATGCTCAAAATTCTCCAAGCCAGGCTTCAGCAATACATGAACTGTGAACTTCCTGATGCTCAAGCTGGTTTTAGAAAAGGCAGAGGAACCAGAGATCAAACTGCCGACATCCGCTGGATCATGGAAAAAGCAAGAAAGTTCCAGAAAAACATCTATTTCTGCTTTATCGACTATGCCACAAAGGTCTGTCTAGTCAAGGCTATGGTTTTTCCAGTGGTCATGTATGGATGTGAGAGTTGGACTGTGAAGAAAGCTGAGTGCTGAAGAATTGATGCTTTTGAACTGTGGTGTTGGAAAAGACTCTTGAGAGTCCCTTGGACTGCAAGGAGATCCAACCAGTCCATTCTGAAGGAGATCAGTCCTGGGTATTCATTGGAAGAACTGATGCTGAAGCTGAAACTGCAATACTTTGGCCACCTCATGCAAAGAGTTGACTCATTTCAAAAGACCCTGATGCTGGGAGGGATTGGGGGCAGGAGGAGAAGGGGACGACAGAGGATGAGATGGCTGGATGGCATCACCGACTCGATGGACATGAGTCTGAGTGAACTCTGGGAGTTGGTGATGGACCAGGAGGCCTGGCGTGCTGTGATTCATGGGGTCGCAAATAGTGGACATGACTGAGCGACTGAACTGAACTGAACTGAACTGAATGTTTGTACAGTATTTTAGTACATCGTCACATCATCTGATGCCCTCTGTATTTTTATCCTTATTTTATAGGCTCAGGGAGAGTCAAGGTACTCCTCTCAGCAAGTGGTAGAGCTGGAACTAGAAAACAGATCTTAGGAAACCAAAGGTTTCTCTAGGGAAAGACTGTTCTTCATTTCAGTAAAATTAGTTATCTTTGTGGAGAGGCCCACGGCATCCTTTGATTTCACTGTCAGACAGCAGACAAAGTAAGATCGAAAAAAACGAAGGCAAATCACTTTGTAATCATAGAACTCAGTCAACACTGCGACTAGTAGCGGCTTTATAAACGACTACGATTCCCAGGATGCCACAAGGTACGGCTGGCAAGACTTCGACTCCCAGCATGCTGTACTCTGGAACTTCCAGTCCCAGAATGCAACGCTCCTCCTTGCTCCTAGAGGTCCATGAAGACTACAATTCCCGGCATGCAGCGCCGCCCCCAGTTTCTGGCGCCCCGCTGGACCCTGCTTCGGAGAGACTTTTTGGACTCCAGAGGGCTGGCCCTGGAGTCCCAGCCCCCTCTGGGGGAAGTGTCTGCGCGGCAGTTCTTGTCCGTTGGGCCTGTCCAGACGAAACCTCGAAGGGATGGGTTGGGGCCTGGGCCGGGCTTCTCCCAGGCAGCGTTTGAGGCAGCCCCAATGGGGCCCTCCGGGGGCCTTCCTCCCTTTGAACTGCGGTGGCGGGCGGGCTCGCTGTATCCTGCACCCCTCAGAGTAGGGGCCGCCATCACCATGGCCACGGCTGCGAGCCGGCCCTGCCCCGGAGGGTCGCGGGACATCCTGTGGCGCGTGAGTGCTGCGCGCACCGTGGCAGGCGCTCGTTACCTGCGGGGGCCTGGCTGGTCTGGGGGCGTCGGTCGCGCGTGCGCCCTGGGCGGGGGAGGGGCTGGCTCTACTGTAGCGTGGGGAGCGCGTGGGGAGCGGGGAGACCCGAGTGAGTGGTTTCGGGTTGTGCGGGGCATCCTGAGTGGAAGCTAGTTATAGTAGGGAGGGGCGTGCTAAGGAGAGTTGGTTACAAGGTATGTGTCTGTGCGGGACGCCCTGAGTGCAAACTTGTTGCTGTGTGAGAGAGGGGTCCTGAATGGAAGCTGGTCATGGTGGGAAGGATGACCTGCATGGGAATTGGGGCGGGGAATGGGAAAGAGTTGTATGCCAGCGAGGTGTACCTACTAAGTGCAGACATCTTTAATTTGTTGATTACTTGGGATAAGAAGCGGGAAAGAATATCCGGAATCGGAAAGACAACAGCTGGACTTGGGGTCTGGGTAAAAGCAGGACGGGTATTCAGTCAAATTAGAGGAATGTGGACACTGTGGGCCGGAGGTGCGGAGGTACTTCCAGTTCTGCATCCCCTCTGTGGCGGGCAAAGAGTAACAGGAGTGAGATCCCTTTTAGAACAGTGCTTATACCCTGGCAGCACTGCCATCTACTTTGTTCAGTTCGGTTCAGTCGCTCAGTCGCGTCCGACTGTTTGCGACCCATGGACTGCAGCACGCCAGGCCTCCCTGTCCATCACCAACTCCCGGAGTTTACTCAAACTTAACGTCCATTGCGTCGGTGATGCCATCCAACCATCTCCTCCGTCGTCCCCTTCTCCTGCCCTCTATCTTTCCCAGCATCAGGGTCTTTTCCAATGAGTCAGTTCTTCGCATCAGGTGGCCAAAGTATTGGAGTTTCAGCTTCAGCATCAGTCCTTCCAATGAATACCCAGGACTGATTTCTTTTAGGATGGACTGGTTGGATCTCCTTGCAGTCCAAGGGACTCTCAAGAGTCTTTTCCAACACCACAGTTCAAAAGCATCAATGGTTTGGTGTTCAGCTTTCTTTGTAGTCCAACTCTCTCATCCATATATGACTACTGGAAAAACCATAGCTTTGACTAGACGGACTTTTGTTGACAAAGTAATGTCTCTGCTTTTTAATATGCTGTCTAGGTTGGTCATAGTTTTTCTTCCAGGGAGCAAGCATCTTTTAATTTCATGGCTGCCAGTCACCATCTGCAGTGACTTTGGAGCCCCCCAAAATAAAGTCAGCCACTGTTTGCACTGTTTCCCCATTTATTTGCCATGAAGTGACGGGACCAGATGCCATGATCTTCGTTTTCTGAATGTTGAGCTTTAAGCCAGCTTTTTCACTCTCCTCTTTCGCTTTCATCAAGAGGCTCTTTAATTCTTCACTTTCTGCCATAAGGGTGGTGTCATCTGCATATCTGAGGTTATTGATACTTCTCCCAGCAATCTTGATTCCAGCCTGTGCTTCATCCAGCCCAGCATTTCTCATGATGTACTCTGCATATAAGTTAAATAAGCAGGGTGGCAGTATACAGCCTTGATGTACTCCTTTCCCAGTTTGGAACCAGTCTGTTGTTCCATGTCCAGTTCTAACTGTTGTTTCTTGACCTGCATACAGATTTCTCAAGAGGCAGGTCAAGTGGTCTGGTATTCACATCTCTTGAAGAATTTTGTTTGTATCCCAAGTTATTAATACTAAATCTTGCCTGTTCTTTACAACCTTTATTATCGGCTATCTATGACCTACAGATTGTGCATCAGAAAGATGGCTGCAGTTTTTCTTTTTCAAGCTTTCTTATTGCCACTGCCTTCCTCAGACACTGAAATCTTTGGGTTGGGCCATTGGCGTGTGCTTCCTCCTGTTTGTCTGCTGCCTGCCTCTTGTCCCCTTTGATCCATCTTCAGTGTAGACACCTTACAGACACAAGGGTGTTTTACCTTCAAGTGATAAATCTGATTGTCACTTTTGCGCTTAAAATCCATGAAGATCTTTTCTTGTATTTATGTATTCAGCAGTAAATCTTGGGCCTCTTATGAGGGGGTGTGTGTGTGTGTGTTAAGTCGCTTCAGTCGTGTCCGACTCTTCCATCCTATGGACTGTAGCCCACCAGACTCCACTGTCCATGGGATTCTCCAGGCAAGAATACTGGAGTGGATTGCTGTGCCCTTCTCTAGAGGATCTTCCCCACCCAGGGGTGGAACCTGTGTCTCTTATGTTTCCTGCATTGGCAGGCGAGTTCTTTTATGGCTAGTGCCATCTAGGAAGCCCATTTCTAATGAGGTGGGCACTGATAATTCAGACATGAATATAATGAAGTAGGTGCCCAGTTAGGAGCCCATATCTAATAATTGTAAACACAGTTGCAGTATATACATGGTTCCTGTAATATGTATACACTTTCAGATATTGACATGTTTATCAAACCTAGGGAAACAACTGTAAGTTGCTGTGAAGTACAGTTGTAAACTAAATGAACCCTTCACTCCCCAGAGTGTGATATTTAATGTGACATCTGATTCTGGACTAAAACAGTAAGCGTTCACTGATAGAAAATTCTGTAGTGGTATGTAATATTGTTAATAGTAGTGACCATTGGAGTTTATAGACAGCTGCATGGACTGTAATCCGGGTGTAAATATTAGTGATTAACATCCTGTATGAAAAGATAAGATTTGCATAACTGAAATAACTGGAATAGTTTAACTGACTTCATGACTGAGGGATTTTGTTTATTTAATTACAGGTGTTGGGCTGGAGGATAGTTACGAGCATTGTCTGGTCAGTGCTGCTGCTGCCCATCTGTACCACAGTATTTGTAATCTTCAGCAGCATTGATTTATTTCATCCTATACAGTGGCTGTCTGGTAAGTGATACTCAGTTTGGGGGTAACAAATTTACAGGACCCACTTTTCAACATAAAAACTGTATTACGTTTTAAATTTATTTTAGTGTCTGTATTGAGAGTGGCAAAAAAAATTCACTCTGAGGTTCTTAAGCCATTCCCTGCCTAACATAGGCATTTTCACTATATAATAAGATTACAAAACCCATCAGAAACTGTTCACAGAAACAAAGATCACTAGAGACCACATTAATAAAAACTTAATTTTGTTTGTCTTTTCACTTTGACAGCTTTATTGAGGAAGTGAACCTGTGAGCTTTCTTTTTAAGGAAGTGAACTAATACTTTTATATATTTAAAAATTATAAATAGAAAATATGACATATCTTTAAAAATTTTTTTTCTAAAATTAAGAATACTTCATTTCTTTATTGTAGCTGATAAGAAAGATGAAAAGAGAGAAAAGGAGGAGACTAAGGAACAAAGAGTTAAACTGATTAATAAGAAGGAAAAAATTGTAGCAGGCTAATGTTTCTCAAAATTCTTGGAGATAATAAAATTAATGAATTCATCAAAGTGTAAACTACTTTATGTTAATAATAGCTACCAATTATTGCTGCCTACTGTGCTAGGCACCATGCTAAGTACCTTAAATATATTCTTTTTTTTTGTCCACTCCTCATAGCATATGGGGGTCTTACCTCCCCAAAAAGGGATTGAACTTTCACCCCTTGCAGTGGAGAAGTGGAATCTTAACCACTGGACCACCAGGGAAATCCAAGGATGTTACTTCTTATCCTTCCTATTAATACAATCTTGTATGATAAGAATGAGGTAGTATTCCTACTTAAATGATGGACCTGAGACTCAGGTTATAAATCTGTGCAGAGACACAGCTAGTGAGTAACTGAACTAGGATTTGAGTATTGGTCTCTGACTTAAAAGCCTATGTTTATTCCACTCTGCCACACTAGAATTTAAAAAGAGAAATGTTCCCAGAGTAGATTTTGAAGCCTTTAAAGGTCTTGCTTAAGGCTAAAAAATAAAAAGCACAAATACTCTTGAAATTCTTCCTTTCCCCCCTCCCCTCCAAAATGGTAACAATAAATTTCTTTTGCTTTGAAAAGTGGGAAGTATGTTGTGAATTTAATTTTTCGGAAGAATGCCAATTTTCAAACAGTTAAAAGCTTTACCTTATGGCCTTTGGAGAGAGATTGCTGCTAAAGAATTGAAGTCATTTTAAGTTTTTTGTTGAGACATATCAGTCACTTTTTGGGTGAATCTCACAGTCAGATGAAGTTAAGCCATAAGCTAGTACGAGGGTGGCAAGTATTTCTGTAACTACCTTGCCTGTGTCTGCGTCACTCATCCTTGTCTAGTTGCTGCTGCTGCTAAGTCGCTTCAGTCGTGTCCAACTCTGTGTGACCCTATAGACGGCAGCCCACCAGGCTCCCGTGTCCCTGGGATTCTCAAGGCAAGAACACTGGAGCAGGTTGCCATTTCCTTCTCCAATGCATGAAAGTGAAAAGTGAAAGTGAAGTCGCTTAGCCATGTCTGACTCTTAGTGACCCCATGGACTGTAGCTCACCAGACTCCTCCATCCATGGGATTTTCCAGGCAGGAGTACTGGAGTGGGGTGCCATTGCCTTCTCTAGCTGCAACTTTAGAATATTCAATATTGTAATCTAGAGCCATTACCAGTTGTTATGGATTGATACTTCAGACAAAACCTTTTACTCATTTTGTGGCCCATGGGTTCTTTAATTCTAGTGTCCCTTTTTCTCCAGATTGGATTTGATTTATGCCATTTTTCTCATCAAATATTACTTGTCTGCTTCAACTTTTGCTTCATAAAGTCTTTACAGGAAAATTTAGTCCTCCCTTCCTTTTTCCAGCCACATGAATTAGTTCTTTCACTCTTTTGCTGCTGCTGCTGCTAAGTCGCTTCAGTCGTGTCTGACTCTGTGCGACCCCACAGACGGCAGCCCACTGGGCTCCACCATCCCTGGGATTCTCCAGGCAAGAACGCTGGAGTGGGTTGCCATTTCCTTCTCCAATGCATGAAAGTGAAAAGTGAAAGTGAAGTCGCTTAGCCGTGTCCGACTCTTAGCGACCCCATGGACTGTAGCTCACCAGGCTCCTCCATCCATGGGATTTTCCAGGCAAGAGTACTGGAGTGGGATGCCATTGCCTTCTCTAGCTGCAACTTTAGAATATTCAATATTGTAATCTAGAGCCATTACCAGTTGTTATGGATTGATACTTCAGACAAAACCTTTTACTCATTTTGTGGCCCATGGGTTCTTTAATTCTAGTGTCCCTTTTTCAGGATGTCATGAATTTTTATTTTTAATTCTGTTCATTTGGATGATTTACAGATTATTCTATTTCTGGAAATGTTACTTTTTTTTTAGCTATAGAGACTAATTGCATTTAAGAAGGGATCTGAAAAATATTTACATTTTAGAAAGAAACTTTGTTGGTATGTTACTAAATGTACTTCTCTGTTTCACATGAAATATATTTGCATATGGTATTATTTGTCTGATATTATCACATGGGTCATCTAAAAGAAATTCTGGTATATATTAAAGGTAAGTTTTTAAATTAAAATTAAAGTTGTGGTTCAAGCCCTCCTTTTTATTGCAGTATACTAAATGTGAAAATATGACTGAACTCACTAATTCATCTCTCTTTTGTTTTAGCTTCTTTCAATGATCTGTATAATTCCTACATTATCTTTTACCTTCTGCTGTTGTCAGTGGTAATTGTAATAATAAGTATTTTCAATGTGGAGTTCTATACAGGTGAGTTTTCAAATGTTAACCATCTTTAAAATACCTGAATTTATTTTACTAAGAACAGACATAATGAATTTTGTATGTGGATGTGTACATCAGAGGCTGTATTTTGTGTCAAAGTTTTAAAATGTATACAGGATTATATGCTTTTGAGTGTCTTACTGTAAAATTTATTTGACTGATACTTTCTCTATTTTAAAAAATTATTAGCACTCTTAGGACAAATTGTATGATTCCACTTCCATATATGAGGTAATTAGAGTAGTCTCGAATTCATGGAGATATGAAGTAGAATGATGGCTGCCAGGGACTTGAGGGAGGAGGGAATGGGGAGTTGTTTAGTGGATGCAGAGTTAATAGGCACAGGGGAAGACGGAAAGGTTTGGAGATGGATGGTGGCGATGGTTGCGCAACAATGTGAGTGTACTTAAAACTATATACTTAAAATGATAATTTTTTAAATATATATTTTATGACATTAAAAAAATGTAGACATTTTAATAGCTCACAGCTAGTGATTAAAGTTGTGATTTAGCAGATGCATTATAAAAATAACTCCTTTATAGAATAGGAGGTCAAGAACAGATGATTTCTGAGGTCCTTTTCAAATATTAACGTTTATAATTCTGTGATTTTGGAACAACAAAATTTAAAATATCATATGTTTTGCCTTGGGAGAATCACCTGCTAGATTTTAGAGTTTTTTACTTTTTCTCACTTTCTCTCCTTGCTCTTCCTGCCTTTTTAGATTCCTTAAGTCTGTCCTTGAGGTAAAATGAGAAGCTTTTTCATATAATTTTTTTTTTCACTATAACTTCATTCCTCTTTTTAGCTCTTTAGTACTTCCTGGCTAGATATGATATACAATTTCACATTGTTCTCTGGGTTTTAAAATATACCCTTTTCCTTTGCTTTTCTAATCCCTCACTACTTGCTGATGGATCTCTTTTTCTATTCAAGCCATCTGTAGAACCCCTTGGCTCACAGCTAGCTTTTTTGATGGGCGGAGGGGTGGCGGGCCTGTGCTACATGGCTTGCACGATCTTAGTTCTCCAACTAGGAACTGAATCTGTGCCCTCTGCAGTGGAAGCGTGAAGTCTTAACCACTGGACCACCTGGGAAGTCTTCATCTAGTCTTTCTTAAAGCCTGACTAGTCACTTTGGCTCATTCCTTCAACATTCGTTATGCAGTGCATTGTGTAGGGATAAGAGATGTTTGGTCCCAGTTTTCCCCAAGAGGTCACAGTTAATGTTGAGACAGTAATACACTGGATAGTGGGAGAGTATATAGGAGCACCATTTGCCCAGCATGGTGAACCTCCTGAGGAGATGACGTTTAAACAAAGCCTCGAAGGGTGTGTATATTAAGTAGACAAGGAAGAAAAATGATTTTCCAGGGGAAAGATAGAGCATATAAAAAGGTTTAATGACATCAGAAGGTTTGGTATATGTTCAGAGTATAAGTCAATTACACAGTCAGTAGGTCTTGTGGGCACTTCTGGTAGGGAGGGAAAGGTGATAGCATCCTCTTCTCCGAATTGTGAAGCACCTAAGCCCTCTCCCTTTATGCTTAGTTTTCCACCATACTTGGTGTGTATTAAATACTGTAAGAATTAAAAGAAGACTGTGTACTAAGATAGGTCACGGAACCCTGTGTCAGCTCTTTCAAAGGCCAGCATCCCTCACTGCCTACCCGCTCTTGCCTACCCCAGTTCACCTTGCAAGCATTTCGTTTAGTGTTCAGTGTTTTCATTATTTACCTAGTTTGTGGTTTATTTTTCCAGATGAACTATATATTGTCAATTCAAAATGCTGAAATAAGGATAACTTGCTGGAAGACAGGCACTATCTTAAAATTATTGTTTATTCCATTATGGCAGTAAGGGGAGTGCCAGGGTAGACACTATTTGAGCTGTCCGGAAATCTTAATTAAAAAGAATTGAAAAATGTTAATCATACTATCCTTAGATTTCATCTCTGGATTCTTTGGCTTTTCTTTTTCTGTGTGTATCTGTATTGACTCAGTCTTTTTTCAGATTATTTTGACTTAGAATGTTTCTGTACTGTGTTTTATACTGACTCGGCTTCTTCCTGCCCTTCGGAGTATTTATGCAAGGAGGGGAGGGAAGAGTTTAGGTCCCCTGCTTTATGTGCGGAGGATTGTAAAGCCACAGTCTTGTCTTTTGTTTTCAGTTGTGCCTTCCATCCCCTGCTCAAGGCTGGCACTGATAGGGAAGATCCTTCACCCGCAGCAGCTCATGCACTCCTTTATTCACGCTGCAATGGGAATGATGATGGCTTGGTGTGCCACAGTGATAACCAAGGGCCAGTATAGCTTCCTTGTGGTTCCCTGCACTGGTACCGAGAGGTAATATTCCATATATTTTTTATAAGTGTCCTTGTTTAGTTATTAATCCAAAGGTGACCTGTATACATTAATAGTTTATGGACATTCTTTACTTTCCAGACTTCTGTTAGAAAGTGCTTTCTCACATCAAATGTTTTTGATGTTTTATGTTTGTTGAATTCAGCAGTTTTTTTTAAACCATTCTGTGCAAGGTGCTATGCTAGATGCTGTTGGATTTATTAGAATGATTTACATACAAATGGATTACGAACTCCTTCAGAGTTGAGAACAGTAGATGATGTAAGGCATGGATGCAAATGAATATATGAGGAGAGGAATAGAAATGTGTGAGAAATAGGATGTAACAGGAAGAAAATGAAATGTGCAGATAAAACTTGTGGGAGTTCAGAAAACAGGGAGGGATCTATACATGGCTTCTGGGAGGAGGTGGCGTTTAGGTTGGGGTTTGAAGGAAGGATAATATGAGAAGAATGAAAAAAAATTTTAAATAATTACAACTACCTTCTTCAGTAGAGCACTTTTATAATTTTGAAACATACACAGTTCTTGAACAGATGACATTGATATAAATATCAAGTTGATATTCTGACTTTAAAAATAAAAAAAGAAAAAAAATAAAAAGAAAAAAAGATTTCTGGGGTAGTCTTTAAGTCCTCAGTTAGCCATTGCTTTTATACAGTGTTCATGACTACTGAATACTTGATATCCTTTGTTCCCCAGTTACTATTATATAGGGCAGGCTTTTTTCCTAATGTGGTAAATGTTCTTTAGTGAAAGTGTTCCCACGAAGGATTGCCTCCTTATAAGAGATAACACAGAGAGAATCCCAAAGTTACAGCATCTCTATCAGGTATATAGCCTTCGTTTAGAGTTCTGCCTAGCCCAGATACAGTTTACCAGTAACTCAAAAGCACCATTGCTTACTGCCATAGGAGACATTCTCACCCTTACCAGATTTCCAAATGAGCAGAGCTAGAGTTGTGTTTTTTGTTTTGTTCTTAAAATGGGAAGATTTATTAAGGTTTTTCTGCAAAAGTAACAGCCAAGCCCACGCTTCTTAAGAGAAGTGATTAGCAGGAAATTTATGTCATACCTTGGGCCCAGAACCACAGGATGCTTCTTAGTTTTAACTAAGGGTCAAATTCTCATGCATCAGGGGAAAGGGTTTTGTTAATCTTTTGCCCACACTTAACCTGAAACACACCCTTATGTTAGAATTTGGGGATTTCTTAAATAAGTCAAAGCTTTGCCTTCAGTAAATATTGAGCCTGAATGGTGATGTGTCCCTGGCTATTGAATTAATGACCTAACTTTTCCCTTTCAGCTTAGATAGCCCTGCTGTACAAACCTGCTTAAATGAGTATCATCTTTTCTTCCTACTGGCTGGAGCATTTATGGGCTATAGCTATAGCCTCCTGTATTTTATTAACAATATGAACTATCTTCCATTTCCCATCATACAGGTAAGCTGTCATTTTAGCATTTCCTTGTGTCAGAATTTGGCTGGGTTGAAATTGCCCTGGTGATTCTTTATATAACTGGTCTCATCTGATTAATTCAAGATTTGATCAGTGAAACTTAGGACTGAGATGCTCAAAATGGCATTTGGAGAGGACATCTTTGTCTTCACGAGACTTGAGTGTCTGGGAGCTGCAGTTACCCTTCCTGCTGCGTTTCTCAGAATACCGCTTTGCTCCACTCCTTCCCTCCTTGCTAGGTAGTGGCAGCTGTGACCAAGCAGGGCTGGGGGAGGGTGAGGATGACACGCATGCAGAGTACCTCTGTGCAGCTGCCAGCTTCTTTTTGAACCTAAGAATCTCATTAGCTTGAGGATGTACAAGTAAGTATAGAACATGTCAGTTACATTCTGAATAAATAAAACCATTTAATTGGTTTGAGTGGGATAGTTTAGACTGTCTTTCACTTAGGTTTTTAAAAAGCTACTAATTTGGTAGAAGCTGTCCCCTCCTCTGGCAGGAGAGAGAAAGGTAGGTTGAGGTTTCTCCAGTGCCACCAAGGCTCTCCGCAGAAGTTGCCGCTGTTCTTGACTGTTGTTATTCGCTTCATTCCTGCTCTACGGCATACTGAATACTGGGCTTTGGAGTGAAACTGTCAGAACCAGTTCCTTCGCGCTAGGACCCAGGCTGGGAGGGAGAGCGTAGGGGAGGGATGTATAGATAAATGATATGCCACGAGAGTGTAAATATTAGAGTGTGATGGATTAGGGTTCTCCTGGTTTAACTGAAGTTTTCACATGCCTGTTGCATTCTTGAGAACAATCCGATGAAAATACACCTGCAAAGAGAGAGTACTCACAGGCAAGACTGTGGCGCTTACCTCTCTGCTGTCTGTGAGCCTATGACAGGGAGTCCTGTTACAAGTTCTTCCCATCCTGTGAAGGCGAGTTAAAAGCAGAGTGCCATCTTTGCTACCTCAGAATTTCACAAGGAGAAAGATCCCAAAATCCTGCATAGAAATATCCATGGTGAATCATCTTTGATTCAAACATCATTAAGAATATAGAAAATGAAGAAAAGAAAGTACTAAAGAAAAATTAGATTACTCCCAAATATCTTGCTCCTTCATGGACTTCTGTTGATAGTGAAAGCCTGTTTAACATCACAGATGTGTAAGGGAGTGAACAAGGAGAGTCCAGTATTGATAGTACTGATAAATTACTGTTTATACCATGTAATGCACATTTGTAAAATTTGACTGCTAAATTTTTTGTAATTTCTTTTGATAAACTTTTGGGTTCACTCTTGTGTATTTTTCCAGACCCTTCATTGTACATTTATAAATATAGTAGCTGTAATATTATATATTTGATGGGTTGGGGTTTTCATAAATACTTTTACTTTGCACATATTATTCAGTAATTATTTTTTCATGTAACAATATGAAAAATTAGATCTCTTTAAAAATATAGTATTTTAACCAATTTGCTGTTAGTCCATTACATTTTTTTTTTTCTTTAAATTGATTCTGCTACAAAACTCAGTTCTGTTGCCCTTATTAGATTCTTAATGACTGACTGTTAGGGAAAAGCACAACATTGGTGTGGAGTAGGGTACAAAGAAAGGAATAAATACCAAGATAGACTTGGTAAGTTATACACCAATAAGACTATTTGAAAGATTATTAAATGAGATAAGATTTATAGAGCCTGACCCATAGTGAATATTTGAATAGGTAAAGGATACCTCATAGCCAAATCACAGAAGAACCCAACAAGGAATGAAAAGCATGTCACCTTAGGAGCAAGAAGAGGGTAGATTAGCTTTCTCTGTGTATGTAACTGCTTCTGTAGCCTCTCTGGACCCTTGTAAGTGATAGTTGAGGTGAGATCTGCAATAGTAATAGTATAGGAACTGCTGCTGCTGCTGCTGCTAAATTGCTTCAGTCGTGTCCGACTCTGTGTGACCCCATAGACGGCAGCCCACCGGGCTCCCCCATCCCTGGGATTCTCCAGGCAAGAACACTGGAATGGGTTACCATTTCCTTCTCCAATGCATGAAAGTGAAAGTGAAGTCGCTCAGTCGTGTCCGAGTCCTAGCGACCCCATGGACTGCAGCCCACCAGGCTTCTCCGTCCATTGGAGTTTCCAGGCAAGAGTACTGGGGTGGGGTGCCATTGCCTTCCCCAGTATAGGAACTACGTCCTTTTTATTGGAAGGTGAAGGTGAGATAGTGGTAGCGCCCAGTGACTGCATGGAATAGGTGCAATTCTACATCTTGGACTTTGAAAGTATTTTAATAAACCAGGATACTTCAAGCTCTATGGTTAGTGACCAAGTATTCATTTCACCTGGGCTGCTTTTTGTAAGATACTGTTGGAATCTGCAGATATGGTATGAAGACAAACCTCTGCCTAAGAACTTTGCTGTCCTGCTTCTGAAATCCTTAAAGAAGGACCAGCCCTAATATAGACACAAAGGAAGACTAGATTTGGGAAGGCCTTCTTTGGTTCTTCAGGTTTCCTCAGACCCTCTCCAGTAATATAAAGATATTTTTCCCATTGGCATTTTTAGGGTACACAACCCTTGTTTCACAAGCAGTCTAATTTTTTCAGAAAAAACCTTTCATATTTTTTCTTGCTTGATTCTTTACTCTTAGATTGTTAGCATTGGAAGGTACCCACTGAGGAACTGTTTAGCTGGTTCAGCCTTATTCTTTCTCAGATAATTAGATAGGTGATGAGACTTACTTAATGTTGTACAGAAAAAGGCAATATTACAGCTCCTGATTCCTAGGCTTGTGTCTTCTTTACTACCTCCTGTTTTTCTGCAAACCCCATGTGAAAAATTTTAGTGTAGAGGCATTATACACTGTCTTTAAGGTTTCAGGCTCTGAAGCCAGCCAGCCTGCATTAAAATCACAGATTTTGTTTTGCTAACTGGTAACATTGGTTAAATTACTTAACCTCTCTGTGCCTTGATTTTCTCAATTGTAAGATGGAAATAATAATAGGGCGTTGTTGTGAGGTTTAAATGGATTAATACATTTAAAGTTCTTGGAAAAGTACCTGGTATGTGGTAAGTGTCCAAAAAGTGTTAGCTGTTAATTATTATGTAATTATTATGTTTTTTTATACTTACTCCATCTTGATAGTCCTTACTATATTAGGTTGGTGAAAAAGTAATGGCTGTTTCAGACCATGAATTTTAAACCATTATAACTAGGCTGAAACACATCTTTCTTTATTCATCAAAATAGGAACCATTACAGTCGACACATTTTTGCCAACGAGAAATAAATTTGTTTATTCCTGTACTATAAAAAACTGTGCTTTGGGATTTAACAAATTCTTGGAAAGCATTTTCTGCCTCTTGCTGGTTTTGGAAGCATTCTCCCTGCAAAAAATTCTTGAGATGCTTTAAGAAGTGGTGGTTAGTTGACAAGAGATGAGGTGAATATGATGAATGAAGCAAAACTTCATAGCCTAGTTCTTTGAACTTTTGAAGCGTTGGTTGTGTGACGTGCAGTCAGATGTTTTGGGGAAGAATTGGACCCATTTTCTTGACTGTTGTGTTGGTTTTCAGTGCATCTCATCGATTTGCTGAGCATACGTCTCAGGTGTAATGGTTTCGCCAGGATGCAGAAAGGTATAGTGGATCAGACAGGCAGCAAGTCGCCAAACAGTGACCATGACCTTTCTTTGGTGCAAGTTTGGCTTTGGGAAGTATCTTGAGCTTCTTTTCAGTCCAACCACTGAGCTAGTCTTTGCTGGTTGTATAAAATCCCCTTTTTGTGACTCATTGTAATCCGATTGGGAAATGGTTTGTTGTTGTGTAGAATAACAGAAAACAACACTTCAAAATGATGGTTTTTGAATGTGCAGTCAACTCACGAGGCACCTGGTTATCAAGCTTTTTGACCTTTCCAGTTTGCTTCAAATGCCAAATGATCATAGAATGGTCGACTTTGAGTTCTTTGGCAGCTTCTTGTGTAGTTGTAAGAGGATCAGCTTCAGTGATCCTGTCAGTTGGTCGTTGTTAACTTCTGATGGCTGGCCACTGCACTCCTCATCTTCACAGCTTTTGTCTCCTTTGCAAAACTTCTTGAACCACCTCTGCACTGTACTTCATTAGCAGTTCCTGGGCCAATTGTATCATTGATGTTTTGATTTGTCTCTGGGTCAAAATGGATTATGACTCATTTTCTTTAAGAAAATTGATCAGATTTGCTTTTTGTCTAACATCATTGCCCTAGTCTAAAATAAATATAAAATAAACAGCAAGTAATGAGTCATAAGCAAAAAAAAAAAAATAAAGCAAGAAATACACCTTAAATATAACCACATTTATTTAAGAATGTATTCCAATATCAAACAGCAAAGTTCAGCAATGCAAAACCACAGTTACTTTTGCACCAACCTAATAGATTGATAGTTAATTTTCTCATTTCTGATGTCATAAAAATGAGATGTTGTATAAGAAAATATTAAATATTTTAACATCAGAGATAGTTGATTTTTTTTTAACCTCTGGAATAGACTGTGTCTTTTTATGTGTGAACTGTTGTGTGCTTGCTTTAGAATAAAGTAGAACCTTTCTTTGAATGTGTCATTTGATTCTGGTTTTCTTTTTTTCCACAGCAATACAAGTTCTTACGCTTCAGGAGGTCTCTCCTCTTGCTAGTTAAGCATAGTTGTGTGGAATCACTGTTCCTGCTTAGAAATTTCTGCATTGTGTATTATTTTCTTGGTAAGAATTTCTCCTTTTTATACAGTGTATGTATTAGCTCACAGCTCAGGAAATGTCAGTTAAAAAGCCGTTCTTAATTGTATTCATATATTTCCTACTGATGCTGGGAAAGATTGAGAGCAAGAGGAGAAGGGGGTGACAGAGGATGAGATGATTGGATGGCCTCACTGACTCAGTGGAGATGTGTTGGAGCAAACTCAGGGAGATGGTGAAGGACAGGGAAGCCTGGCGTGGTGCAGTTCATGGCATCGCAGAGTTGGACATAATTTTGCGACTGAACAACAGTAACAGTAGAAGGTGTGTGATTAGCCCAGCTGATCGCTTGTTTAGATTAAATGTTTATATTTAGATTGAAACATTCAAAGACTATTTAGTTGAGAGAATATTGTTAAAGAAAATGTGGCATATACATATAATGCAGTAATAGCCTTACAAAAGAAGGAAATCTTGTCACATACTATAACATGGATGAATGTTAAGGACATTATACTAAGTGAAATAAGGCAGGCACAAAATGACTACATTATCCCACTTAACGAGGTATCTGAAGTAGTCAAACTGTTAGAGAGTAGAATAGTGGTTGTCAGGGGCTGGAGGGAGGGGAGAAGGGGAGTTGTTCAGTGGATAAAGTTGTTCATTTGCTAAGCTGTGTCCAACTTTTTGCAACCCAGTGGACTGTAGCATGCCAGGCTTCCCTCTCCTTCACTGTCTCTGGGAGTTTGCTCAAATGTCCCTGAGTTGGTGATGCCATCCAAACATCTCATCCAGTGCCACCTTCTTCTTTTGCCTCTGTCTTTCCCAGTATCACAGTCTTTTCCAATGAGTCAGCACTTCACATCAAGTGGCCTAAGTTTTGGAGCTTCGGCATCAGTTCTTCCAATAAATATTCAGGGTTGATTTCCTTTAGAAGTGACTGGTTTGATCTCCTTGCTGTCCAACGGACTCTCCAGAGTCTTCTCCAGCACTGCAATTCAAATGCATCAATTCTTTGGTGCTCAGCCTTCTTTCTGGTCCAACTCTCACATCTGTGCATGATTACTGGGGAAACCATAGTTTTGACTATATGGACCTTCATCAGCAAAGTGATGTCTTTGCTTTCTAATCTAGGTTTTTCTAGGTTTGTCATAGTTTTCCTTCCAAGAAGCAAGCATCTTTTAATTTCATGGCTGCAGTCACTGTCAGCAGTGATTTTGGAATCTAAGAAAATAAAATCTGTCACTGCTTCCTCTTTTTCCCCTTCTATTTGCTCTGAAGTGATGGACTGGATACTATGATCTTAGTTTTTTGAATGTTGAGTTTTAAGCCAACTTTTTCACTCTCCTCTTTCACCCTCATCAAGAAGCCCTTTAGTGTCTCTTCACTTTCTGCCATTAGAGTGGTATTATCTGCATATTTGAAGTTGTTGATATTTCTCCCGGCAATCTTGATTCTATTTGTAGTTCAGTCAGCCCAGCATTTTCCATGATGTACTCTGCACAGAAGTTAAATAAGCAGGGTGACAGTATACAGCCTTGATGTACTCTTTTCCCAATTTGGAACCAGTCTGTTGTTCCATGTAGGGTTCAAAATGTTGCTTCTTAACCCGCATACAGGAGGTCAGGAGACAGGTTTCTCAGGAGACAGGTAAGGTGGTCTGGTATTACCATCTCTTTAAGAATTCTGTACAGTTTGTTGTGATCCACACAGAGGCTTTAGCATAGTCAGTGAAGCAGAAGTAGATATTTTTCTGAAATTCCTTTGCTTTCTCTATGATCCAATGAATGTTGGTAACTTGATCTCTGGTTCCTCTGCCTTTTCTAAACCCAGCTTATGCATCTGGAAGTTCTTGATTCATCTACTGTTGAAACCTAACTTGAAGGATTTTGAGCATAACCTTACTAGCATGTGAAATGAGTGCAACTGTGTGGTAGTTTGAACATTCTTTGGCATTGCCTTTCTTTGGGATTGGAGTGAAAACTAACCTTTTCCTGTCCTGTGACCACTGCTGAGTTTTCCAAATTTGCTGGCATATTGACTGAAGCGCTTTAACAGAATCATCTAGGGATTTAAAATAGCTCAGCTGGAATTCCATCACCTCTACTAGCTTTGTTCAAAGTAATGCCTCCTTAGGTGCATTTGACTTCATACTTCAGGCTGTCTGGCTCTAGATGGATCACACCATCGTGGTTTTGCGGGTCACACGAATGAGCGACTGAACTGGACTGAACTGAACTGAAGACCTTTTTGTATAGTTCTTCTGTGTTTTCTTGCCACCTCTTCTTAATATCTTCTGCTTCTATCAAGTCCTTACCTTTTCTGTTCTTTATCATGCCCATTCTTGCAAGTGTTCCCTTGATATCTGCAATTTTCCTGAAAAGATCTCTAGTCTTTCCCATTCTGCTGTTTTCTTCTACTACTTTGCATTATTCATTTAAGAAGGTTTTCTTATCTCTCCTTGCTATTCTGTGGAACTCTGCATTTGTTTGGGTATATCTTTCCCTTTCTTGTTTTTCACTTCTCTTCAATGGATATAGAATTTCAGTTTTACAAGGTAAAACAGATCTGGAGATCTATTGTATGACAAGTCCCCATATAGTGTTTATAAACTTAAAAATGGTTACGATGGTAAATTTTTTTTCTTTTTTTATGATGATAAGTTTTATGTGTTTTTATCTCATAAAATGTATTCTTTAGAAAAAGAGAAAATACTGTATATCATTTGGTCATTATAATAACATATTCCTTTTTATAACATTTTTGTAACTTGCTACTAATAAGTTCAATTCTAAAGAAAATAAACCCTGAATATTCACTGGAAGGACTGATGCTGAAGCTCCAGTACTTTGAGCCGTCTGATGTGAAGAGCCAACTCATTGGGAAAGACCCTAATTCTGGGAAAGATTAAGGGCAGGGGGAAAAGGGGGCAGCAGGCTGACATGGTTGGACGGCAGTACCTACTCAGTGGACATGAGTTTGAGCACAGAGATAGTGAACGACAGGAAAGTCTGGCGTGCTGCAGTTCATGGGGTTGTAAGAGTCGAATACGACTTAGTGACTGAACAACAATAACTAATACGACAGAAGTATCTTGTTGCTCAAGGAATATTATGGGGCTTCACAGGTGGCGCAGTGGTTTAGAATCTGCCTGCCAGTTCAGGAAGGCACAAGAGATTCTGGTTTGATCCCTGGGTTGGGAAGATTCCCTGGAGTAGGAAAGGGCAACCCACTCTAGTATTCTTTTGCCTGGAAAATTCCATGGACAGAGGAGCCTGGTGGGTTGCCAAGAGTTGGACATGACTGAACAACTGATCATACACACAAATAAATTATAGAATATACTAACGTGAATTTTAAGCACAAAGATGCAGCTTATTTAGTATAATGAACAGTACAAGTTGAATGGAAGACTTTAATGCAAATAGCAACACATTAATATAAACAAAATCCAGCATTCTAAAATAAATACTTTTTTCAGACTGTTTCTGAACATTTCCTGGTGCTACTTTTTTCTGTGGAATAATTTTATAAAATTGTTCTATTTGTGTATAGGCCATTCTGTTGTCTACTGTTAAAATTTTTAGTTAACTATTAAAAGCATGTAGAGAAATGGATTATTGTCATTTTAATGTTAACGCTTTATTGTTTTTTATTAACCTACTGCAGTCAGCCCGGCTGGTACCCTTTGGGCTGACATAGCAGCTGTGTCAGCATATCCATGGTCAGCTAATTCTGTCATTCCAGTTGTGTTTCATTCAGATTTTATTTTCAGTATTAGCACTTTTCCTTTCTTTGTTGCACTTTAGTCTTTTTGTCCAGTTTCCTCTTTCAATTTTTCGTTTTGTAAAATGTCATGAGCATTTATCATGGGAGATAAGGAGGCAACACAACTGTATGCTTTGCTGTCTGTGCCAGAACTGAGTAAAAGGTGTGACCAGTCACTAACAGACTTTGAAAAAAGAATGTCCAGCTGTTGTCTGTATGCTGATTTGTGTACTCCTGAAAAGCTAGAGTACTATATTCAGTTGCATACAGCTAATGCCAGTAACTGAAATTTGAATTGTGTTGTTGAGAGCTGGTGTTATTTAATTAAACTATAGTAACTGAAATATGTATATGTTGGACCTGTGAAAAGCAAGGACTGTCTAGAAATTATTCTCTTTTCGTGCCCATTCCTAATCCAACTCTAGCATTTTGACTGAGGTCTTTGTGTCTGTTTGGTCATCTCATCAATCTCATATTCCAAAGCATAATGGTTTATTTTGTTAATTTTATATGATTATAGCATGGTATTTTTTTTCTTCCCCCTCTCAGGTCATATTCCAAAAGCTTGGATTAGCACTGCCATGGACCTTCGGGTAGATGAGTAAGTGTCACATGAAAAGTCTAATTTTAATTATCTTAATTGTTTCTATCCTTTTAGTTGTTTGCTACTTTCCAGATGTTTTATTTAAATTTAGCCTTTACATGAAAGAAAATTGTATTCAGAGGCTTCCCTGGCAATCCAGTGGTTACGGCTTCATATTTCCGATGCAGAGGGCATGGCTTCGATCCCTGGTGGGGGAACTAAGATCCCACGTGCAGCATGGCCAAAAAAATATTATTAAAAGAATTGTATTCATTTTTGAATATATATATATATATAGTTAACATAATTTAAAGTCCCAATGGTATATAGAAGGGTGTACAGTGACTCTGTTGGACTAGTTTCTAGTCACCCAGTTCCTTTTCCCCAAAATAAGCAGTGAAGATTCCTTTTTCGTTAGATATAGCTTTTATATAAGTGGACTTGAGTTCTACAGGCATGCCTCTCTTGCTTCTCTCTTCAATAATCATTCTATGCTATGTTATAGTAGAGAAGCACCATACTGTGGTTTTACTCTTAACTTTGCCTGTGCGGAAACCAGATTTGAGTTGTGTCATGTGGCCAGCTGAAGTTCCTCAGTAGCAGTGCAGTGACAGCACTGGGTTTATTGTTCCAGTTGTTTCCCCATGCACTTTGCACATAGGTAAAGCTTTAATTTTTATTTGGCAAAAAAATACAAACTTCTCTATTACTATTTGTTCTTTTAATTATTGGTTATTCCACCGTGATACTTTTTGTATGCTCCTAATTACTACCACTTAAAAAAAAAAATAACGCTTTCATTGTCTTTTTAAAAAATATTTCTTTACTTATTTGACTGTGCCAGGTCTTGGTTGTGGCATGTGAGATCTAGCTCCCTGACCAGGAATTGAACCTGGGCCCCCTGCATTGGGAGCATGGAATCTTAGCCACTGGACCACCAGGGAGGTCCCTTAACTACTACCACTTTTGAGAAGTGAGAATATTGACATTTATGAATGTTTGAGATATTATGATTTCTGCACAGTAGATTTCATTTCCTAACTTGTAAAAGTTTCTTGGTAAAATTTATTTTTGTTTTCTGCTTAATCACTAGATATGAAACCAAATGGGCAGGTCACTTATTATGTTAGCCCAGATTTTAAACTTGGTCAAATAGAAAAAGAATGATATTTGATAGACATTTAACATAATTCCTCTTGTCCCTTAAAAAATGTTTTGCTTCTATGGCTGCTGCTGCTGCTACTGCTGCTAAGTCGCTTCAGTCGTGTCCGACTCTGTGCGACCCCAGAGATGGCAGCCCACCAGGCTCCCCCGTCCCTGGGATTCTCCAGGCAAGAACACTGGCAGTGTATGGTATTACGGTCTTAACGTTGGCCAGGTCCTCAGTAATGTTTATTTAAAAGCAGAAAAAAACATTATTTCCCCCCTTGCCTCTCCCAGCCCCAAGGAGTGTCAAGTACTATGCTGGGCACTCCTAACATAAACTGTTTTAAATCACCTAAAAGCCCTAAGAGGTAGAAGGAAGAGATTATGCCACCATATGGGTGAGGAAACTGAGGGTAGGTTAGGTCAAGCGATTAACAAAATCACAGCATTTACAAATAGCAGAGTCAGAAGTCCCACTTCTGTTTCCACAGTGGCTAAGTGTCTGTCTGTAGAATTATGATGATGTTGCAAATTGAGCTGTTCAAGGTTTTGGTGAGATTGCCTGTGCTCTCTTTATTTAGCATTCTAACAGAGTTTCTTAAATTGATTTAAAAGTAGAGTTTGTTATTTTTAGATAGTACTTTGTGCCCTTAACTATTATGAAACTGTTTATGCATATACAGATAGAGTTGAAATCTGGTCCAGGAGAGGTGCTAATCTTGTTGAATGGTTTTTAAGTATCAAGCTACAAAACAACAATACTAAATTGTACCCAGCCTCTTGGGGAGTCTTCCTCTGTCATAGAAAATGACACTGAGGATTTGAAATGCAAGAAACTGAGAGCTAGTTTAGGCCTACTCTTCCCTCAAGGCTCCCTTGTGCACTTTATAAGAAAGTATTAGTCAGACATGACTGAGCGACTTCACTTTCACTTCTCACTTACATGCATTGGAGAAGGAAATGGCAACCCACTCCAGTGTTCTTGCCTGGAGAATCCCAGGGACGGGGGAGCCTGGTGGGCTGCCGTCTGTGGGGTCGCACAGAGTCGGACACGACTGAAGTGACTTAGCAGCAGCAGCATTAGTGAGAGAACTGTATAGAGTACAAAAGAGGAGGAATTTGTCACCATCACTGTTCAGAAATAGGATTTGCTTCTCAGTATGGCCCCAGGTCTCTTTATTGTAGTCTTCCCACAGGATTAAATAGTGATTTCTGTTTTCATAGGCAGTTTCATAGGCCTCTTGACACTGTGAGCGGCCTCTTGAATCTCTCGTTACTCTACCACGTCTGGCTGTGTGGTGTTTTTGTCCTGATGACTTGGTACATCTCATGGCTGCTCTTCAAAATCTACGCCACAGAGGTTAGTGTTGAGTTTCTGTCAGTACTTCTCTGTTTCGGAGCGCAGAGGTTTATTTTTGGTAGCATACTCATCAGCATGTTGTTGTGCCCAAAGCCATTTTGCGAAGTTGGGTTTTGGTTTTTTCCTGAGGCTTCACAAGAAATGTGTCAGTTATAACCATCATTTAATTATAGTGTTTTTTGTTTTTGTTTTTTCCTGAGGAAAAGTATTAGTATTTATTCCTAATGTTAGAAAACTAAACTGAATGAACAGTTAGTTAAACTTGCTATGAGTTATCTCCAGTGTAATTCTCTTCAGAAAATTTCCATTTCTCTATTGAAAAAGCTGGCTTAAAACTCAACATTCAAAAAACTAAGATCATGGCATCCAGTCCCATCAGTTCAGTTCAGTCGCTCAGTCGTGTCCGACTCTTTGCGACCCCGTGAATTGCAGCACGCCAGGCCTCCCTGTCCATCACCATCTCCCACTTAATGGCAAATAGATGGGGAAACAATGGTAACAGTGACAGACTTTATTTTCTTGGGCTCCAGAATCACTGCAGATGGTGACTGCAGCCATAAAGTTAAAAGACACTTGCTCCTTGGAAGAAAAGCTATGACAAATATAGCATATTAAAAAGCAGAGACGTCACTTTGCCAACAAAGGTCCTTATAGTCAAAGCTATGGTTTTTCCAGTAGTTGTGTATAGATGTGAGAGTTGAACCATAAAGAAGGCTGAGCACTGAAGAATTGATGCTTTCGAACTGTG
This sequence comes from Cephalophus harveyi, assembly GCA_006410635.1. Classification (NCBI taxonomy): domain Eukaryota; kingdom Metazoa; phylum Chordata; class Mammalia; order Artiodactyla; family Bovidae; genus Cephalophus; species Cephalophus harveyi. The sequence goes on from SJYT01084428.1 coordinate 312,087, forward strand.
GTGTTGGAGAAGAGTCTTGAGAGTCCCTTAGACAGCATGGAGATCAAACCAGTCAGTCCTAAAGGAAATCAATCCTGAATATTCATTGGAAGGACTGATGCTGAAGCTCCAATACTTTGGCCAGCTGATTTGAAGAGCTGACTCATTGGAAAAGACCCTGATGCTGGGAAAGACTGAAGACAGGAGGAGAAGGGGACAACAGAGGATGAGATGGTTGGATGGCATCACCGACTCGATGGTCATGTGTTTGAGCAAACTCGGGGAGATGGTGATGGACAGGGAAGCCTGGTGTACTGCAGTCCATGGAGTCGCAAAGAGTTAGATAGGACTGAGTGACTGAACAACAACAGCAATCTGAAATTCTGGTCTTTTTCTTTTTTTCTTTTAAAGAGACAACTGAAGAAGTTTTGGGGGAAATCTATCACTTTTTAAACATTGACAACTAATCTTGATATGTAAAAAAAATCACTATATAGGCCAAAGGAAACATATCTCTGACTTTGATTTCATTATTCTGCTGGCTTCATAGACCACAAACAAAGAGATTGCAGAAGAAAAGTGATTTAGATAAGTTCATGAATGTCAGGTTTTAAAAGATTATACTGTGTTTCAGATGTTGTCATCATTCAGATTAGCATTTATTTATTCAACAAGTATTCATTGAATGACTGCCACATACCAAGCACTACCAGAGAATCAAAGATGCAGAGACATTCTTGGGGCTGACCTTTTAGTGGGAGGCACACAAACGATGACAAGGCAGTGTAACTATTAAAAGGAAGTCTGAATGAGCAGGGTGATGCTTGATAATGAAAGGAGGAGTTTAAAGTTGGTCCTGTAAAGATGTGGAGCCATTAGAGGATTTGAATAGTCATAGTTCCATTAAACTAGCATTTCAGAAAGATCATTGTGATTCTGAGTTGGGGGGATCCTGGGTCTGAGCAAATACGGGTTAATTATTTCTTTAAATTGTTGTCATATCCCATCAGTCAGGATTTGCCTTTAATTTGAGGAATAATTACAAAACTTAAAAGCACTGATCTTGGAGCTTCCCTGGTGGTCCAGGGACTAGGACTGTGCTCCTAATTCAGGGGGCCCGGGTTCAATCCCTGGTTGGGGAAGTAGATCCCACATGCTACAATGAAGATCAAAGATCCTGAGTGTGGGAGCTAAGACTTGGCAAACTCAAATAAGTAAATAAATAGAATTTAAAAATATATATTAAAAAACAAAAAACCCCACCAGTTTTAATTTTTAAATTGATTCTTTAGCTCTTTCTTACTGTCATTTACCCTTAAAAAGTCATGTAGTGAAAATTTGGTTCTTATAAATGTTTAGGGTCTTATGCCAGTTTTATTAAAAAGAATACTAGTATAGTTTATTGTCTTTGTGCTTTGTGCTGGAGTGGCAGAAAGATTATTTTTGTACAAGAGACTGTATGATTGGTAAAGTTATAAGATAATTTTTGAAGAAGCTGTTTACAGAACAGATGTGTAGATATCTTGGACAAGTTAATCACTGGTGTGACTTTTGTTAACTTTGAAGAACTCTGCGGAAAATGGGATAAGGTTAGTGCTCTGTACATTTTCACACTATAGATTTGATTTAACCAAGTAATGGATACAGTAAGAATATACAGTAACCCAGGGCATATACTAATGCCTGTCTCTTATACACATCTAGATGTGTATAAGAGACAGGAAATAAGTGTTTCTGTTTTATTTTACCATTTCTGTAAATTTGTATCCTTCAGTGACTTCAGAGAATTTTTGTTTCTTAAATTTGTTTCTATTATTGGAAGCCAGGATCCAGTAATTTTGGGAAAGTAACATTTTAGAAGGTAGTATATTTGAGTATATATAATTTTAATGCTGGCAGTTTTTGTAAGGAACACTAAAGATGTTAAATTTAGTGTCTTGTCTTCTTTTCTTTATAATGAATTCCAAATAGTGCTAAATATACTGAATGTCATTAGTGCTAATATACTGAATGTAATTTGTCATGAAAGCAAGACATTGCATAGTCTTTATATTTAATTGTATTTGATAGGCTCATCTGTTCCCTGTTCAACCACCATTTTCAGAAGACTCAGATGAATGCCTCCCAAAAGTTTTAAACAGCAATCCTCCCCTCATCATAAAGGTACCAGAGCTATGCATTTTGTGTATTTACACAGTCATCTCTAACTTATCTTATGGAATGATCTTCGTATTTAACATATTTATATTTTTTGAAGGTCTAGAATATTCTAATACTGTAAAAAGTATTGTAAAAATTACCTACATGCTACATTGAATGTTATTACTTTTTCCAACTTCCATTCCAGGTGACTAAAATGCAAATATATATTGCAATGTATGTGTATGGGCTAGACTATTTCTATGTTTAAGAGAGATAGAAAAATATTTCAAGTATGAAATATAATGATATACAACGATATACATTGGTTTTTCACAAATTTCCTCATGGTAGCAAAACAAAACACTCTTTTTTAGTCACTGGATTAGGAAATATTTTCACTCACATAGTATTGTTGACTGTTATGATCAAAGAAAGTTTGTTATGATCAAACAGAGAGTACATAGTTAATGAACCGTCTTAAAGTTTGAATAATGATAATCCAAAACAAATTTTACTCAGAAGTCTAAAGAATTTGTAACATGTTTCTAAATCAACCTAACTGAGAATAAATTATTTTGATTTTGAAATTTTAAGGTAGAACTATAATAAATGTGATTTTGTTAAGAGTTCATAGTACTTAAAAAAGAATTAAAGTAGAACCTAGAGTTTGGATTATACTCTAGAAAAGTTGTAAACTAATAAGAAAATGACCCACTGAGGTTCTAATTACCCTTAAATATCAATTATGCTTAGTTTATTAGACAAACAAAAATATCAGATACTCATTTGGTTATTTAACAGATCTGTAATTATTGGGCACATGTCAGTCACTGCTAGTTGCTTAGGGTATAATGATGAATAAGACAAGGCACAACCTAATGGATAAGGCAGATATACAAAATAATGAAAATTTACGGTGGTAAGTGCAACGGGAACCACTTACTCTGCTTGGGACCCAGACAGGAAACCTTCACAGAAGGGATGGTGTTTTGAATGATGAGTGAAATGGTTTGTCAGGGAACAAAGTGAAGATCTATCATAAAAAGCACAGAGTATGTTGTGTATCTGCTGCATGCTGGGCACTACCTTTGGAAATGGTAGTGAGCAAGGTGTTGTCCCTGCCTCATAGCTTAGTGGCTGGTACCAGTGAGACAAGGAAGTAGGCACTTAATATAAGTTACAGTAAGCAAAGCAGGTGAGCGCTGTGTGGGTATGTTTTCATCAGGGAGGCCAGGGAAGTTCCAGGAGGAAGTGATGGTTCTGTTTCCCACCGCAAGGTGGAAAGGAACACAGTTCCTTTCTGTAGTTCCTTGGTAGCTGGTGACTAGGGTAGCCTGCGGAGGGTAGAGGCAGGAAAGTGAAAGTCTTGAAGGAAAAGTTATGGTTCTGAAAAGCCTTCCCTTCATGAAAAAAATCTCAGCTGATTTCCCTTTAGATATGTAGTGTTGAGCCCCATTCATAAATAAGATTTTCTATAGAGGATAAAAATTTAAATAATGTGTATTTTCTTTCCTTTCAGTATTTGGCCCTACAGGACCTGATGTTGCTTTCTCAATATTCTCCTTCACGAAGACAAGAAGTTTTTAGCCTTAGCCAACCAGGTATTGCTAAAAGTAATAGACCTAATAGGAATTGAGTATGTGTGTGCAGAAAGCAATCTACTTAAAATTTTTGGTGAGTGAGATGTATTTATTAAAACATCACACATCAGTGAGTCTGTTAAAGTATTGATTTGAATCTTACACAGCTAAGTGTTCACATTGTTGTGGTTAAAAATTATGTTTCTAGGGAAACTATTTTTCAACTTTTATGTTATTTCTTTCAGCCCCCATCTTCCCTTCACCTAAAGAAATTGTGAGGTAGGCTGACAGTTTTAGAGCAGAAAGGTACAGTTTAAGAATCCCAGAAGTTTTAATGCTACAAAGTTTCTTAAAAATCAAGTGGTCTGATTCTGTCATGGAGGACCTAAATCTCAAGAGAGATTAAGTGGCTTAATAAAGTTAATGTCAAGAGTTGGAATTAAGAAATTCTGTCGCTTGACTCTTAACTGCAGAGCTCCCTATTCCGGGCATGCCAGTTTGCCTCCCTGTAAAAAGGAGTGTGAAAAGGAACTAGATTTGATGGTGATCTGTCCAAGGAGGCTCTTGGCACCTCTGGAACTCTTCTCCATTGTTACTTGGCAAGCTCTTCAAGGTTGTAGCTGTGTCAGTAATGCTCCGCCTAGTTGTTAGAAGAAAAGCTTCCAGCCCAGAACCAGTGGGGACAGAACTGGGTAGCTTTATCTCTCTCTAATAAGCTCTTCATTATTTGGCCAAATTTGTCAGTTCCCACATTATAAAATAAACCTATAGTTACATGCTACATAGTAATAAAATCCAGTTATATTAAAAATATAAATGGATCAGCACCCCTCTCCTTTTGTGCTGTTCAGTTGCCGAGTCATATCCGACTGTCTGCCACCCCATGAACTGTAGCACATCAGGCCTTCCTTTCCTTCATTATCTCCCTGAGTTTGCTCAAACTCATGTCCTTTGAATTGGTGATGCCATCTAACCGTCTCATCCTCTGTGGCCCCCTTCTCCTTTTGCCCTCAATCTTTCCCAGTATGAAAAAAAATCCACTGCTGGTGCTATGAAAATGAACTGTAGCAATTCTTTTCTAGTAGGCTTAGGTTTACTTAAGAATTCCCTATACACTAAATGTTTTCACCAGATAGTCAAGTAATCTGTAACAAGGTGGCCTGTTCTTTGCCAAAGGACATATTATTAACTGGGCAGAGAAATAGAGATCAGATTTATGGTTACCAGAGGTGAAGGATAGAGGAGAGAGAATTAGATGAAGGCATCAAAAAGCACAAACTCTCAATTATAAGATAAATAAGTACTAGGGATGTATGTGCAGTAGGATAAATATAATTAACACTGCTGTATATTATATATGAAAGATACTGAGTGTAAATCCTAAGAGTTTTCATCACAAGGAAAATTGTTTTTTTCTATTTGTTTAATTGGTATCTGTCAGAGATGATTGATGTTTGCTAAACTTACTGTGATTACCATTTCATGATGTATGGAAATCAAATCATTAGGCTGTATATACCTTAAACCTAATACAGTGCTGTGTGTCAATTATGTCTCAAAACTGGAAGAAAAAAATGTAATTGGACCATGAAATAGTTCCTTTGTGGTCCAAGTTACAGCAGAATAAAACATCCTGGGGCCTATTGTTGAAGTATTGTGTTTGTTTTCAGGTTAAGTGGTATTTCTCTTTTGAGCTGTAAATAGAGGGAAAGATTTAAGGAGGGACCTAAGCGAAGAGAGAATGATTTATTTGGCACCCAGGATGGAGAAATCAGTTTTCAGTAGATTCCTCTGCTGTTCTGAACACATAGTGAAGCACAGTTGGTTTTTACATGACAGCTGTAGGAGATAAAGGTTTTAGAAATCAAAAGATAGAAAGGAATTAAGAGTGTGGATCACAGTAGTTTAGATTAGTAGGATAGCAGATTCATAAACCCTCTAAGTATAAAGTAAGATCACTATCAAATAATGTGTCACTTTTTTAGATACAATAGCAAATAGAGGCTCTTTTGCAAATGAAAATGTAAGGAAGCACAGTAGGTCAGCCACAGCAGTTTAGAGGTCACAGGGGCCATGGGCTGCATCTCATTAGACATGGCCAGTGCCTTAGTCTTTGGTCCGTTCAGTATTGCTAGTGAAGTAACCTGGGTCTGTTTCACTCAAATCGTGTTCCTGTGTTTGGCTTTATTTTAGCAATCAATTTGAGAGTTTTTTTTTTTTTTTAATGGTAAAATAGCAAATTTTGTTTTGTAGACTTAGGAAGATTATTTCACCCAAATATTTTTTGAATTTCTGTTACTAGATGGCTTGAGTATAAATAATGGCTTAATAGTAGAAAAGTGGGCCCTACTGCAAAGGGTAATAAGCATTTCTCATTGATATTTCTCCCCATTTTGAGAGGATACTATAAGATTATCTTCATTTTAAAAGCTGGTATTTTGGGACCTCTTAGGTGGACATCCCCACAATTGGACAGCTATTTCAAGAGAGTGTTTGAATCTTTTAAATGATATGACTCAGAAACTTGTGCTCTACCAAGAAGCTGCTGCTACGAATGGGAGAGTGATGTCTTCATCGTACCCAGTGGAACCTAAGAAATCGAATTCTCCAGGTAATTGCTTACACTACTAAGAGAGGGGAAAGCACTTACATTATATTTCCTAAGAAAGATAACAGTAGTTAATCTAAGGATTAGATTGTATGTAAGTGTGAAGTACATGTTTTTAGGCAGAATTGATCCAATATATGGGATATTGTACTGAACTGAGAAGGCAGCCTGAGTATCACTGTAGATTGAGAAAATGAAGTTCACTGTGGTGGTAGTGTTAAAGAGGCTAACACATGTTGGTCATCAACCAGAAGACCTCAGTTTAGTCTGCTGCTGCTACTGCTAAGTCGCTTCAGTCGTATCCATCTCTGTGCGACCCCATAGACGGCAGCCCACCAGGCTCCCCCGTCCCTGGGATTCTCCAGGCAAGAACACTGGAGTGGGTTGGCATTTCCTTCTCCAATGCATGAAAGTGAAAAGTGAAAGTGAAGTTGCTCAGTCATGTCTGATCCTCAGTGATCCCGTGGACTGCAGCCTACCAGGCTCCTCCGTCCATGGATTTTCCAGGCAAGAGTACTGGAGTAGGGTGCCATTGCCTTCTCCCAGAGCCAAGTGAATCTTTACAAGTAGTAGTGGATGCTGTTCTGATTGCAGTATCCCAGAGGTAAAAAATTGCTGGAGTGCCAGAGAGAAGTAGCTGAAGTGCCTCAGTGATTTAGGGATGGGGGTGTCACAGTCATTGATTTAAGGTAGTTATATGTTTGAAAGATGAAAGCTGAGAGGAAGAAGTAGAGGTAGAGGAACCTGTGCTATTTCACGAAACACCTTAAGTAGGTGATACTTAGGAATGTAAGACTGAGAAAAAGACTTAATGTTCTGATGCCTTGGGAGCCAGGCACTTATAGAAAATGGGCAGAACTAGCAGGGTGAGGACCATGGTAAACTTGGGGGCATAAGCTTCATCTGAAATGGAAAACTATGGGTTAGCTTTGATTCATGGTTCCCATGTGAGAATTTGGGCCCAGTATCTGAACTTCTGATACTGGAGGTTTGTAACGTTGTACAGGAGGCAGTTATCAAAACCATCCCCGAGAAGAAGAAATGCAAAAATGCAAAATGATTGTCTGAGGAAGCCTTAACAAATAACTGAGAAAACAAGAGAAACAAAAGGCAAAGGAGAAAAGGAAAGATATACCCATCTGAATGCAGAGTTCCACAGAATAGCAAAGAGAGGTAAGAAAACTTTCCTAAGTCAACAGTGCAAAGAAATACAGGAAAACAGTAGAATGGGAAAGACTAGAGATCTCTTCAGGAAAATTGCAGATATCATGGGGACATTTCATGCAAGGATGGGCATGATAAAAGACAGAAGCGATATGGACCTAACAGAAGCAAAGATATTAAGACAAGGTGGCAAGAATATACAGAAGAACTATACAAAAAAAATCTTAACAGCCCAGATAACCGCGATGGTGTAATTACTCATCTAGAGCCAGATATCCTGGAGTACAAAGTCAAGTGGGCCTTAGGAAACATCACTGTGAACAAAGCTAGTGGAGCTGATGGAATTCTAGCTGAGCTGTTTCAAATCCTAAGAGAATATGCTGTGAAAGTGCTGCACTCAATATGCCAGCAAATTTGGAAAACTCAGCAGTGGCCACAGGACTAGAAAAAGTCAGTTTTCATTCCAGTCCAAAAAAAGAATGCCAAACAATGTTCAAAGTACTGCACAATTGCACTCATTTCACATGCTAGCAAGGTAATACTCAAGATGCTTCAAGCTAGGCTTCAACAGTATGTGAATCAAGAACTTCCAGATAAATAAGTTGGGTTTAGAAAAGGCAGAGGAACCAGAGATCAAATTGCCAACATCTGCTGGATCACAGAAAAAGCATGAGAATTCCAGAAAAACATCTACTTCTGCTTCATTGACTGTTCTAAAGCCTTTGACTGTGTGGATCTGAACAAACTGTGGAAAATTCTTAAAGAGCTGGGAATACCAGACCACCTTACCTGTCTCCTGAGAAATCTGGGTGTGGGTCAAGAAGCAGCAGTTAGAACCAGGAACAACAGACTGGTTCCAAATTGGGAAAGGAGTACATCAAAGCTGTATATTGTCACCCTGCTTATTTAACTTATATGCAGAGTATATCATGTGAAATGCCAGTCTAGATAAAGCACAAGCTGGAATCAAGATTGCCAGGAGAAATATCAATAACCTCAGATATGCTGATGACACCACCCTTATGGCAGAAAGTGAAGAGGAATTAAAGAGCCACTTGATGAAGGTGAAAAGCTGGCTTAAAACTCAACATTCAAAAAACTAAGATCATGGCATCCAGTCCCATCAGTTCAGTTCAGTCGCTCAGTCGTGTCCGACTCTTTGCGACCCCGTGAATTGCAGCACGCCAGGCCTCCCTGTCCATCACCATCTCCCACTTAATGGCAAATAGATGGGGAAACAATGGTAACAGTGACAGACTTTATTTTCTTGGGCTCCAGAATCACTGCAGATGGTGACTGCAGCCATAAAGTTAAAAGACACTTGCTCCTTGGAAGAAAAGCTATGACAAATATAGCATATTAAAAAGCAGAGACGTCACTTTGCCAACAAAGGTCCTTATAGTCAAAGCTATGGTTTTTCCAGTAGTTGTGTATAGATGTGAGAGTTGAACCATAAAGAAGGCTGAGCACTGAAGAATTGATGCTTTCGAACTGTGGTGTTGGAGAAGAGTCTTGAGAGTCCCTTAGACAGCATGGAGATCAAACCAGTCAGTCCTAAAGGAAATCAATCCTGAATATTCATTGGAAGGACTGATGCTGAAGCTCCAATACTTTGGCCAGCTGATTTGAAGAGCTGACTCATTGGAAAAGACCCTGATGCTGGGAAAGACTGAAGACAGGAGGAGAAGGGGACAACAGAGGATGAGATGGTTGGATGGCATGACCGACTCGATGGTCATGTGTTTGAGCAAACTCGGGGAGATGGTGATGGACAGGGAAGCCTGGTGTACTGCAGTCCATGGAGTCGCAAAGAGTTAGATAGGACTGAGTGACTGAACAACAACAGCAATCTGAAATTCTGGTCTTTTTCTTTTTTTCTTTTAAAGAGACAACTGAAGAAGTTTTGGGGGAAATCTATCACTTTTTAAACATTGACAACTAATCTTGATATGTAAAAAAAATCACTATATAGGCCAAAGGAAACATATCTCTGACTTTGATTTCATTATTCTGCTGGCTTCATAGACCACAAACAAAGAGATTGCAGAAGAAAAGTGATTTAGATAAGTTCATGAATGTCAGGTTTTAAAAGATTATACTGTGTTTCAGATGTTGTCATCATTCAGATTAGCATTTATTTATTCAACAAGTATTCATTGAATGACTGCCACATACCAAGCACTACCAGAGAATCAAAGATGCAGAGACATTCTTGGGGCTGACCTTTTAGTGGGAGGCACACAAACGATGACAAGGCAGTGTAACTATTAAAAGGAAGTCTGAATGAGCAGGGTGATGCTTGATAATGAAAGGAGGAGTTTAAAGTTGGTCCTGTAAAGATGTGGAGCCATTAGAGGATTTGAATAGTCATAGTTCCATTAAACTAGCATTTCAGAAAGATCATTGTGATTCTGAGTTGGGGGGATCCTGGGTCTGAGCAAATACGGGTTAATTATTTCTTTAAATTGTTGTCATATCCCATCAGTCAGGATTTGCCTTTAATTTGAGGAATAATTACAAAACTTAAAAGCACTGATCTTGGAGCTTCCCTGGTGGTCCAGGGACTAGGACTGTGCTCCTAATTCAGGGGGCCCGGGTTCAATCCCTGGTTGGGGAAGTAGATCCCACATGCTACAATGAAGATCAAAGATCCTGAGTGTGGGAGCTAAGACTTGGCAAACTCAAATAAGTAAATAAATAGAATTTAAAAATATATATTAAAAAACAAAAAACCCCACCAGTTTTAATTTTTAAATTGATTCTTTAGCTCTTTCTTACTGTCATTTACCCTTAAAAAGTCATGTAGTGAAAATTTGGTTCTTATAAATGTTTAGGGTCTTATGCCAGTTTTATTAAAAAGAATACTAGTATAGTTTATTGTCTTTGTGCTTTGTGCTGGAGTGGCAGAAAGATTATTTTTGTACAAGAGACTGTATGATTGGTAAAGTTATAAGATAATTTTTGAAGAAGCTGTTTACAGAACAGATGTGTAGATATCTTGGACAAGTTAATCACTGGTGTGACTTTTGTTAACTTTGAAGAACTCTGCGGAAAATGGGATAAGGTTAGTGCTCTGTACATTTTCACACTATAGATTTGATTTAACCAAGTAATGGATACAGTAAGAATATACAGTAACCCAGGGCATATACTAATGCAATAAAGTTGTTGCCATTTAAAAATAAAATATTAAAAAAAAAAAAAAATATATATATATATATATATATATAAAATATAAGTTCGTTCAGTGCAGCTTAGAGTTGGAGAAATTGACCTTGAAGATGAAGATATGTGTTTAGGGTAAAAAACCGAGAGAGGCTGAACCAGTCTGGCAGAAAAAGATGTATAAAGCTCCTTAAGTGGTCACCAAGTTGCAGTAGTCAAATCTGGGTGCTGAAATTCTAAACCTAGGTGGAAACAATCTACTGAGCCTTGCTTAAATGCATTAAGCAAAGAATTGAGATGTGTAAACTTGAACCCTCCACTCTGGCCTACTCCGATCAGATTGCCTCTTCTCAGCGCTGGATCTGTTCTTTCACAGGAGAAACTGCGTTTCAGACCCCTAAATCTAGCCGGATGCCTCGGACTTCAGTGCCATCATTAATTAAGACATCACTGTTCTCCTCAAAATTATTGACACCTGATGTTGCAAGTCCCCTGGCCACCCCATTTGGCTCTAGTGTAGTGAACCGGATGGCTGGAATTTTTGATGTAAACACAAGCTATGGGTCACCTCAAAGTCCTCAGCTCACAAGAAGAGGGCCAAGATTATGGACTTCAGCTTCTGGTGAGGACCGTTTATTTTCTAAAATTTGAAATGTCATAGTTGCAGAAAATCATACAGCCTAAGTTTTTGCCTTCCTGTTTTTTTTGTAGATCAGCAAATGACTGAATTTTCTAATCCTTCTCCATCTACCTCTGTTAGTGCTGAGGGTAAGACAGTGAGACAGCCCAATGTGATTTACTCATGGATTCAGAATAAACGTGAACAGGTAGGATGATATGGGTATAGGATTTATATTTACATATAGCATTGAGAGCATCAAGGATCTCACATAAGTAAGCCATCAGGAATAAATAGAACTTTGGGATGCTTCTTATATTAAATTGACGCATATGAAATTGCTAGTATTTGGTTTTGAGTTATACAAATTACAAGTTCATATGGCTTAACCTAATGCAGTCAATGCCTTTGATCTATGAATTCTTTCATTTAAGAGATATTTATTGATTTCTTCATATACACTCGGTGTGTTTTTAGATACTGGGAAAACAGCAAACAAAAGTCCCTGACTGTATGTTTGCATTGCTGTAAGAAATATCAATAACCTCAGATATGCAGATGACACCACCCTTATGGCAGAAAGTGAAGAGGAACTAAAAAGCCTCTTGATGAAAGTGAAAGAGAGTGAAAAAGTTGGCTTAAAGCTCAACATTCAGAAAACAAAGATCATGGCATGTGGTCCCATCACTTAATGGGAAATAGATGGGGAAACAGTGGAAACAGTGTCAGACTTTAATTTTTTGGGCTCCAAAATCACTGCAGATGGTGATTGCAGCTATGAAATTAAAAGATGCTTACTCCTTGGAAGGAAAGTTATGGCCAACCTAGATAGCATATTTAAAAGCAGAGACATTACTTTGCCAACAAAGGTCCGCCTAGTCAAGGCTATGGTTTTTCCTGTGGTCATGTATGGATGTGAGTGTTGGACAGTGAAGAAAGCTGAGCACCAAAGAATTGATGCTTTTGAACTGTGGTGTTGGAGAAGACTCTTGAGAGTCCCTTGGACTGCAAGGAGATCCAACCAGTCCCTTCTAAATGAGATCAGTCCTGGGTGTTCATTGGAAGGACTGATGCTGAAACTGAAACTGCAATAGTTTGGCTACCTCATGCGAAGAGTTGACTCATTGGAAAAGACTCTGATGCTGGGAGGGATTGGGGGCAGGAGGAGAAGGGGACAACAGAGGATGAGATGGCTGGATGGCATCACCGACTCAATGGACATGGGTTTGGATAGACTCTGGGAGTTGGTGATGGACAGGGAGGCCTGGCGTGCTGCAATTCATGGGATCGCAAAGAGTTGGACACTCCTGAGTGACTGAATGAACTGAACTGAGGGCAGATAGCTGAGCAAGCACATGTATTATAGTTCTGCGTGGTGAGATGAGGTAGCAGGCACCTGGAACAGCTTGTCAGGCTCATTAGCTGTTGTAAAGACTGAAATTTTCTCTGAATGACATGGATGACTACTGCATGGTTTTACCCACAAGAATGACATGATGTAACCTTACATTTTGAAAGTACTGCTATGTTGAGACTAGATCCTCAAGGGGCAGGAGTGGAAGCAGAGAGACAGTAGTAGAGCTGTTAGAGTAATCTGGTGACCTGATAATGGTATCTGGATGATGGTATCTGTGACCTTAGTGATGGCGATGGAGACTGTAAAATGTGATCAAAGTGTATTTTGAAGATAGGTATGATAAGATTTGCTTATGGTTTAGTTGTGGTGTGAAATGTTGAATGTTCGGTGTTGATTCTGAAGCTTTGGCCCGAGGATCTGAAACAATGTAGTTGCACTTTATTGAGTTGCAACTTTCTGATGATTCTGGAAAAGAGATTTGATGGAGACGAGGTAGGGAAATCATGAGTCTGATTTTAGACATAGCAATTTTAAGATACTAGACAATCCAGTGAAAATACTGAACAAGATATTAGTCATGTATGTGGAGTCTAGGGGAAAGTCCAGGTTAGAATTGACATTTTGGAAGTCATCCGAGCATGGAAGCCATGAGACTCCATGAAAATTATTGGAGAGTGTAGATATAGAAGAAAAGAGATGCCAGAACTGGAACCCTTTGATGACAAAGTCTGGGAGATGAGGAGGAATAGCAAAGGAGACCGAGCACCGTTATAGTGAGAAAGAACCAAAAAAAGGGTGTTTCAGACAGAAGTGTCAGATGCTGCTGAAAAGAGAAGATGCTGCTATGTCTAAAGAGAAGCATGAGGTTCAAACTAAAAATGAACTGGTGTGCTAGGAATATGGAGGTCATTGAGTCCTTGACAAGAGCTATTGGGTGGAGAAGTAGCAACGCATACCTGACTGGCATGGGTCCCAGAGAGACTGGGAGAGGAATTGGAAGACACAGAGAAGCTACATCTTTCAAGGAGATTGACTGTAAGGGGACCAGAGAAATAGGCGAATAGCTGGAGGAAGTTGAGAGGTCAGGGAAGGGTTTTATTTTTTAAGGTGGGAGAAACAACAACCTGTTTGTTGATAGAATGCTCAGTTAATAGAGAGGGCAGAACTGAAGGCATTTTATAAAACTTCAGCAGCACCTATGGCTCTCTGTGTGTTAAGTACCACTATGTCATGAATTTACTTTCAAGTCAGTTGGGTTATGTAGCTTTTAATTTAATACTGAGAAAATTATTTTCCTTGTAAGTGTCAACTAGTAGAAAACTACTTCTGTCTTAAGATCTGTTTGTTTGTTTGTTTTTGATAGAGGAAACATGCTCTTTTTTGGCATTAATATTAGAGGTTAAAGGGTAGGACGGTTGTAGAGAATTGAGAAAGAATATGGTCTTAGGAAATGTCACCAGAACTACTTTTTGATTATGACAGAGCTCAAATTTGAAGGCTAGACATGTGTACATGGGAGTGCAGTTTGGATTAGACGGCCTGTCTTGGTTATCCAATTTATAGTACAAAGGTATTTACTTACGTGGTTTACCTTACTTTTCTTTGTAAAGTGTGATGTGTTTCATTTAAGTTAGTGTCTGGAAGAACCTGGAAATGTGTAATATTATATTTGAGTAGCATCGAACTGTTCATGCGATAATTCTTCCCTTTTTTTCCGTCTCAGGTGAAGAATTTCTTATCAAAACGAGTGCTGATAATGTATTTTTTCAGTAAGGTAAGAGTATGTAGTTATAACTTTGGGAGTTGGGGGGAGAGAAAACAAAATAAGAAATGAAGTAGCAAATAGGATTAGACTTTTCAATATTTAGCTTGATCCTAGCAAGCCAAACAGCTTGGCATCATGCTTCACTAAACCTCCCTTTAAACAGTACCTGACCTAGACAGGCATCTCCCATCAGCGACTTCCCGAGGCTGGGCTCTAGTGGCCTTCTGGGTCTCTTGGCTGCAGGCAACTTTGTGCCAAGATGTGGCCCCTTCCTGCAAAGTGAGCAAATCTGCAGCGATCCTTCATGGCTCATTGTCTTGCTGACATCATTGTGGCCAGTTTGGTGTTCAGAAGAGAGATAACTGGGTTAGACTGCAGGTGTTAAACTGGTGTTGGATTAAAGTTGTAATTTAGGCCACAAACTAAATGACTTTCTAGCTTGTCTGTCAGCTGCCTCAGCTGCTGTAGGGGAGTAAATCTCAGAGGCAGAAGCTAAAGATTCATTCCTGTTTTCACTGCTACAGCTGTTGTGTGTCAGTTAATCCTGTGATGAGGAAAACCTTTGCCCATGTGTAGGGGAAAGAATTTTTGTTTTAATTATTTTAATCTAGCTTCTCTGTTTTTGCAGAAGCTCCATTATTAACTAATAGTGCACTCGTATTAATGCCTTGAAGTGAAAGTCTGTATTGGCATACAGTCCTCATTGTATTCTTTGAGAATCCTCCTCTGGTGGGGGGAGAGATCTGAGTAACTGCGGTAGACTATAGATTCATACAGCAAAGAATCCTTTCAAGTTCTTGAAACGTTTTTCACTGTGGTAGCAGGGAACATCCATGCCACTAGCAAGAACGTTTGCCAGAAATAATCTGTAGGCTCTCCATTAGAGCCCTGGGAAAACCATCCGACCCCTGAGAAAGGTGTCTCATCTTCTACCAAGAGAAAGAGGAGTTGTCTGAAGTTTTACTTCAGAGCTTAGTTTCAGAAAGATGGGAAGAAAACTTACCTTTTGTCTTTTGTGTGCCATGCTCCTTTCACTTGCTAAGTTGTGTCTGACTCTTTGCCACCCCCATGGATTGCAGCATGCCAGGCTTCCATGTCCTTTACTTTTTTCTGGAATTTGCTCAAATTCATCCACTGAGTTGGTGATGCCACCCAACCATCTCATCCTCTGTCACACACTTCTCCTGCCCTCAGTCTTTCCCAGCATCAGGGTCTTTACCAGTGAGTTGACTCTTCACATCAGGTGGCCAAAGTATTGGAGCTTCAACATCAGTCCTTCCAGTGAATATTCAGGGTTGATTTCCTTTAGGATCGACTGGTTTGATCTCCTTGCTATCTAAGGGACTCTCAAGAGTCTTCTCTAGTACCACAATTTCAAAAGCATCAATTCTTTGATGCTCAGCCTTCTTTATGGTCTAGCTCTGACATCTGTACACGACTACTGGAAAAACTGTCCCCTCATTTAATTCTGACAGCATTCCTGTGAGGTGTCTTTTTGGCCTCATTTTACAGAGAAGGAAGCTTGAGGCTCAGAGGGGTCAAGTAGTTAGCCTGAGGGCACATAGCGAGTAGGTGGCAGAGCAGAAGCTGAATGAGATCTCCTTTTTCCTTGGAAGTGAATGCTACCTTAGATTCTGATTTTGCAGGTGGATCTGTGTGATAAGGAGTTGTAGACACCACTGCTTAACGTTGGGAAATGTAACATGGTATTGTTGTGAATGGGCTTCATTGGCTGTATTACGATAGCCACTTACACAGGCCAATTGTTGTTCCACATCACAATACCTTGCTGTATTAAAGACTGTTGGGTGGTTTTTCTTTGTAGTGGGGTTGAGGGTAGACACTTTAGGAAAGGTAGTATGTACTTACTTAGGCAATACTTTTTTTTTTTTTTTTTAGAGGAGTCTGGTGGGCTGCAGTCCATGGGGTCACTAAGAGTCGGACACGACTGAGTGACTTCACTTTCACTTTTCACTTTCATGCCTTGGAGAAGGAAATGGCAACCCACTCCAGTGTTCTTGCCTGGAGAATCCCAGGGACAGGGAAGCCTGGTGGGCTGCCATCTATGGGGTCACACAGAGTCGGACACGACTCAAGTGACTTAGCAGCAGCATAATGTATAAGAATTTCAGGTCTTAGCTCTTAAGAGGCAGCTGTGAATTTTTTATTATTTTAGTCTACATGGTTGATTAAATGAAATGATAATTTCTGGGCAACTGACTTAAATGTTTTTGTCATCTTTTAGCACCCAGAGGCCTCTATTCAGGCTGTGTTTTCAGATGCCCAAATGCATATTTGGGCATTAGAAGGTAAGTAGTCTTAGTGAGCTGCAACAATGATTTATTTATTCATTAAATATTGAGGTATTTAATGAAAGATCAGTTCTAGACTTTGATCTCAATCTTTGAATTTTCAGATACATTTTATGTATTTGTTTTATATAGATAAATTTTTCTTATTTAGGTTTATTTTAATTTAGAGATTCT
Organism: Cephalophus harveyi; assembly: GCA_006410635.1. Taxonomy (NCBI): domain Eukaryota; kingdom Metazoa; phylum Chordata; class Mammalia; order Artiodactyla; family Bovidae; genus Cephalophus; species Cephalophus harveyi. The sequence goes on from SJYT01084428.1 coordinate 328,952, forward strand.
CCTTGTATATAAGTGGAGAAACTGAACCTGGGGTTCTTGGGTCTCTTTCTCTACTTCAAAAAAATTGCAATTAATAGATTGTTTTTTAACCATCACCTTATGTTGATGTAACTTGCTTAATATATTTAAACATATTTAGCTTAGGTTTAGTTGTTAAAGAACTATTTTTTTTCATCTTGCAGATACCACCTTCTCAATGTTTAAATGATACTTCCTCAGAGAGGCCTTTCCTGACCACCCTATGAAAAGTATCCTTACTTTGTCCCCTTATCAGGCTTTGTTTTCTTAGCCTTTATCACTGCCAGAGTATTATTTAAAAGAACTTTTTTCTATTAGAACGTAAGACAGATTCATCTTATTTAAGACTATTGCAGTTGAGTACTTTTTCCATCCCTTTTGCCTCTCTTTCTATTCTATTACTCCCTTTTTTATTTAGACTTATGCATTCAGAATATTAATTCATCCTCAAATAGATGTATTGCAAGTGGATTTGCCTAATTTTTATTCAGTTTTAACTTGATTCTTCTTTTCCCCTCGAGGTTTGTCTCACTTAGTAGCAGCATCATTTACAGAAGATAGATTTGGCGTAGTCCAGACCACACTACCAGCTATTCTTAATACTTTGTTGACGCTGCAAGAGGTAGGCAATATATGGGTTGGGTGGAAGTAGAGGTCCTGTCTTCTCCTCCGCCTAGCTTTTTCTGTTTGTTTCTTATATTTCACATTGAGTAACGAAAAGCATGTTGGAAGTCAAAATAATGGTACTGTTCTCACGGTCAGGCACTTACAGTCTAAGAGAGACTAGGAAGACAGACTTTTAATTCATTTATAAGTGTTAATTTTGTTGTAACAGAGAAGGTATATTAAACCTGTAGGACATACCTCTGGTATTAATCAGATTATTTAGGATATTGGAATTCTGTTCAGTACTATAGGTTTGCATCCTTACATAGTTTGTAGCTCCTGAAAGTGACCTGTAGTTAAGTTACTTGTGTAATTGAGAAGTTACTTATCGACTAGAGGCTTAAGAAGGTAGAGCTGGGACTAATGGATTCCTGCTACAAGGCTGGGTGCATAGTTTTAAACTAACAGGTCTTTTTTAGGCTTAAAGGAAGAAAAATAAAACATACGCTTCCTGTTTTTCATTAGGCTGCCTTTCCTGACTTCATGTTGGGTGATATGTTTTCACTGCCTTGTATTATTAGTTCTGTGTCAGATGAGGTATATAAACACTAAGGGCTGGGGACATTTAAAGGTAGGGGCTTGGGTGTACAGGTTTTCTGGAGGAAGTATTTCTGAACTAGGTTTGAGGGATAACAACTGATGCATCTTTGGGTCTTGGGAAGCAATTTAAGATTTGAGAGAAAACAAGCTTTGCTCTTTCTTTCTTCAAATCTCAATTCATCTTACCTCTTAGAATGTCTTATCCTTCAGAACCAGTGATTTTTTTTTCTTCACTTTGTCCTCTTTGTGCCTACTTTCTCATGTATGTTATTTGATACATATATATACCCGTGGATAGCTTTATTATTTGGGTTCACTTCCCAACTACCTTACTTAATGAAAGAATTTTCTACTATTTCCACAACTGCTACTGTTTGGCTTATCTAACCGCATATTAGGGTAACCATGATTATGGGTATATCTTTAGTATTCATAGCATAGCTTTAAAAAATTTTTTTAATCAGTCTGGTTGTGTAGTTTAAAATAAAACAACAGTACAGTGTTCCCTAGTCTACAGAGTGATTTAATATCATTTTTTTTTTTTTTTAAACCGCATATTAGGGTAACCATGATTATGGGTATATCTTTAGTATTCATAGCATAGCTTTAAAAAATTTTTTTGATCAGTCTGGTTGTGTAGTTTAAAATAAAACAACAGTACAGTGTTCCCTAGTCTACAGAGTGATTTAATATCATTTTTTTTTTTTTTTTAACTTCAAGTCTGTCTTGTGAAGTAAAGTGGAGATGTTTCGGCCCTGTCTTACACATGAAAGAGGCTTGGTAGTGCAGTGGCTTACCTCAGATCTCACACACATCCTAGTGGCAGAGCTGGGACGTGATGTGATCTCAGTGCAGGGCATTAGCAGTGGAATAGACCTCAGGGAGGGGCTTCCCTGGTGGCTCAGAGGTTAAAGCATCTGCCTCCAAAGCGGGAGACCTGGGTTCGATCCCTGGGTTGAGAAGATCCCCTGGAGAAGGAAATGGTAACCCACTCCAGTATTCTTGCCTGGAGAATCCCATGGATGGAGAAGCCTGGTAGGCTACAGTCCGCTGGGTTGCAAAGAGTTGGACACGACTGAGCGACTTCACTTCACTTCACTTCACTTCAGACCTCAGGGAAAGCTGCAGATCCAGTCTCTGAACTTGTCTACTGTCTTCTGCTGGGCTTTTATTTTTACATAGGGTTCTCTTCAGAGAGAATGGCTCTACTTTTAGAACTGTAACTTTCAAACTTTTTAGACTATGATATGTAGTACATTAGACTCAGAATATAGAGGGGGGTGTGTGTATGTGTGTAACAAATAAAAGATTCTTACAACAGTGCTTACCTTTTATTTTGTGCTTCATTCTAATGTTTTCCACTCTATTTCATTTTTTAAAAAATGCTGGTTGAAACAGTTGATTTCACAAAGATCACACTGCCCTAGAGGTATTCTGCACCAAAATTACTTTCTTCTCATCTCCTCACTGTAAAAATCGTAATTCTTCATAGTTGATTATGGCTCGGCATGATAAGGAAAGCACATTTGTTGATTTGGTTGTAGTCATTCTTACCTTCGATTAGGAAGGTTTGAATTGCAGATTTGTTGAAGGCTCAAGCTCTTTTACTTTGAAACAGGAGCTGAATAGAAAATACTTTTGAGGGGCAGAGGAGAAAGAGGCAAAGGTATATTTTTGAGAGTTTGGGAAGCAGTGAATGGAACAAAAACCCCTCTTTGTGCAAGGCTTGTGGCATCTCTTCTCCCCAAGACAACATCACAGTCACCCTTTCGGTCATGCTCAACAGTCATCAGGTTTTGCAAACTACCTTGCAGTCTTTCTACCCTGTATCCCAGGGTTGAGTGAGTCAGTGTCCACATGGATTATTATCCTACACTTTGACTTTCTCACTTTGTTTTTTAAACTTTTTACTTTGAACGGGGGAATAACCGATTAACAAACAGTGTTGTGCTAGTTTCAGGTGAACAGCGAAGAGACTCAGCCGTTCATGTACATGTATCCGTTCTCCCCCAAACTCCCCTCCCATCCAGGCTGCTGCACAGCATTGAGCAGCGTCCCACGTGCTATACAGTAGGTCCTTGTTGGTTATCCTTTTTAACTATAGCAGTGTGTACATGTCCACCCCAAACTCCCTAATTCTCCCTTCCCCTTCCCCTTCTCTTTGGGCAACCATAAACTCATTTTCAGTCTCTTGAGTCTCTTTTGTAGGTCCATTTGTATCATTTCATTTTAGATTCCACATATAAGGGATGTCATATGATATTTCTCTTTCTGACTTACTTCACTCAGTAAGTCTCTAGGTCCATCCATATTGCTGCAAATGGCATTATTTCATTCTTTTTAATGGCTCAGTAATGTTCCATTGATATATGTACAACATCTTCATCCATTCCTCTGTCGATGAGCATTGAGGTTGCTTCCATGTCTTGACTGTTGTAAAGAGTGCTGCAGTGAACACTGGGGTGCGTGTATCTCTTTGGATCATGTTATTCTCCAGATATGTGCCCAGGAGTGGGATTGCAAGGTCAAATGGTAGCTCTAGTTTTAGTTTTTTAAGGAATCTCCAAGTGGCTATACCAAGTTACATTCCCACCTACAGTGTAGGAGGGTTCCCGTTTCTCCACACCCTTTCCAGCCTTTAATGTTTGTGGATTTTTTGATGATAGCCAGTGACTGGTGTGAGATGGTATCTCATTGTGGTTTTGATTTGCGCTTCTCTAATAATTAGCCGGGTTGAACATCTTTTCTTGTACCTTTTGGCCATCTGTATGTCTTCTTTGAAGAAATGTCTGTTTAGGTCCTCTGCCCATTTTTTGAATGGGTTGTTTGTTTTGATGCTGTTAAGCATCACAAGCTGTTTGTAAATTTTGGAGACTAATCCCTTATTGGTCTCATTGTTTGCAAATGTTTTCTCCCGATCTGTGGATTGTCTTTCGTTTTGTTATTGTTTCCTTTGCTGTGCAAAAGCTTTTGAGTTTAAGTACGTCCCATTTATTTATTTTTGTTTATATTTCCATTTTTCTGGGAGACATATTGAAAAAATATTGCTGCGATTTATGTCAGAGAGTGTTCTGTTGCCAGTCTTTTACACACTTATCAGTCTCAGCCTTTGACTGTCATCCAGGCTTTATCGGCCCGTGTATTCTCCACCTCCAAAGCTTAAAACTCCACGATTCTAGCCTCTCAGCCGGAGTCCTTGAATGTTTTTGTGCCAGAGATCCTTTTAGCAGTCTGATGAGGCCCATGGACTTTTTCCCAGAATAATGGGAAAAACAAATACATAAAATATAAAGTCTTTCAGATTAGAAAGGAAATCAGTTATATTAGAATATAATTTTGAAAGTATTAAGTTTGTGATACGTTAATACATTAAATAACAAGGTCTGTCGGTGGGTCTGTGGAAAAGGAAATGGCAACCCACTCCAGTATTCTTGCCTGGAGAATTCTGTGGACAGAGGAGCCTATCAGGCTATAGTCCGTGGGGTCACAAAGGGTCAGACACGACTGAGTGAGTGAGCATCAGTGGGTCTAACTTATTTTGAAGTAATGATTAAGATGAATGGTATTTAAAGATAATTACACTAGTGTGATAAAAACATTGATGATTTCAATTGGTGGCAAAGTTAGAGGAACTACTAATGCTATTGTGATTTACAGTTTCATAATTGAAGCAATTGCTAAATTTTAATTAGAGCTTAGTAAAGATAAACATGTCATTTTTAGCCCAAAGTTCATGGCCCCTGAATTCTATGCGTAGATCTGTGGGCTATATAAGAGCCCCTTCTCCCTCATGCACAGCCTTTTATGCCTTTGCTTCTTCTGTACACTCTCTTTGTCTTTGCTATTATTTTCACTTCCTTTGTTTTTCAGCTCCCCACTAGCTACACATACGTCGTTCCTTATCCAGGTTACACCTTATAGTCTGTCACTTCAGCCATTTTGTTACCAATTCCCTCACCTCCTAGTTGCCAGGCCGTTCAGTTGCACCCAGGTGGCAAAACTCTAAGGGATCAATCCCATACTGACCGCCTACCCTTTATCTTGCTCATCCCTCCTACTTCAGCCTCATTTCAGGCTCTTGGCATTCCTGACCTGGATTATTACTATGGCCTTTTGCTCCCGGGACTTAACAGGGACCCTTCATTCTGACTTCAGCCACTGTCCAGTTCTTCCCATAAGCCCTCTAGTCTCATAACCACCATGGACTATTCTAGTCCTTCACCCCTGCCCCCAATATATTTTATTTTCTTAACTCTATATGTGATGCCTCTTCTCTCTTTCTTTGCCTAGAACACATTTTTCTTGTTTTCTCTGGCTCTGCCTGTAACCCCCATTTCATTATTTTATTTCACTGCATTTTCATTGTCTGTTTACTTTTATTGTCTCTAGTCAGAGTAGGGGGCTTCCCCGGTGGCTCAACTGGTAAAGAATCTGCTTGCAATGCAGGAGACCCGGGTTTGATTCCTGGGTCAGGAAGATTCCCCTGGAGAAGGAAATGGCAACCCACTCCAGTACTTTTGCCTGGAGAATTCCATGGATAGGGGAAGCTGATGGGTTACAGTCCATGGGGTTGCAGCGAGTCAGACACGAGTAGAGTCAGGGACCTTGTCTTATTTATGTGTTCCTAGCATCTGACCTAGTACCTGGCAAATAACAGGTACTTATTTATTAAATGCATGGTGGATGACTGCTGGATAGCTTCTTAGTTGGTTTGATGGGTGAAGGCTTCTGTTCTGGGGCCTGAATTAAATGACAGTTCTGATGTGAGTTAATTATAATAGCCACAAGCCCCTTCATTTTGTAAGACAGGGATGTTATGTGACTCATATGAGTCCTGTTGTATGTTTTTGGCTTTATATTCTTTGATATAGATGGGATTCTTGCTCTTAATAGCAAAAATAAGTTCTAAATATCTCTGTAATTTAAGGTAAGTTATAAAATACAGGCTTTTGGATTTACTAAGGAACAGTTGTGTGCGGGGCTTCCCAGTTGCCTCAGTGATAAAGGATCTGCCTGCAATGCAGGAGACTCAGGTTTGATCCCTGGGTCGGGAAGATCCCCTGGAGTGGCAGATGGCAACCTGCTCCAGTATTCTTGCCTGGAAAATTCCATGGACAGAGGAGCCAGGTGGGCTACAGTCCATGGGGTTGGAAAGAGTTGGACACAGCTGAGCACACACACAAACACAAGGAATAATTATATGGAGCTATTTTGTTCTTTTGCTTTACTTTTCACTGTCAGTCACTTCAGCCATTTTACTGAATCATTAAAGACAAAATATGAAAGAAAAGGGGGAGCCTTTCATTCTTCAAACCATTCAGAGGGCAAGGAATAGAGGGATGAATATCCTAGAACAGTTGTTCCTAATAATAGTGGGCCAAGCCATCCTGGGAGATCCAAATACTACAGTGGGTTCATGAATCCATACATGTACTGCTGTCATCTGAATAATTAATGTTTGTCTGACATAGTTACAGCTATTTTTTAGAGGTTTCTATATACTGTTTTGGTTAATTGAAATACATAGTCATTTAAAAGCATTATTGAGTTCAGGAATTATTTCCTACATTAGTGGATGGAGAACAGTTACTGTCCCATGGAATTCCACTACATAGCTAGCTATCTGTCTAAGTGTGTGTGTGTGTGTATATATAGTCTTTAAAAAGGATCCTTATATGTAAAAGGTTGGGAATCAAAATGGTAGAGTGGTTTGTTTAATTAAAAAAATGTTTTTTAATTGTGTTAAAATACACATATAAAATTTAAAATATACTTAACATTTCAGCTATCTTTTTGTGTATAGTTCTGTGTCATTAAGTACAGTCACATTGTTTAACCATCAACCACTTTTTCATTTTTGAAAGTATGTTTTAAACTTTTCAGAAAGCCTTCTAGTCTTTGAAGAGTGATTGTTGCCTTGATATAGGATATCAGCTCTATCGATTATATTTTTTGCCTTATCACCCGAAGGCCAAATTTCAATATACTTGGAAATTTGAAGTTGACCTTTATACTATTCATATATTCAATAAATATCAATTATCAAACAGTTCAGCGTGTGCTGAGATAACAGAATAAGAAAAGACAAACATGGTTCCTGCCCTCCAGGAGCTGGAAAAGTGAAAGTGGTAGTTGCTCAGACATGTCCAACACTTTGTAACCTCAAAGAGAAAGTCATACAAATAAGTAACAGAAAGTAAAACAGGAAGTCATACAAGTAAGTGTAATTATAAGTGCCGCAATGTACAAAAATGCAGGGTTATTAAAGCACATAAAACAGGCAAGTCTAACTAGTCTTGTGAATAGGAGATTAAAAGGAAGGGTGTGAAGTCATGAAAGGCTTTCCTTTCATGGGAAGTGACACAGAAGTAGGAAGTGACACAGAAGTTAGACGGAAGAACGAAGAGGAGGAAAGGAATGTTCTTGAGGGCCAGAACTCTTGAGTTTGAAGATCCAGATCCAGAGACCCTTGACCAGTATTCTTCCACAAGTCACACTGTTTTTGTTTGTCTAGAATCATATTTTTTATTTCTATATTTATATATTATATTTATATATATATAATTCATATATATTTTCAGTTTTTATGTTTTATTTCTGTAGAATCCAAAAGAAATGTTCTCTCTTTAATTTTTGTAAAAATCCCATAAAGTTAGAATAAAGCTTATTTTGCATGATTGAGTCTCTCTCAAAAAGACTATATCTATATCTGTTGGTATGACTTACTCAAGATCATGCTCAATAAATGGTCGAGTAAATTTGTAAACCAGGCTTTTACACCCCCAAGTTCTTTCCTTTCTACCATATCAGATCCCCTCTGCGAGGGCTCGGCAGAACATGTATTTCTTAACTTCCTTTCTTAATATCGACTGTAGCAGGTTAGAAGAGCCGGAGTGTGAGATCTAGGGGCAGAGCTACCTGTGTTTAAATCCTAGCTCGTACTAAAGCACTCAGGGTCCCTATCCCATGTTATTGTGGTGGTTGTAGTCACTAGGTTGTGTCTGACCTTTTGTGACCACATGGACTGAAGCCCTCCAGGCTTCTCTGTCCGTAGGATTTCCCAGGCAAAAATACTGGAGTGGGTTGCAATTTCCTTCTCCCAGGGATCTTCCCAACCCAAGGATTGAACCCACGTCTTCTGCATTGCAGGCGGATTCTTTACCACTGTGCCACCTGGGAAACTCTAGCTTATGTTAAGCGCTCAGCAGATGTTAGTTAGCTCTTATTATTTTGTTGTCACTATTACCATGCTGTATGACAGAATTCTTGTACAGGAGAAAAGATTTTTAAAGATTAAAAAGAAAGTACTGCTGTCAATACCGTAAGCAAGTAGTCTGGGGGACAGTGTCAGACAAATGCCCAAGGCTCCACTGCTCTCTGAGTGACTAGAGCAGTTTATTAGAGTTTTCTGAGATCAGCATCTTCATTTATAAAATGAAAATAGTATCTTGCAGGAATATTATGAGGGTTAGAAATAATATCTGTGAAGAGTTTAAAATGGTTCTTGGCAAGTACAATATAATACATGCAATAAATAGCATATACTATTGTTATAAATAATTAAATGAAACAAGTGATTATCAGACATGGCTTTGTTAGCAAATTATTATTTAAATGAGATGATGTATGTATATATCACAATTAACCGAGTTCCTGACACAAAATAACTGCAATCAATAAATTTAGCTATCATTATTATCATCATCTGATAGTTATTATTCTGTAGCAGTGGTTCTCAACCAGGGATGATTTTGTTCCCCAGGAGGTATTTGGTAGTGTCTGCAAACAGTTTTACTGTCACAGTGGGGGATGCTACTGCATATGTTGTGTAGAGGTCAGGGACGCTGCTGAACAGCCTACACTGCACAGGTCAGGCCCTACAGGAAAGAACCGCCCAGTCCAGAATGTCAGCAGCGCTCAGTTTGAGAAACTCTGATCAGTAGTCATGATTTCCAGTAACAAAGTCCACTCTTATCCTTAACGTTTGTTTGGGATTCTGGCTTTAGTGGAGCAGAACTCTTTTTAACTAGGTTATAAGTAGAATCCTTGAGACCAGGGACTTTCAAGTCTCTGCATGGCAGACTTTTGTTAATGATATTGATAGATAATCAGGAAAGAGCAACTGGAGTTTTCCGTTTATGTGGCCTTTGTACATATACTACTGCGTATAAATATAAATGGGCAAAAAGTGCCTGTTTCCATAGTACAGCCCCTCTTTAGGCTTCTTTTAGGGCCAAAGTGAGGCCTTCATAGAATTTATTTTTCCCAGAGTATATTTATATTGTTCAGTGGTGTGTTGTACTCACCACTTACTCTTTTCATTGTTTGGGATAATTCTTAACTAGATATTTGAGATTCCAGTTGTGTGATCTGAGTCTTAAGGGCAGGAACCAATGCATAAAATGAATGCTCAACAGATACTTGTTTAATCTCATAGCTGATTAAGTGGATACTTCAGTTCTGGTAACCATGGGGCATATCATTAAATACTATAAACCAATGTTCTCTAGGTTCAAGTTATTCATATACTACCATCATAGTTTTTGCCTTAACTGTTGATTAGTATACACTATTGTCATAATTTTAGTCATATTTATATACCACCTAAATGAACTATTATTATTTACTTAGTATTTTAAGTTAAATTTATTTAAAAGGAAACAGTATCACTGTTGTAAAAGGAAAGCTAGCTTGACTTGCTATGAATAGATATAGGTCTACCATTCCTTATCTCAAACCCTCAAATTGTTTAAAAATTTAGATATTTTAAGATTTTTCAAAATGTTACATGGTATACACAGTCATACATTATGTAACACTGCTAGAAGTGAGGTAGAAGCCCCTTAATCAGATACAGTAATGCTTTTCTCCAGTGAAATATCTGAATATTCATAGCAAGTGGAATATAGAATATAAATAACCTATGTCAGCTTCAGTTCAGTCGCTCAGTCGTGTCCGACTCTGTGACCCCATGAATCGCAGCATGCCAGGCCTCCCTGTCCATCACCAGCTCCCGAAGTTCACTCAGGCTCATGTCCATTGAGTCAGTGATGCCATCCAGCCATCTCATCCTCTGTCGTTCCCTTCTCCTCCTGCCCCCAATCCCTCCCAGCATCAGAGTCTTTTCCAATGAGTCAACTCTTCGCATGAGGTGGCCACAGTACTGGAGTTTCAGCTTTAGCATCATTCTTTCCAAAGAAATCCCAGGGCTGATCTCCTTCAGAATGGATTGGTTGGATCTCCTTGCAGTCCAAGGGACTCTCAAGAGTCTTCTCCAACACCACAGTTCAAAAGCATCAATTCTTCGGTGCTCAGCCTTCTTCACAGTCCAACTCTCACATCCATACATGACCACTGGAAAAACCATAGCCTTGACTAGACGGACCTTAGTCAGCAAAATAATGTCTCTGCTTTTGAATATGCTGTCTAGGTTGGTCATAACTTTTCTTCCAAGGAGTAAGCGTCTTTTAATTTCATGGCTGCAGTCACCATCTGCAGTGATTTTGGAGCCCAGAAAAATAAAGTCTATCACTGTTTCCACTGTTGCCCCATCTATTTCCCATGAAGTGATGGGTCCAGATGCCATGATCTTAGTTTTCTGAATGTTGTGCCAACTTTTTCGCTCTCCTCTTTCACTTTCATCAAGAGGTTTTTTAGTTCCTCTTCACTTTCTGCCATAAGGGTGGTGTCATCTGCATATCTGAGGTTATTGATATTT